>CAHIKZ030000404.1:832500-1050000 GCA_903632075.3 Acanthosepion pharaonis | reverse complement strand
AAAAGTTGGGAATCCAAAATTTCAGGATTGCTGGTCCGGATCAGGCTCGGAATGTTTTTAATTTGCTCACAGAGTCCGTCTGATTCCAAAATGGTATGATATGGTGATCTCCGGCCTCAAGGAATTAAGTTGAAAAAGTGTGACACACTGACATTCGCATTTATTATATAGAAGAACAGAATCAAGGCAACAAAACTTTTACTGAGTACACAATTATTAGAACGGTTAAAACATTGTAGTTTAAACTATGAAAATATGTATCGAGGTTAAGTGCATTATCATACGACTTCTAGATTTTTCTGTTCTATGCAAAGTGCTATTGACTTGCAAGAACAAAAATCCTGCCGCTATTGCATATTTGTCCTTCATGCTTGTAACTAATTACATCATATACGAAATACCACCAAATAACTAGGAACTGACATTAAATACTAACAATTCGTGTAAGATTTGCGGAAAAGGATGGAAATCAGCTGGTGGTTTAAACAAAACGCATGCATTCGTGCCTAATATAAAAGAAAAAGATATGTATTTCATGTTTACCAAATTTGTGCCAGTGGCTTTAAAATATCGTTCGGGTTTAAAAGCCATAAAGATTTGTCCAGATTAAAATGTCATATTCTTTTAAAAAACGCAAACATTCATATGCCTAATATCAACAAACGATATGTCTGTTAGGAATAATCAAGAGTGGTCTCCCCTTGTTTCGTTACTATCCTCTTTGAGAGAGCTATTTCTATGTACTGGGACTATAAAAGGACACTATACGTGAACCTTGTATTTTCAATTAAATAATGCTTTTTTAAATCCTACACCAGCGTAATTTCTTCATATCAATGTCTACCGACTTTATACTAGTGGTTTTAAAATACAATACATTAAATATTCGTAATATAATAATGTAATAATTCATGAAGGCAGAAAGATGTTCCAAGAACATCCAAAGAATCAGGCAAATGTGAAGCGTGCAAAAAGTGGAAATAATAGACCCAGAAATCTTGCAGTTTACAAGTGATGAATGCGGTAGAGTATGTATTACCAATTGCAAGCTAAAGTAGAGTCATATTATTAAAGCTTTGACGAATTGCAATCTGTAAGACGCAAGGAAGTATCCTGCAGGTAATGTCAAAAGACCCGTAGAGACCGCTACGATCTCACACCTCCCATGAAAACGCACGAGCATCATGAACCGAATCTACAAAGAATCCTATGTCCTTTACAGAACTGCATAATATGCCGCGTTTTTTAATAAGCATTACGAGTCACATGCTGGCTTCAAGTGTCATTGTCGTTCTCACGTGAAATAAAACAATAGATCGGCGATGGACATGCTCGTTCAACGAGTTGAAAGACAATATGTATACATCCTGCATGATTGGAATATCGGCGACTAAAACTTTTCATCCGACACGCTTTTCTGGGGAGAATATAAACTATACATCCAGCAAGATTAAAAAAAAAAAGACCTGTTAAAATGGCCGACAAATACTTTTAGAGACTCAACGGCCATCTCACGCATGCGCGGCAATGCAGAATTGTCTGAGTAGATATCGAAGTGCCTGGTAAGCCCACTGGAAATGTTGGACACCTTAGCCTTCGTTAATGTATCCAACTGGGAGAAAGAAAACACTGAGGTCACATGAGCTCTTTGACACCATCCAATGATATTGAAGGGTTCTTCTTTTTGGAAACTGTTATGGTCCAAGTTCCTTGTACCACGGTGATGGTGCAAGGTTAGAACCAATGAAAAAACAACACAAACACAGGTATGGAATTCAAAGATATATTACAATAGAAATATAATACAAGGAAGTAGAAGTATTAGTAATGGCTATCAGATTTGGTTAGAGTGAACTATGTTGTCTCGACAAGTATCACTATTCCAATGTCCTTACAATATGCTCTCAATTATCTCTCCTCGTCTTACAACATCCTTATACCTCTTGAGAGGCGCATTAATTATAATGTCAGGAATAGTCTATTATTATTATGGGTAAGTTCCCATAACAGAAACCCACTGTCCTTGTTCCGACATTGAGATTACCTCAGTGCACCGTCTTTCCCCACTTAAAAGAGGTACTGACTGGGATGTTGTATAATATTTACACACTCAATAGCTGGCTATAACCGGAACAGTCAATCATAACCACTTATACACCATAACACCTTCATGTCACAAGTGATCTCAGAAAACATTCTTGTTGAAACTTGACTAATGCATGGAATAATAATACAACACAAAATGTACTTAGAACAAAATGTATTGAAACAAGAAAGTGTACACGATATTTACATATAGTCTTTTGTATATTCTTGGGAAGACCGTTCCTGGAATGTGTTAACTTAGTCGCAGTCGAGCAGAGTCTCTGGATTGAATTGTGGAAAAGGATGCAAATCAGCTGGTGGTTTAAACAAAACGCAAACAGAATTGTTGTGGTAGGTGGATCCTACCACAACAATTCTGTTCCGGATATTGTTTATATTGATCTGCCATGTTTGGACAAAGTGTTCTTGAAATACACACAAAAATAGGATAGTATATTCTTTTCTTTCAGGAATTGATATTTTCATCTATCGTCCGGTTCACACACCTTCCTAGTGTTTTGAACAGGAGTTGAGGTTTATCCCTTCTTACTTGTTTACGATGGGGTTTCCGGTTCCCTCGAAATAATTTTATTCTTCCGGTAGTCTCTTGTGTCTTAGTGGCATTATCGACTTTTTTGGGATTAAATGAAAAAAAAAAAATCCGACATCCTCATCTTTTATTTGCTGTGTCTCTTCAGGATCTGCCTAATCATGACGAAGTTCTATCCTTTGTAGATCTAAGAAATGTTTCTTCCCTCTATCATCGATCCAAATCCATGTTCAGTCATCTGATGACTTTTGTACGTCTTGAGAGTATTGAATTCTCCAAGCCTTATATCCTGATTATTTGACACACAAATTTCAACTCTCTCTTTCTGTTTCTAAAGAGCAATATTCGTTTAAATTGAGAGTTAGAGATTTGTTTTCTTCGGCTCATCAATCTTTTGGAAGTTACTTAAAGCCATTTTTTAGAATGCAGATGTTTTGGGATAATAAGTGCTACTAATTAACCCATAGCTGGGGATACAAGAGATTAATACAAGATTCACTCGATATCAGAAAGTAGTGTTCCTAGGAAATATTTCGTAATCCTAATTTTTCTAAAACAAAGAACTATCATTGATTTTTTTATGGAAAAAAAGATTTAATCGTTTCCTGACCCCCACGCCACCCACAAAAATATCTATGTAACATTGCGTCATATAGGTATAAAGTGTCGTTGCCCACACTGGGGTTTGAACGCAGATCACCAGAGAGCAAACACAGGCGATCCTATTTTCAATAAGTAGATCACGTGATAATAAAGGAAATGTTTATATGGGAATTAGCGCGGCGTCTAATTGATCACTATTTCTACACTATCCTCTATCTCTATACTATTCAATATACTATTTCTCTATACTGAGCAATATACGGATTACTATTCTGTGGTTACTACTTGAGCGAGCATTATCAAGCAAGTACTATTAATGCGAGTGTTATTCGAAGGCGTCTGGCACCAGTATTGTTCAACAGCGTTACTATAGTTGTATCTGCGATTACAAAGTCTCGACTACACCGAGCATTACGAAAGTGACAACGAGTATTCTTTGACATTACAAAAGTGGCAACGAGTTTTCGTTGACATCACAAAGCATTATCACTGAATATGCAACTCATACTACTGCAGAAATTCAGTCACTATGCGTTTACATGGGCCAATGCTTCTACGGGAGTGGCCCAGGCTTGCTGGGACATTTTATCGAATCACCGTCGAGAATGATTGCCAACCTCGGCTATGAAACACAGTTTATACATTCTATTTAACCCATAGTAGGGAGGGAAATAGGTGGATTTATACATTTCCCAGTGGTCTCCGAGCGTAAGGGATTATAACAAACCTGACTGCAATTGGAACTCGGATTTCCAATTCCGAGCCGTTATCCATTTCACCACCAGAACATCCAAGCTTACAGATCCTGAAAATTCCCAAGCGATCAGCCACCTAGGTGCTGACCATGGGCTTACGGCCATATCATGTTAAAAAAACTGGTTCCCGTACGATTACCATGTTAAGCAACGTCGAGACTGGTCAGTACCTTGATCGGTGACCGCTTGGGAATACCAGGTGCTGTAACGTTGGATGTGTGGTTGGCATACTGGATAATGGCTCGGAATTGTTAATCGGAGAGCCGTGTTCCAATTCCAGTTGGGTTGGTTCGTTATATTCACTTATGTGCAAATACCCTTGAGAAAAGTATGAATCCCTCTCTTCTCCCCAGTTATGGGTTAATTAGTAATACTTGTATCAGTAAACCCATTACTATCTAAAAAATTATTGCCTACGAAATATTTAGATTCCGGAATTAAATAACCCTTAGAGGTGTTAATATGCCGTGGAATAAAAACAACCAACCAACTGACCAGGTTAACTATCCCTAGCTATGGGTTGCTTAACTTTGATGATTGCACGAGAACCTGTGCTTCAACGTGATATAGACTTAGGTCTATATCCGTTTAAAACGCGGCAATGCAATTTAGTATTTAATGATAGTCGTATAAGGCATTGAGGTGGCAGTCTGTATGTAGGTATTTTTTCATATGTTCGAACGAGAATCGTTTGTTTTCCTGTGTGAGTTGACCGACATATAGCTCTGCCAAGACTGATCAGTATTTAGATGCAGGGCTTCCTGGGAATACCGAGACAGTGGATTTCACATATTCATGATAGGATTCAGATCATTAACAGCCGCGTCAGTGACTTGCCAAGAGACTACTCGAATCGTACGAACTGCAGGGAGTCTCCCAATTATATTGGCGAGTTTTTGTCATTTGATTAATTCTGTTTATGCTAAGAGTCTACATGATGACGCACAAACTAGAATTAATTGCATAGGTACCATCAGACTTCCTGAAATTGGAAAATGAACCACCTGATCCGACTATAACCCAACTGTAATCGTTGTCTTAAGACGAATGAACAGATATGCATTTTGCATCGAGCTATTTACCTCTTAAATTTGTCGACATTTTATATTTCAATAGTTTACTCCATATAAATTCGTTGGCTGACAACAATATCAGTTTGCTTTGATTTTTTCGCATTTAAATCGATATTTTATGAAAATAAATTAAGAGTTAGATGTCAGAGCTTAGATAGATAAACTGACATAAATATAAGATGAGAACTTTCTGTTTTATATATGAATGGCCAGACAGGAGTTCTGACTTAACACCCTGTGACTTTTTTCTTTGGGGGTTGGTTAAAAGAGCAAGTTTATTATATCAAACCAGGACTTTGGAAGATCATGAAAACCCCAAGAGTTGCTGGTGAAATCAGTTATCACGATTCCTGGGCGGTTTGAGAAGCTGATAGCAAAATCTTGTGCCCGTATCGATTTTTAAATAAAACCTCATGTTAAACGTTTTTCCACTCTTATCCATTTGTTGTAAAAATCATAGGTAATAAATAAATCATAATTATTTTAAAATGGGGAGTTACATTTCAATCACACTGTACATAAAAAAAATCATTTCGAAAATATTGTTGCTTGAAAAGATGATGTACTAAGATTATCTCTATCTATAAAAGGCAGGATGTGCGTGTGTGTGCGCCCGCGTGTGTGTGTGTGTGTGCGCGCGCGCGTGTGTGTGTGTGTGTGTGTGTAACGAATGCTCGGCCGCAATTTTCGACGGATTTGCACCAAAATTTACATGCACATGCTCCAACTTAGCGGGAAGGAGAAAACCGACATTGCATTTCCCAACTCCCATCGATAGTGGAAATAATCGATTTTTCATGCTTCTACGGCAGTTTTCATGAAGTTTGCGGCCATTTTCTACTGGCCAGAGTGAGAGCCAATAGCTGGATGCCACGAATACGCAGGAAGATTCTATTGGCCAGCGTGAGAGCCAACAGCTGACTGACACGAATTTTAACTAGCATGCAAAAAAAAAAAAAAATAGATTACTGCATTCGTCACAAGTGGGAAAAAATTAAATCTGCATGCCACTTTACTCCAATTGGCTCATTCGCTTGATTAAACTCAACGTTTATTCTGATTCCGAAGAAATGGGTTGGGTGTGAAAAAGTATTTGTTGTTAACATTCTTTTTTCATTCGGTTTTTCCAGTTACGAGTCCTTTTTTAAAGCTGATCGTTTTGTGTTCATTTTGTTTAGTTCTTTTTTCGTAACAGATTTAATGTTTAGTATAGAGCTTAGAAAAAAATCGCAGTTTGAGATAGGCAAGAAGTAAGGCATGTAACAACATCAGCACGGCAAAGGGTACTCCTTTAAAGGCAAGGAAGGGAAGTCAAGTGATAGCGATTGCTGTATGAGTCGTACGATTTTTGAATTGAGCACGGGCAACGCCGGGTCATGCTGCTATTATAAGATAAAGAAGTGCCAGTTTCCGAAGAGAAGCAGCACGCGAAGTAAAGGCTGAAAAGTGGTGGAGGGGATCTCTCTAAATAACGAATTTTCTAATATGGGTTCAAATACATCATTGACTTGATGTCCGAAAGTATTGTTCGTACGGAATATTTCGTTATCCAAAATAGCGTAAAGCAAAGAAGTATTTATCGTTAATTTATATGGGGAATAGTTTTGATCGTTCCCAAACCGAAAAGATAAATTTTCGCTGAATGTGCAACTCACACGACTGAAAACATGATTAATTTGATGTCCGAAAGTGGTGTTCGTACAGAATATTTCGTTATCCAAAATAGCGTAAAGCAAATAAGTATTTATCCTTAATTTATATGGGGGAATCGATTTAACCGTTCCAAGAGAGAAAGGATAAACTTTTGCTGAATGTGCAACTCACACGACTGAAAACATTTAGTCACTTTCATGTGCCAATGCATTCCCACGTGTGGTTCAGGCTTTCTGAAAGATTTTATCGAGTTAGCGTCTCTTGAATGACTGCCAAGCAACGCTGTAGATCCCAATCTGTCCCGCTAAATATTTAACCCACTTCTGGGGGGGGGCTTAGAGAAGAGATGGATTTATACACTTTCGAAAGGTATTTGCACGTAAATGAATATAATGAACTTTACTTCTGAACTGTAATACATTATTCCACATGCACATCCTTCAACAGTGATACAATAATTATAGTATAGTTTAAAATTTTGAAAGATGCGTAGGTTTAGAACAGATTCTAAAGGTGGCTTGCGTGACTACAAATAAGTGTTTAGGGTTAATCATTTAAGCCTACTGTCAGATTTCTATTCTTGCACATCAGACGTGGACGAACAATCCAAGGAGTAAATTCCGTCAGAAATTGCCTGAAGATCATTTCGGAAGATAAGTACAAGTAATAAGATCCGAACTTCCGACTATCTTAAGCCATCATCAGCGTAACTAAAGACACTTGGTGATTTTCGTAGAACTAGTCAGTGCTGTGACGTCGTCGGCCCACGCTAGCATCCGAGCATCGGGATCGCCATCCTTTCCATCTTGTTCCTGGTGGAGATGGCTGTAAAGGCTCAGCCGACTCTTGAAGAGTCGTGATTAGGAGGTACAGTGCACCATGTGTGGTGGATGCCGCTAGGCGAGTCGGGCCTTCCTCGCAACACGTGGCAGATCCTCTTCATATTGACGGTTGGACTCGATCGTCTTGCGTTGTAACGTAAGTGAGGTGTGGCGTGTATTCATCCAGAATCTTACAACATTTCACCATACTTGGCAGATTAACAGTTATCATCTATGGGATATTTAATAACAAAGATGATGGAAACAAAAAGAAAAAAAGAATGAATTTGGCTAGATTATCTAACCAAAACACATTGTGTATATATATATATATATATAAAAGGCAGGATGTGTGTGTGTAACGAATGCACGGCCGCAATTTTCGACGGATTTACACCAAAATGTACATGCACATGCTACAAGTTAGCGGTAAAGCCAAGACCGACATTGCATTTTCTAACTCCTATGGATAGTGGAAATAATCGATATTTTCATGCTTCTACGGCAGTTTTAATGTAATTTGCGGCCATTTTCTACTGGCCAGCGTGAGAGCCTATAGCTGGCTGCCACGAATAGGCAGGAATAGTCTATTGGCCAGCGTGAGAACCAGCAGCTGACTGACACGAATGTTAACTAGCATGCTAGCATGCAAAAAAATTCGATAGCGGCATTCGTCACTAGTGGGAAAAATTTAAATCTGCATGGCACTTTAATCCAATTGGTTCATTCGCTTGCTTAAACTCAACGTTGATTCTGATTCCGCAGAACGGGGTTGGATGTGAAAAAGTATTTGTTGTTAACATTCTTTTTTCATTCGGTTTTTCCAGTTACGAGTCCTTTTTTTAAAGCTGAACGTTTTGTGTTCATTTTGTTTAGTTCTTTTTTCGTAACAGATTTAATGTTTAGTATAGATTTTAGAAAAAAATTCGCAGTGTGTGATAGGCAAGAAGTAAGGCATGTAGCAACATCAGCACGGCAAAGGGCACTCCTTTAAAGGCAAAGAAGGGCAAAAATATTTTAAGTCAAGTGATACCGATTGCTGCGTGAGTCGTACGATTTTTGAATCAAAACACGGCAACGCCATGCCCATGCTATATATATATATATATATATATATATATATATATATATATATATATATATATATATATATATATATGTATGTATTGTTAAACATAACAGACAACGAATGTCTATTATGTTTGATCATGTACCGTCTAAACTTCGTATAGGTGCTTTAATTTCGAGTGAAAATAAAGACAAAATCTGTCCGATATTTAGATATTTTTATTATGCTGTTCCTCGATGAAGCTTTCTGCTCGCAAGAGACATCTTCAGAGTGGTTATATGGATATTTCAGCAAAGACATTCATCATCAAATAGGATTTCCTGTTATGTTTACATAGAAGTTTTCTATGCAACGATGATGGGCATTAATGTTTTTGTCTTTATTTTCTTCCGAAATTAAAGTAACTATACTAAGGTTAGAACGGCTCCTGATGACACAATAGACATTCGTTGTCTGTTATATTCAACCATATACGTTTGAATAATGATCTGCTGCCCCAATGAAATATATATATATATATATATATATATATATATATATATATATATATATATATATAATTTATTTGTTTAAACGCTATTTTTTAAATGGATATTGATATTGGATATTTGAGTAGATGCTGACTTATTTACATCTAGCGGCCTGAATATTCGAGAAATCTTGTTAAAAATCTTTTTAAAAAATTAAAAAATAACAAATAAATTAAAAATCTGTCGGATTTAATCTATTTCCTAATACATACGCACGCATGCACATTATTATATATATATATATATATATATATATATATATATATAAGGAAAATGTGTGTCTTTTAAAAATCGAAATATTTTTACTTAAAAATAAAAAGCTTTTAGCGAGTCTTAACCATTTGCCAGCAACGTCTATTTGATAGATAGGCATGAAATACTTGAGATAGATAGATAGATAGATAGATAGATATGACCTGCTTGACATAGGATGAATATTTTTTATGAAATCACGTACGAAAATCAGTCAAATGTTTTCTATTATCGAGTATAATGGAGTCTTTCTATCGATAACTTTCACAAAAATAAGTCGGTTCTGATGTAATTCAATTATAAAGGCCACTAGACTTCAAAATTGCAAAACTTGACTTCTTTAGAACGACTGTTTATTTTGCTTCCTCTCTTTTATTCTTTTATGTTTTCTTATTAAATATTTCCATTACTGAAACTGGATACTAACAGAATCAACCGGATGAAGTAATCGCATTCTGTTCGTCTGGTCTTTGTCGTTGTGTTGTCGTTACTGACAATGCACATGGCAGCTTGTAAACAATGATGAACACACGTGGTTTACCACAGATTCATTTAAAACTTACCATCATTTACTAAATACTGAATACGGGGCATGGATCAGTTATGATAAATTTGTGTCGGCATGATAGGAATACTCCCCGAAAAATAGCAGAATGTAGACAAAAGAATGTTGTTAACCAGATAGATATCACATTAATGGTTCTTGAAAAGGACAGAGAAGTCGTAAGTATTAGAACAAAACTATAACGCTACATTAACTTCGTGCAGTTTATCCAGAATTTCGA
Organism: Acanthosepion pharaonis; assembly: GCA_903632075.3. Classification (NCBI taxonomy): domain Eukaryota; kingdom Metazoa; phylum Mollusca; class Cephalopoda; order Sepiida; family Sepiidae; genus Acanthosepion; species Acanthosepion pharaonis. Next base: position 1,039,824 of record CAHIKZ030000404.1, on the reverse strand, counting down.
AGGCCATACTTCACACATTACTGAAGAATACATTGAAAAATGAACGACACATTGTCGTGCTTTATTTAATAGAGTATATGTATAATATTTTTTTGTTTAAAAATATGATTCCTTCGCTTCATAAGAGTTCTCATGTTTCAAAAACGAGAGCCGAAACTATCCAAATAATTATTAAAATTAAGTTGAATTGATGTGTTTAATCACGTTTCATCTTCAAGCGAAATTTTAGGAATAAGCTATCTTTTAGTTTACGTGTGTTTTTAGGCATGGTCCGTTATAACATTCGTTATTTTGGGAGTGGCTAGGCTAGTCTTCTTCGTTAAGTGGTCAGAAAGTTAACTCTTATCTATAGATTCATCATCTTCTGAGAGGTTTTGCTAAGGTTGGGTAGGGTCTCTATTTCAAGGCTAATGTTGGCGGTCATCCTCTAGTTAGGTCCCAGTGAGGGATATTTTTATGGCGCGCCTACAAGTCGTTATGTGTCGGGAGGATTTTGTTTTATTATTGTCTATCTGATTATCTATTTATTTATTTGCTTATTCAAGTGGGTGTTTAATATATACAAACCGTATTGCACAAAATTTCAATTTGCTTTTTTTGTTTTTTTGACGACTTCAGAAAGGTTTTTTCCTATATGAAAGAAGGATTGCTGCCCAAATACACACACACACACACACACACACACACACACACACATATATATATATATATATATATATATATTACAATGAATCATTCATACAAAAAGTAAATTAGTAAAGTCAATGATATAAAATGGCGAAATCTCTTCGCTACAAAAATTAAAGATGCATTAACCTACCAATCACTCGATGAATCTTATGATCCTTGTTTTTTTTTAAAGTGTAAGCTGTATAAGAACTTTCTTAAATGCACAAGTACTTTCCACTGTACATTCAGTCATCTTCAGGCACGGAAATTATTTTGTTTTTGCTGAATGTACACTCAGTTGACTAACATGAAGAATAAGGATAAAGCGATATTCATTAAGTTTGATATAATTGACTTCTATTCCTCTATCAGTAAGTACCTCCTGGTCAATAGTATCAACTTTGTGAAGAACTATATAAAAATAACGAATGATGAAAACGGCGAGAAAGTCACTGCTCCTACTGAATAACTCCATCTGGATTAAGTGTCACAATAACTAATTCGATATCCCCATGGGAGCGTATGACTCAAGTTGCAGAGCTAGTAAGTTTTTACATTTTAAATGTGCTTAGTAGAATCGTAAAACCGTAACTAATAGGACTGTATAGGGATGATAGACTCATCCTCATCCTTAATAGCAATGGTCCACTCGAAGCCAAATTAAAAAGAAAAATATCAGGACCTTCAAATTCCTAGGGTTTAAAATTGAGATTTTCTCTGACCTTTAAATATTTGACTACCTAGATATCACCCTTAACCTTAATGATGAAACCTTTAAAGCTTACCATAAAGAGAACGAAACCCCCAACTATATTAATATCGGTTCAAACACCCCAGTGCAATCCTAAGTCTTATGCGATCTTACCCATAATAATAATAATGGACTATTCCATACTTAAAAAATACTGCGCCTCAGGAGTAGTTCAAGGGGAGTCAGTAGTTCAAGTCGAGTCAAGAGACGAGTCAAGAGTCGAGTCAGAGGCAGTCCGAAAGTTCAGACAATTACTGCAAGACATTGGAAGAGTGATACTGGTCGAGACTACATTGTTCTCTTTACTAAACCTGATTGTTCATACCATGACTTCTACTTCTCTGTATATATTCCTGTTTGTAATATATCTGTGTTATCCCATACCTGTGTTCGCGTTCTTCTTTATTGGTTCTACCTTGGACTATCACCGTGGTACAAGGAACCGGACCATAACACTAAGACAAATAGCCACTACCGTTTGCACAAGGATCAGTAAACTATCATCCAATGAAAAAATCTTGAATAAAATTAAAGAACTATACGAAAAGGCCTGCTAATAAGTGGCTTTAAAAGTAAACTGTCTTACGCGATCACCATTAGTAATACCGATACAGGAAAAGTGGAATGTTGGTGCAAAAATAGAAAAATCACTTAGTCACCCCCCGCTTTTGCAAACTGCCAAGTATCAAAATCGGACAATACTTCTTAAACGTAATTACTAAACACTTAAAAAAAACAAAAAAGCAAAAAAAAAGAACGCTAAATAAGATATTCAACAGGAAATCAGTCAAAATCATCTACTCCTGCACTGATAATATGTACTAAATTATTAATTCTCATAAAAATTACATTTTAAGTAAAATTCCATGGGAATAAAAACGAACTCTAACATGGAAACCCCCTGTAATTGTAGAATTAAGGAAAACTGCCCAGTAGAGGGCAAGTGCAGAACCACTAGGGTAGTATACCAGGCCATCATCACCCCTTAAGAAAATACGACAAACCATAATATTAACATCGGCATTTCTGCAGAAGAATTTAAAAAAAAGATTCAATACACATACACATTCATTCACCAATCCAAAATTAAAACAACAAACAGCCCTTTCGAAAAAAATTTGAGAATTGAAGGAAAAGGGGTTTGAATCCATAAATAAATTGGAAAATTCTAGGTTTCGCGAACACACATCAATAGTTTTTGGGATAGGTTCAAGTTTAGAAGGAAAAAAATAAAAGAAAACAGGATGATAAAATATAAAGGTCCATGCAAACTATTAAATCAACGGAGAGAAATAATCACGAAATATAGACATAGGAACGGATTCCAAATTACATAAGAATACAGGTGCATATATGTGGGGGTGTACGTATAGTGGCATATATGTATGAACATGTAGAGTTACACACACACACACACACACACACACACACATATATATATATGTATATGTACGTATGAAGATACGTACACATATAAGTGAGTTCGACAGCATAGTTATTACATTGGGTGCTCTTGTATTAGCTACACTCTAAAAATCTATAATTCAACTAATTTACATTAATTTTAACGGACTTAAGTTTATAGACCCCTCCCCGCATTGCTTAGTAGTACAAAAACTATTTACTGTGAATCCCAGAAAAACACACACCGGGGTCTTTATAAGAAAAACTACATAGTAGGAACTGCTATTAAACTACAAGAAAAAATTCTACCCATAAATAAACTTCAAACACAGAACGCTTCCACCCGGGATAAGATAACTTACGCCCCCACCAATCGCTAACATAAACCCACTCTCATTAACAAAGCGCCTACTTGAGGAGGACTGACTTTGAAAATAAATTTAAAACAATACTCCGAGATAATTTTTGTTTTTTGCTGCAATATATATATATATATATATGAAAATTGGAAAAAACTTCTCGTGGGACGCTTAGGATTTCATCGGACTACATACGTTCGCGAACGAGAGACGATGCGAACTTTTAATTTAGAAATTTTATGTGTTTTTATGTGTAATAATCAAACCAATTTCATTCAGATTGTCTTTCTTTCTACAGGTGAGAAAAGAAACTGATGGGGGAGAAGTGGTCGCTGCATTTAGCTATTTCAAGTGTGGGACCGAGATGCCAATCTAGTATCACGCCTAAATTCATGTATTCGGAGTACCAGGGAAGAAAAAAAGCTCATCCCCTGATAAATGAAATCTCTGAATAGTTTAAATGCAACATCAATCGCCATCTTCTCTCTTCTTAAATCTTGTTCATCTTTTGTCATTTCCCCAATCTTTCCTATTCTCAGTCTTCACTTTCACTCCCTTTAACTCCCTGCGTAGTGGAATTCCCGCTTTGCGTAGAGTGATATGAATGAAAAAAGACAAAAGGAACAGTGGATATCAGAGGATCGTCCACTTGATGAGTTTGAGCAAATGAATGGAGGAACAAGGGATATCAGAGGGTCGTCTTCTTGGTGAGTTTGAGCAAATGAATGGAGGAACAAGGGATATCAGAGGGTTGTCTACTTGGTGAGTTTGAGCAAATGAATGGAGGAACAAGGGATATCAAATGAATGGAGGAACAAGGGATCTCAGAGGGTTGTCTACTTGGTGAGTTTGAGCAAATGAATGGAGGAACAAGGGATATCAGAGGGTTGTCTACTTGGTGAGTTTGAGCAAATGAATGGAGGAACAAGGGATATCAGAGGGTCGTCTACTTGGTGAGTTTGAGCAAATGAATGGAGGAACAAGGGATATCAGAGGGTTGTCTACTTGGTGAGTTTGAGCAAATGAATGGAACAAGGAACAAGGGATATCAGAGGTGAATGGAGGAACAAGTCTACTTTGGTGAGTTTGAGCAAATGAATGGAGGAACAAGGGATATATCAGAGGGTGAATGTCTTCTTGGTGAGTTTGGTGAGCAAATGAATGGAGGAACAAGGGATATCAGAGGGTTGTCTACTTGGTGAGTTTGAGCAAATGAATGGAGGAACAAGGGATATCAGAGGGTCGTCTACTTGGTGAGTTTGAGCAAATGAATGGAGGAACAAGGGATATCAGAGGGTCGTCTACTTGGTGAGTTTGAGCAAATGAATGGAGGAACAAGGGATATCAGAGGGTCGTCTACTTGGTGAGTTTGAGCAAATGAATGGAGGAACAAATGAATGGAGTTTGAACAAATGAATGGAGGAACAAGGGATATCAGAGGGTCGTCTACTTGGTGAGTTTGAGCAAATGAATGGAGGAACAAGGAATCAAGGGTCGTCTATTTGGTGATTTGAGCAAATGAATGAGGAACAAGGGATATCGTCTATTTGGTGAGTTTGAGCAAATGAATGGAGGAACAAGGGATATTTGAGCAAATGAATGGTCGAGGGTCTCTACTTGGTGAGTTTTGAGCAAATGAATGGAGGAACAAATGAATGGAGGATATCAGAGGGTCGTCTACTTGGTGAGTTTGAGCAAATGAATGGAGGAACAAGGATATCAGAGGGTCGTCTACAAATTGGTGAAACAAGTTTCAGAGGGTCGTCAAATGAATGGAGGAACAAGGGATATCAGAGGGTCGTCTACTTGGTGAGTTTGAGCAAATGAATGGAGGAACAAGGGATATCAGAGGGTCGTCTACTTGGTGAGTTTGAGCAAATGAATGGAGGAACAAGGGATATCAGAGGGTCGTCTATTTGGTGAGTTTGAGCAAATGAATGGAGGAACAAGGGATATCAGAGGGTTGTCTACTTGGTGAGTTTGAGCAAATGAATGGAGGAACAAGGGATATCAGAGGGTTGTCTATTTGGGAGGAACAAGGGATGAGTTTGAGCAAATGAATGGAGGAACAAGGATATCAGAGGGTGGAGGAACAAGTCCATTTGGTGAGTTTGAGCAAAATGAATGGAGGAACAAGGGATATCGTCTAGGTGAGGGTTGAATGGAGGAACAAGGGATATCAGAGGGTCGTCTATTTGGTGAGTTTGAGCAAATGAATGGAGGAACAAGGGATATCAGAGGGTCGTCTATTTGGTGAGTTTGAGCAAATGAATGGAGGAACAAGAGGTTGTCTACTTGGTGAGTTTGAGCAAATGAATGGAGGAACAAGGGATATCAGTCGTCCACTTGGTGAGTTTGAGCAAATGAATGGAGGAACAAGGGATAGTTTGAGCAAATGAATGGAGGAACAAGGGATATCAGAGGGTCTCTACTTGGTGAGTTTGAGCAAATGAATGGAGGAACAAGGAACAAGGGGGTCGTCTATATCAAATGAGGGTCGTCTACTTGGTGAGTTTGAGCAAATGAATGAAAATGAATGGAGGAACAAGGGATATCAGAGGGTTGTCTACTTGGTGAGTTTGAGCAAATGAATGGAATGGAGGAACAAGGGATATCAGAGGGTCGTCTATTTGGTGAGTTTGAGCAAATGAATGGAGGAACAAGGGATATCAGGGTCGTCTACTTGGTGAGTTTGAGCAAATGAATGGAGGAACAAGGGATATCAGAGGGTCGTCTACTTGGTGAGTTTGAGCAAATGAATGGAGGAACAAGGGATATCAGAGGGTCGTCTACTTGGTGAGTTTGAGCAAATGAATGGAGGAACAATGGAGGGGATATCAGAGGGTCGTCTACTTGGTGAGTTTGAATGCAAATGAATGGAGGAACAAGGGATATCAGAGGGTCGTCTACTTGGTGAGTTTGAGCAAATGAATGGAGGAACAAGGGATATCAGAGGGTCGTCTATTTGGTGAGTTTGAGCAAATGAATGGAGGAACAAGGATATCAGAGGGTCGTCCATTTGGTGAGTTTGAGCAAATGAATGGAGGAACAAGGGATATCAGAGGTCGTCTATTTGGTGAGTTTGAGCAAATGAATGGAGGAACAAGGGATATCAGAGGGTCGTCTATTTGGTGAGTTTGAGCAAATGAATGGAGGAACAAGGATATATCAGTCTAGGTGAGTTTGAGCAAATGAATGGAGGAACAAGGGATATCAGTCTACTTGGTGAGTTTGAGCAAATGAATGGAGGAACAAGGGATATCAGAGGGTCGTCTACTTGGTGAGTTTGAGCAAATGAATGGAGGAACAAGGATATCAGAGGGTCGTCTATTTGGTGAGTTTGAGCAAATGAATGGAGGAACAAGGGATATCAGAGGGTCGTCTATTTGGTGAGTTTGAGCAAATGAATGGAGGAACAAGGGATATCAGAGGGTCGTCTATTGGTGAGTTTGAGCAAATGAATGGAGGAACAAGGGGATATCAGAGGGTCGTTATTTGGTGAGTTTGAGCAAATGAATGGAGGAACAAGGATATCAGAGGGTCGTCTACTTGGTGAGTTTGAGAATGGAGGAACAAATATCAGGGTCGTCTATTTGGAAAGTTTGAGCAAATGAATGGAGGAACAAGGGATATCAGAGGGTCGTCTATTTGGTGAGTTTGAGCAAATGAATGGAGGAACAAGGGATATCAGAGGTCGTCTATTTGGTGAGTTTGAGCAAATGAATGAGGAACAAGGATATCAGAGGGTCGTCTATTTGGTGAGTTTGAGCAAATGAATGGAGGAACAAGGGATATCAGAGGGTCGTCTAATTTGGTGAGTTTGAGCAAATGAATGGAGGAACAAGGATATCAGAGGGTCAGAGGTGAGTTTGAGCAAATGAATGGAGGAACAAGGGATATCAGAGGGTCGTCCACTTGGTGAGTTTGAGCAAATGAATGGAGGAACAAGGGATATCAGAGGGTCGTCTATTTGGTGAGTTTGAGCAAATGAATGGAGGAACAAGGGATATCAGAGGTGAGTTTGAGCAAATGAATGGAGGAACAAGGGATATCAGAGGGTCAAGTATCAGAGGGTATTTGGTGAGTTTGAGCAAATGAATGGAGGAACAAGGGATATCAGAGGGTCGTCTATTTGGAAAGTTTGAGCAAATGAATGGAGGAACAAGGGATATCGTCTAGAGGGTCGTCGTCTATTTGGAAAGTTTGAGCAAATGAATGGAGGAACAAGGGATATCAGAGGGTCGTCTACTTGGTGAGTTTGAGCAAATGAATGGAGGAACAAGGGATATCAGAGGGTCGTCTATTTGGTGAGTTTGAGCAAATGAATGGAGGAACAAGGGATATCAGAGGGTCGTCTACTTGGTGAGTTTGAGCAAATGAATGGAGGAACAAGGATATCAGAGGGTCGTCTATTTGGTGAGTTTGAGCAAATGAATGGAGGAACAAGGATATCAGAGGGTCGTCTATTTGGTGAGTTTGAGCAAATGAATGGAGGAACAAGGGATATCAGAGGGTCGTCTATTTGGTGAGTTTGAGCAAATGAATGGAGGAACAAGGGATATCAGAGGGTCGTCTACTTGGTGAGTTTGAGCAAATGAATGGAGGAACAAGGGATATCAGAGGGTCGTCTACTTGGTGAGTTTGAGCAAAATGAATGGAGGAACAAGGATATCAGAGGGTCGTCTACTTGGTGAGTTTGAGCAAATGAATGGAGGAACAAGGGATATCAGAGGGTCGTCTATTTGGTGAGTTTGAGCAAATGAATGGAGGAACAAGGGGATATCAGAGGGTCGTCTATTTGGTGAGTTTGAGCAAATGAATGGAGGAACAAGGGATATCAGAGGGTCGTCTATTTGGTGAGTTTGAGCAAATGAATGGAGGAACAAGGGGAATCAGAGGGTCGTCTATTTGGTGAGTTTGAGCAAATGAATGGAGGAACAAGGGATATCAGAAGGTCGTCCACTTGGTGAGTTTGAGCAAATGAATGGAGGAACAAGGATATCAGAGGGTCGTCCACTTGGTGAGTTTGAGCAAATGAATGGAGGAACAAGGGAATCAGAGGGTCGTCTATTTGGTGAGTTTGAGCAAATGAATGGAGGAACAAGGGATATCAGTCGTACTTTGGTGAGTTTGAGCAAATGAATGGAGGAACAAGGGATATCAGAGGGTCGTCTACTTGGTGAGTTTGAGCAAATGAATGGAGGAACAGTGGATATCAGAGGATCGTCCACTTGGTGAGTTTGAGCAAATGAATGGAGGAACAAGGGATATCAGAGGGTCGTCTATTTGGTGAGTTTGAGCAAATGAATGGAGGAACAAGGGATATCAGAGGGTCGGCTACTTGGTGAGTTTGAGCAAATGAATGGAGGAACAAGGATATCAGAGGGTCGTCTATTTGGTGAGTTTGAATGGAGGAACAAATGAATGGAGGAACAAGGGATATCAGAGGGTCGTCTATTTGGTGAGTTTGAGCAAATGAATGGAGGAACAAGGGATATCAGAGGGTCGTCCACTTGGTGAGTTTGAGCAAAATGAATGGAGGAACAAGGGATATCAGAGACTTGGTGAGTTTGAGCAAATGAATGGAGGAACAAGGGATATCAGAGGGTCGTCCACTTGGTGAGTTTGAGCAAATGAATGGAGGAACAAGGGATATCAGAGGGTCGTCTACTTGGTGAGTTTGAGCAAATGAATGGAGGAACAAGGGATATCAGAGGGTCGTCTATTTGGAAAGTTTGAACAAATGAATGGGAACAAGGGATATCAGAGGGTCGTCCACTTGGTGAGTTTGAGCAAAATGAATGGAGGAACAAGGATTCAGAGGGTCGTCCATTTGGAAAGTTTGAGCAAATGAATGGAGGAACAAGGATATCAGAGGTCGTCTATTGGGTGAGTTTGAGCAAATGAATGGAGGAACAAGGGATATCAGAGGGTCGTCTATTTGGAAAGTTTGAGCAAATGAATGGAGGAACAAGGGATATCAGAGGGTCGTCCACTTGGTGAGTTTGAGCAAATGAATGGAGGAACAAGGGATATCAGAGGGTCGTCTATTTGGTGAGTTTGGAGCAAATGAATGGAGGAACAAGGATATCAGAGGGTCGTCCAAAAAATTGAGCAAATGAATGGAGGAACAAGGGATATCAGAGGGTCGTCTACTTGGTGAGTTTGAGCAAAATGAATGGAGGAACAAGGATATCAGAGGGTTGTCTACTTGGTGAGTTTGAGCAAATGAATGGAGGAACAAGGGATATCAGAGGGTCGTCCATTTGGTGAGTTTGAGCAAATGAATGGAGGAACAAGGAACAAGGGTTGTCTATAGTTTGAGCAAATGAATGAGGAACAAGGATATCAGGGGTCCACTTGGTGAGTTTGAGCAAATGAATGGAGGAAAAAGGGATATCAGAGGGTCGTCTATTTGAGTTTGAGCAAATGAATGGAGGAACAAGGGATATCAGAGGGTCGTCTACTTGGTGAGTTTGAGCAAATGAATGGAGGAACAAGGGATATCAGGAAAGGGTGAATGGAGGAACGTCCAGAGGGTTTGGTGAGTTTGAGCAAATGAATGGAATGGAGGAAGTTTGACAAATGGGATATCAGGGGTCGTATTTGGTGAGTTTGAGCAAATGAATGGAGGAACAAGATATCAGGGTTGTCTACTTGGTGAGTTTGAGCAAATGAATGGAGGAACAAGGGATATCAGAGGTCGTCTATTTGGTGAGTTTGAGCAAATGAATGGAGGAACAAGGGATATCAGAGGTCGTCTACTTGGTGAGTTTGAGCAAATGAATGGAGGAACAAGGGATATCAGAGGGTCGTCTACTTGGTGAGTTTGAGCAAATGAATGGAGGAACAAGGATATCAGAGGGTCGTCTATTTGGAAAGTTTGAGCAAATGAATGGAGGAACAAGGGATATCAGAGGGTCTACTTGGTGAGTTTGAGCAAATGAATGGAGGAACAAGGGATATCAGAAGTCGTCTACTTTGAGTTTGAGCAAATGAATGGAGGAACAAAGGGATATCAGAGGGTCGTCTATTTGGTGAGTTTGAGCAAATGAATGGAGGAACAAGGATATCAGAGGGTCGTCTACTTGGTGAGTTTGAGCAAATGAATGGAGGAACAAGGGATATCAGAGGGTCGTCTATTTGAAAGTTTGAGCAAATGAATGGAGGAACAAGGGATATCAGAGGGTTGTCTACTTGGTGAGTTTGAGCAAATGAATGGAGGAACAAGGGATATCAGAGGGTCGTCTGTGAGTTTGAGCAAATGAATGGAGGAACAAGGATATCAGAGGGTCGTCCACTTGGTGAGTTTGAATGGAGGAAATGAATCAGAATCACTGGAGTTTGAGCAAAATGAATGGAGGAAACAAGGGATATCAGAGGTCGTCTACTTGGTGAGTTTGAGCAAATGAATGGAGGAACAAGGGATAGTTTGAGAAATGAATGGTTGTCCAGAGGGTTGTCCACTTGGTGAGTTTGAGCAAATGAATGGAGGAACAAGGATATCAGAGGGTCGTCTACTTGGTGAGTTTGAGCAAATGAATGGAGGAACAAGGATATCAGAGGGTCGTCTACTTGGTGAGTTTGAGCAAATGAATGGAGGAACAAGGGATATCAGAGGGGTCGTCTACTTGGTGAGTTTGAGCAAATGAATGGAGGAACAAGGGATATCAGAGGTTGTCCACTTGGTGAGTTTGAGCAAATGAATGAGGAACAAGGGATATCAGAGGGTCGTCCACTTGGTGAGTTTGAGCAAATGAATGGAGGAACAAGGATATCAGAGGGTCGTCTACTTGGTGAGTTTGAGCAAATGAATGGAGGAACAAGGGATATCAGAGGGTCGTCCACTTGGTGAGTTTGAGCAAATGAATGGAGGAACAAGGGATATCAGAGGGTCGTCTATTTGGTGAGTTTGAGCAAATGAATGGAGGAACAAGGGATATCAGGATATCAGAAATGAATGGAGGAACAAGGATATCCACTTGGTGAGTTTGAGCAAATGAATGGAGGAACAAGGGATATCAGAGGGTCGTCTCCACTTGGTGAGTTTGAGCAAATGAATGGAGGAACAAGGGATATCAGAGGGTTGTCTACTTGGTGAGTTTGAGCAAATGAATGAGGAACAAGGATATGGAGGAAGCAAATGAATGGAGGAACAAGGGATATCAGAGGGGTCGTCTACTTGGTGAGTTTGAGCAAATGAATGGAGGAACAAGGGATATCAGAGGGTTGTCTATTTGGTGAGTTTGAGCAATGAATGGAGGAACAAGGATCAAGGGTCGTCTAATGGTGAGTTTGAACAAATGAATGGAGGAACAGTGGATATCAGAAGGTCGTCCACTTGGTGAGTTTGAGCAAATGAATGGAGGAACAAGGGATATCAGAGGGTTGTCTACTTGGTGAGTTTGAGCAAATGAATGGAGGAACAAGGGATATCAGAGGGTCGTCTACTTGGTGAGTTTGAGCAAATGAATGGAGGAACAAGGGATATCAGAGGGTCGTCTATTTGGTGAGTTTGAGCAAATGAATGGAGGAAACAAGGGATATCAGAGGTTGTCTACTTGGTGAGTTTGAGCAAATGAATGGAGGAACAAGGGATACAGTGAGAATGGAGGAACAAGGACACAGTCGTCCACTTGGTGAGTTTGAGCAAATGAATGGAGGAACAAGGGATATCAGAGGGTCGTGTCTATTTGGTGAGTTTGAGCAAATGAATGGAGGAACAAGGGATATCAGGGATATCAGAGGGTCGTCTAGAGGGTTGTCTTGGTGAGTTTGAGCAAATGAATGGAGGAACAAGGGATATCAGAGGGTTGTCTACTTGGTGAGTTTGAGCAAATGAATGGAGGAACAAGGGATATCAGAGGGTCGTCCATTTGGTGAGTTTGAGCAAATGAATGGAGGAACAACAAGGATATCAGAGGGTCGTCTACTTGGTGAGTTTGAGCAAATGAATGGAGGAACAAGGATATCAGAGGGTCGTCCACTTGGTGAGTTTGAGCAAATGAATGGAGGAACAAGGATATCAGAGGGTCTATTTGGTGAGTTTGAGAATGGAGGAACAAATGAATGGAGTTTGGAGCAAATGAATGGAGGAACAAGGATATCAGAGGGTCGTCTATTTGGTGAGTTTGAGCAAATGAATGGAGGAACAAGGGATATCAGAGGGTCCACTTGGTGAGTTTGAGCAAATGAATGGAGAACAAGGAACAAGAGTTTGATGAATGGAGAACAAGGGATATGTCTCTTATTTGAAAAGTTTGAGCAAATGAATGGAGGAACAAGGGATATCAGAGGGTTGTCTACAAATGAATGGAGGAACAAGGGATATCAGAGGGTCGTCTACTTGGTGAGTTTGAGCAAATGAATGGAGGAACAAGGGATATCAGAGGGTCGTCTTTGGAGCAAATTGGTGAGTTTGAGCAAATGAATGGAGGAACAAGGGATATCAGAGGGTCGTCCAATTTGGTGAGTTTGAGCAAATGAATGGAGGAACAAGGATATCAGAGGTTGTCCACTTGTGAGTTTGAGCAAATGAATGGAGGAACAAGGATATCAGGGTCGTCTACTTGGTGAGTTTGAGCAAATGAATGGAGGAACAAAAGGGATATCAGAGGGTTGTCTACTTGGTGAGTTTTGAGCAAATGAATGGAGGAACAAGGGATATCAGAGGGTCGTCTACTTGGTGAGTTTGAGCAAATGAATGGAGGAACAAGGGATATCAGAGGGTTGTCTACTTGGTGAGTTTGAGCAAATGAATGGAGGAACAAGGGATATCAGAGGGTCGTCCACTTGGTGAGTTTGAGCAAATGAATGGAGGAACAAGGGATATCAGAGGGTCGTCCACTTGGTGAGTTTGAGCAAAATGAATGGAGGAACAAGGATATCAGAGGGTCGTCTATTTGGTGAGTTTGAGCAAATGAATGGAGGAACAAGGATATCAGAGGGTTGTCCATAGTTTGAGCAAATGAATGGGAACAAGGATATCAGAGGGTCTATTTGGTGAGTTTGAGCAAATGAATGGAGGAACAAGGATATCAGAGGGTCGTCTATTTGGTGAGTTTGAGCAAATGAATGGAGGAACAAGGGATATCAGAGGGTCGTCTAAATGAATGGAGGAACAAGGATATCAGAGGGTCAGACTATTTGGGAGTTTGAGCAAATGAATGGAGGAACAAGGGATATCAGAGGGTCGTCCACTTGGTGAGTTTGAGCAAATGAATGGAGGAACAAGGATATCAGAGGGTTGTCTACTTGGTGAGTTTGAGCAAATGAATGGAGGAACAAGGGATATCAGAGGGTCGTCTACTTGGTGAGTTTGAGCAAATGAATGGAGGAACAAGGGATATCAGAGGGTTGTCCATTTGGTGAGTTTGAGCAAATGAATGGAGGAACAAGGATATCAGAGGGTCGTCTACTTGGTGAGTTTGAGTTTGAGCAAAATGAATGAGGGTTATTTGGTGAGTATCAGAGGGTCATCAGAGTTGTCTACTTGGTGAAGTTTGAGCAAATGAATGGAGGAACAAGGGATATCAGAGGTTGTCTACTTGGTGAGTTTGAGCAAATGAATGGAGGAACAAAAGGATATCAGAACAAGGGTCGTCTACTTGGTGAGTTTGAGCAAATGAATGGAGGAACAAGGGATATCAGAGGGTCGTCTACTTGGTGAGTTTGAGCAAATGAATGGAGGAACAAGGATATCAGAGGGTCAGGGTGAGTTTGAGCAAATGAATGGAGGAACAAGGATTTGAAGGTCGAGTTTTGAGCAAATGAATGGAGGAACAAGGGATATCAGAGGGTCGTCTACTTGGTGAGTTTGAGCAAATGAGAATGGAGGATGGAGGAACAAAGGGATATCAGAGGGTCGTCCACTTGGTGAGTTTGAGCAAATGAATGGAGGAACAAGGGATATCAGAGGGTTGTCTACTTGGTGAGTTTGAGCAAATGAATGGAGGAACAAGGATATCAGAGGGTCGTCTACTTGGTGAGTTTGAGCAAATGAATGGAGGAACAAAAGGATATCAGAAGGTCGTCTATTTGGTGAGTTTGAGCAAATGAATGGAGGAACAAGGATATCAGAGGGTCGTCTACTTGGTGAGTTTGAGCAAATGAATGGAGGAACAAGGGATATCAGAGGGTCGTCTACTTGGTGAGTTTGAGCAAATGAATGGAGGAACAAGGATATCAGAGGTCGTCTATTTGGAAAGTTTGGAGCAAATGAATGGAGGAACAAGGGATATCAGAGGGTCGTCCACTTGGTGAGTTTGAGCAAATGAATGGAGGAACAAGGGATATCAGAGGGTCGTCTACTTGGTGAGTTTGAGCAAATGAATGGAGGAACAAGGATATCAGAGGGTCGTCTACTTGGGTGAGTTTGAGCAAATGAATGGAGGAACAAGGATATCAGAGGGTCGTCTATTTGGTGAGTTTGAGCAAATGAATGGAGGAACAAGGGATATCAGAGGGTCGTCTATTTGGTAGTTTGAGCAAATGAATGGAGGAACAAGGATATCAGAGGGTTGTCTACTTGGTGAGTTTGAGCAAATGAATGGAGGAACAAGGGATATCAGACGGTCGTCCACTTGGTGAGTTTGAGCAAATGAATGGAGGAACAAGGGATATCAGAGGGTCGTCTACTTGGTGAGTTTGAGCAAATGAATGGAGGAACAAGGGATATCAGAGGGTCGTCTACTTGGTGAGTTTGAGCAAATGAATGGAGGAACAAGGGATATCAGAGGGTCGTCTATTTGGAAAGTTTGAGCAAATGAATGGAGGAACAAGGGATATCAGAGGGTTGTCTACTTGGTGAGTTTGAGCAAATGAATGGAAGAAGGTTCTACTTGGTGAGTTTGAGAATGGAGGAACAAGGGATATCAGAGGGTCGTCTACTTGGTGAGTTTGAGCAAATGAATGGAGGAAACAAGGGATATCAGAGGGTCGTCTATTTGGTGAGTTTGAGCAAATGAATGGAGGAACAAGGATATCAGAGGGTCGTCTATTTGGTGAGTTTGAGCAAATGAATGAGGAACAAGGGATATCAGAGGGTCTGTCTATTTGGTGAGTTTGAGCAAATGAATGGAGGAACAAGGATATCAGAGGGTCGTCTATTTGGTGAAGTTTGAGCAAATGAATGGAGGAACAAGGGATATCAGAGGGTCGTCTATTTGGTGAGTTTGAGCAAATGAATGGAGGAACAAGGATATCAGAGGGTCGTCTACTTGGTGAGTTTGAGCAAATGAATGGAGGAACAAGGGATATCAGAGGGTCGTCTATTTGGTGAGTTTGAGCAAATGAATGGAGGAACAAGGGATATCAGAGGGGTCGTCTATTTGGTGAGTTTGAGCAAATGAATGGAGGAACAAGGGATATCAGAGGGTCGTCTACTTGGTGAGTTTGAGCAAATGAATGGAGGAACAAGGATATCAGAAGGTCGTCTATCAAATGAATGGAGGAACAAGGGATATCAGAGGGTCGTCCACTTGGTGAGTTTGAGCAAATGAATGGAGGAACAAGGGATATCAGAGGGTCGTCTATTTGGTGAGTTTGAGCAAATGAATGGAGGAACAAGGGATATCAGAGGGTCGTCTACTTGGTGAGTTTGAGCAAATGAATGGAGGAACAAGGGATATCAGAGGGTCGTCTATTTGGAAAGTTTGAGCAAATGAATGGAGGAACAAGGGATATCAGAGGGTCGTCTACTTGGTGAGTTTGAGCAAATGAATGGAGGAACAAGGGATATCAGAAGGTCGTCTACTTGGTGAGTTTGAGCAAATGAATGGAGGAACAAGGGATATCAAGCAAATAGCAGAGGGAGGGATCTCAGAAGGTCTTGGTGAGTTTGAGCAAATGAATGGAGGAACAAGGGATATCAGAGGTCGTCTATTTGGTGAGTTTGAGCAAATGAATGGAGGAACAAGGATATCAGAGGGTCGTCTATTTGGTGAGTTTGAGCAAATGAATGGAGGAACAAGGGATATCAGAGGTCGTCTACTTGGTGAGTTTGAGCAAATGAATGGAGGAACAAGGGATATCAGAGGGTCGTCGGAAAGTTTGAGCAAATGAATGGAGGAACAAGGGATATCAGAGGGTCAGTTCTATTTGGTGAGTTTGAGCAAATGAATGGAGGAACAAGGATATCAGAGGTCGTCTACTTGGAGGAACAAGGATGAGTTTGAGTTTGAGCAAATGAATGGAGGAACAAGGGATATCAGAGGGTCGTCTACTTGGTGAGTTTGAGCAAATGAATGGAGGAACAAGGGATATCAGAGGGTCGTCTATTTGGTGAGTTTGAGCAAAATGAATGGAGGAACAAGGAAGAGGTCGTCTAGGAGTTTGAGCAAAATGAATGGGATATCAGAGGGTCAGATGAATGGAGGAACAAGGATATCAGAGGGTTCTCTTTGTGAGTTTGAGCAAATGAATGGAGGAACAAGGGATATCAGAGGGTCGTCTATTTGGTGAGTTTGAGCAAATGAATGGAGGAACAAGGGATATCAGAGGGTCGTCTACTTGGTGAGTTTGAGCAAATGAATGGAGGAAACAAGGATATCAGAGGGTCGTCTACTTGGTGAGTTTGAGCAAATGAATGGAGGAACAAGGATATCAGAGGGTCTATTTGGTGAGTTTGAGCAAATGAATGGAGGAACAAGGGATATCAGAGGGTCTGCTTGGTGAGTTTGAGCAAATGAATGGAGGAACAAGGGATATCAGAGGGTTGTCTACTTGGTGAGTTTGAGCAAATGAATGGAGGAACAAGGGATATCAGAGGGTCGTCTATTTGGTGAAAGTTTGAGGAAGTTTGAGCAAATGAATGGAGGAACAAGGGATATCAGAGGGTTGTCTACTTGGTGAGTTTGAGCAAATGAATGGAGGAACAAGGGATATCAGAGGGTCGTCCACTTGGTGAGTTTGAGCAAATGATCAAGGGATATCAGAGGGTCGTCTACTTGGTGAGTTTGAGCAAATGAATGGAGGAACAAGGGATATCAGAGGGTCGTCTATTTATCAGGTTTGAGTTTGAGCAAAATGGAGGATGGAGGAACAAGGTGATTGGATCAATGAATGGGTCAAGGGATATCAGAGGGTTGTCTACTTGGTGAGTTTGAGCAAATGAATGGAGGAACAAGGGATATCAGAGGGTCGTCTATTTGGTGAGTTTGAGCAAATGAATGGATATCAGAGGAACAACTTGGATATGAATGGAGAAATAAGGGATATCAGAGGGTCGTCTACTTGGTGAGTTTGAGCAAATGAATGGAGGAACAAGGGATATCAGAGGGTCGTCTATTTGGTGAGTTTGAGCAAAATGAATGAGGAACAAGGGATATCAGAGGGTCGTCCACTTGGTGAGTTTGAGCAAATGAATGGAGGAACAAGGGATATCAGAGGGTCGTCTATTTGGTGAGTTTGAGCAAATGAATGGAGGAACAAGGGATATCGATCGTCAGAGGGTTGAGCAAATCTGGAGGAACAAGGATTCAGAGGGTGATTTGGAAAGTTTGAAAATGAATGGAGGAACAAGGGATATCAGAGGGATAGTTTGAGCAAATGAATAGAGGAACAGTGATATCGTCGTCCATTTGGTGAGTTTGAGCAAATGAATGGAGGAACAAGGGATATCAGAGGGTCGTCTACTTGGTGAGTTTGAGCAAATGAATGGAGGAACAAGGATATCAGAGGGTCGTCTATTTGGTGAGTTTGAGCAAATGAATGGAGGAACAAGGGATATCAGAGGGTTGTCTACTTGGTGAGTTTGAGCAAATGAATGGAGGAACAAAGTTTGGATATCAGGAACAAGTCGTCCACTTGGTGAGTTTGAGCAAATGAATGGAGGAACAAGGGATATCAGAAGGTCGTCCACTTGGTGAGTTTGAGCAAATGAATGGAGGAACAAGGGATATCAGAGGGTCGTCTACTTGGTGAGTTTGAGCAAATGAATGGAGGAACAAGGGATATCAGAGGGTCGTCTACTTGGTGAGTTTGAGCAAATGAATGGAGGAACAAGGGATATCAGAGGGTCGTCCACTTGGTGAGTTTGAGCAAATGAATGGAGGAACAAGGGATATCAGAGGGTCGTCTACTTGGTGAGTTTGAGCAAATGAATGGAGGAACAAGGGATATCAGAGGGTTGTCTATTTGGAAAGTTTGAGCAAATGAATGGAGGAACAAGGGATATCAGAGGGTCGTCTACTTGGTGAGTTTGAGCAAATGAATGGAGGAACAAAGTGATATCAGAATGTCGTCTATTTGGAAAGTTTGAGCAAATGAATGGAGGAACAAGGATATCAGAGGTTGTCTACTTGGTGAGTTTGAGCAAATGAATGGAGGAACAAGGATATCAAGGTCGTCTAATTTTGAGCAAAAATGGAGGAACAAGGATATCAGAGGGTGGAGGAACGTCTACTTGGTGAGTTTGAGCAAATGAATGGAGGAACAAGGATATCAGAGGGTCGTCTACTTGGTGAGTTTGAGCAAATGAATGGAGGAACAAGGGATATCAGAGGATCGTCTACTTGGTGAGTTTGAGCAAATGAATGGAGGAACAAGGATATATCCAGAGGTGAATGGAGGAACAAGGATATCAGAGGGTTGTCTATTTGGTGAGTTTGAGCAAATGAATGGAGGAACAAGGGATATCAGAGGGTCGTCTACTTGGTGAGTTTGAGCAAATGAATGGAGGAACAAGGGATATCAGAGGGTCGTCTACTTGGTGAGTTTGAGCAAATGAATGGAGGAACAAAAAGGGATATCAGAGGTCGTCTACTTGAAGCAAATGAATGGAGGAACAAGGGATATCAGAGGGTTGTCCACTTGGTGAGTTTGAGCAAATGAATGGAGGAACAAGGGATATCAAATGAATGGAGAAACAAGGATATCAGAGGGTCGTCTACTTGGTGAGTTTGAGCAAATGAATGGAGGAACAAAGGGATATCAGAGGGTCTCTACTTGGTGAGTTTGAGCAAATGAATGGAGGAACAAGGGATATCAGAGGGCTCGTCTACTTGGTGAGTTTGAGCAAATGAATGGAACAAAGGGATATCAGAGGGTTGTCTAGGTGAGTTTGAGCAAATGAATGGAGGAACAAAAGGATATCAGAGGGTCGTCTACTTGGTGAGTTTGAGCAAATGAATGGAGGAACAACAAGGATATCAGAAGGTCGTCCACTTGGTGAGTTTGAGCAAATGAATGGAGGAACAAGGGATATCAGAGGGTCGTCTATTTGGTGAGTTTGAGCAAATGAATGGAGGAAACAAGGGATATCAGAGGGTCGTCTATTTGGTGAGTTTGAGCAAATGAATGGAGGAACAAGGATATCAGAGGGTTGTCTACTTGGTGAGTTTGAGCAAATGAATGGAGGAACAAGGGATATCAGAGGTCGTCCACTTGGTGAGTTTGAGCAAATGAATGGAGGAAACAAGGATATCAGAGGTTGTCCACTTTGTGAGTTTGAGCAAATGAATGGAGGAACAAAAGGATATCAGAGGGTCGTCTACTTGGTGAGTTTGAGCAAATGAATGGAGGAACAAGGGATATCAGAGGGTCGTCTATTTGGTGAGTTTGAGCAAATGAATGGAGGAACAAGGGATATCAGAGGGTCGTCTACTTGGTGAGTTTGAGCAAATGAATGGGAACAAGGAACAAGGTGATATCAGGGAGGGTCGTCTAATGAGTTTGAGCAAATGAATGGAGGAACAAGGGATATCAGAGGGTCAGTCTACTTGGTGAGTTTGAGAATGGAGGAACAAAAGGGAAATGAATGGAGGAACAAGGGATATCAGAGGGTCGTCTATTTGGAAAGTTTGAGCAAATGAATGGAGGAACAAGGGATATCAGAGGGTTGTCTACTTGGTGAGTTTGAGCAAATGAATAGAGGAACAGTGGATATCAGAAGGTCGTCCACTTGGTGAGTTTGAGCAAATGAATGGAGGAACAAGGGATATCAGAGGGTCGTCTACTTGGTGAGTTTGAGCAAATGAATGGAACAAAGGGATATCAGAGGGTCGTCTACAAATGAATGGAGGAAACAAGGATATCAGAGGTCGTCTACTTGGTGAGTTTGAGCAAATGAATGGAGGAACAAGGGATATCAGAGGGTTGTCTATTTGGTGAGTTTGAGCAAATGAATGGAGGAACAAGGATATCAGAGGTCGTCTACTTGGTGAGTTTGAGCAAATGAATGGAGGAACAAGGGATATCAGAGGGTCGTCTACTTGGTGAGTTTGAGCAAATGAATGGAGGAACAAGGGATATCAGAGGGTCGTCTACTTGGTGAGTTTGAGCAAATGAATGGAGGAACAAGGGATATCAGAGGATATTTGAGCAAATGAATGGTTATCAGAGGGTTGTCTACTTGGTGAGTTTGAGCAAATGAATGGAGGAACAAGGGATATCAGAGGGTTGTCCACTTGGTGAGTTTGAGCAAATGAATGGAGGAAACAAGGGATATCAGAGGGTTGTCTACTTGGTGAGTTTGAGCAAATGAATGGAGGAAATGGGATATCAGAGGGTTGTCTACTTGAGTTTGAGCAAATGAATGGATATCAGAGGGTCGTCTACTTGGTGAGTTTGAGCAAATGAATGGAGGAACAAGGATATCAGAGGGTCGTCCATTTGGTGAGTTTGAGCAAATGAATGGAGGAACAAGGGGATATCAGAGGGTCTCCTTTGGTGAGTTTGAGCAAATGAATGGAGGAACAAGGGATATCAGAGGGTCGTCTACTTGGTGAGTTTGAGCAAATGAATGGAGGAACAAGGGATATCAGAGGGTTGTCTACTTGGTGAGTTTGAGCAAATGAATGGAGGAACAAGGGATATCAGAAGGTCGTCTACTTGGTGAGTTTGAGCAAATGAATGGAGGAACAAGGGATATCAGAGGGTCGTCTACTTGGTGAGTTTGAGCAAATGAATGGAGGAACAAGGGATATCAGAGGGTTGTCTATTTGGTGAGTTTGAGCAAATGAATGGAGGAACAAGGGATATCAGAGGGTCGTCCACTTGGTGAGTTTGAGCAAATGAATGGAGGAACAAAGGATATCAGAGGTCGTCCACTTGGTGAGTTTGAGCAAATGAATGGAGGAAAAAGGGATATCAGAGGGTCGTCTATTTGGTGAGTTTGGAGCAAATGAATGGAGGAACAAGGGATATCAGAGGGTTGTCTACTTGGTGAGTTTGAGCAAATGAATGGAGGAACAAGGGATATCAGAGGGTTGTCTACTTGGTGAGTTTGAGCAAATGAATGGAGGAACAAGGGATATCAGAGGGTTGTCTACTTGGTGAGTTTGAGCAAATGAATGGAGGAACAAGGGATATCAGAAGGTCGTCCACTTGGTGAGTTTGAGCAAATGAATGGAGGAACAAGGGATATCAGAGGGTCGTCTACTTGGTGAGTTTGAGCAAATGAATGGAGGAACAAGGGATATCAGAGGGTCGTCTACTTGGTGAGTTTGAGCAAATGAATGGAGTGAACAAGGATACTGGTGGGTCGTCCATTTGGTTTTGAGCAAATGAATGGAGGAACAAGGGATATCAGAGGGTCGTCCACTTGGTGAGTTTGAGCAAATGAATGGAGGAACAAGGGATATCAGAGGGTTGTCTACTTGGTGAGTTTGAGCAAATGAATGGAGGAAACAGGATATCAGAGGGTCGTCCATTTGGTGAAGTTTGAGCAAATGAATGGAGGAACAAGGGATATCAGAATGGGAACAAGGGATATCAGAGGGTACTTGGTGAGTTTGAGCAAATGAATGGAGGAACAAGGATATATCAGGGTCGTCTACTTGGTGAGTTTGAGCAAATGAATGGAGGAACAAGGATATCAGAGGGTTGTCTACTTGGTGAGTTTGAGCAAATGAATGGAGGAACAAGGGATATCAGAGGGTCTACTTGGTGAGTTTGAGCAAATGAATGGAGGAACAAGGGGTATCAGAGGAGCAAATGAATGGAGGAACAAGGATCTAGAGGGTTTGGTGAGTTTGAGCAAATGAATGGAGGAAACAAGGGATATCAGAGGGTCATCTACTTGGAAAGTTTGGGTTAGCAAATGAATGGAGGAACAAGGATATCAGAGGTCGTCTACTTGGTGAGTTTGAGCAAATGAATGGAGGAACAAGGGGGTCGTCTACTAGTTTGAGCAAATGAATGGAGGAACAAGGGATATCAGAGGGTCGTCTACTTGGTGAGTTTGAGCAAATGAATGGAGGAACAAGGGATATCAGAGGTCGTCTACTTGGTGAGTTTGAGCAAATGAATGGAGGAACAAGGGATATCAGAGGGTTGTCTAGTTTGGTGAATGGATATGAATGGAGGAACTATTTGGTTTGAGCAAATGAATGGAGGAACAAGGATATCAGAGGGAGGAACAGTGGATCGTCTACTTGGTGAGTTTGAGCAAATGAATGGAGGAACAAGGGATATCAGAGGGTCGTCTACTTGGTGAGTTTGAGCAAATGAATGGAGGAACAAGGGATATCAGAGGGTTGTCTACTTGGTGAGTTTGAGCAAATGAATGGAGGAACAAGGGATATCAGAGGGTCGTCTATTTGGTGAGTTTGAGCAAATGAATGGAGGAACAGTGGATATCAGAGGGTCGTCTATTTGGTGAGTTTGAGCAAATGAATGGAGGAACAAGGGATATCAGGGTTGTCTACTTGGTGAGTTTGAGCAAATGAATGAAACAAGGGATATCAGAAGAGGTGAGTTTGAGCACAAGGGATATCAGAGGGTCGTCTACTTGGTGAGTTTGAGCAAATGAATGGAGGAACAAGGGATATCAGAGGGAACGTCTATTTGGTGAGTTTGAGCAAATGAATGGAGGAACAAGGGGATATCAGAGGGTCGTCTACTTGGTGAGTTTGAGCAAATGAATGGAGGAACAAGGATATCAGAGGGTCGTCTATTTGGAAAGTCAGCAAATGAATGGAGGAACAAGGGATATCAGAGGGTCGTCCACTTGGTGAGTTTGAGCAAATGAATGGAGGAACAAGGATATCAGAGGGTTGTCTATTTGGTGAGTTTGGAGCAAATGAATGGAGGAACAAGGGATATCAGAGGGTCGTCTACTTGGTGAGTTTGAGCAAATGAATGGAGGAACAAGGATATCAGAGGGTTGTCTAGAGTTTGAGCAAATGAATGGAGGAACAAGGGATATCAGAGGGTTGTCCACTTTGGTGAGTTTGAGCAAATGAATGGAGGAACAAGGGATATCAGGGGTCGTCTACTTGGTGAGTTTGAGCAATGAATGGAGGAACAAGGGATATCAGAGGGTTGTCCATTTGGTGAGTTTGAGCAAATGAATGGGAGGAACAAGGGATATCAGAGGGTCGTCTATTTGGTGAGTTTGAGCAAATGAATGGAGGAACAAGGGATATCAGAGGGTCGTCTACTTGGTGAGTTTGAGCAAATGAATGAAGGAACAAGGAAACAGTTTGGAATGGATATCAGAGGGTCGTCTAGTTTTGAGCTTGGTGGATATCAGAAGGTTTGAGCAAATGAATGGAGGAACAAGGGATATTTGAGTAAATGAATGGAGGAACAGAGGGTCGTCTACTTGGTGAGTTTGAGCAAATGAATGGAGGAACAAGGGATATCAGAGGGTCGTCTACTTGGTGAGTTTGAGCAAATGAATAGAGGAACAGTGGATATCAGAAGGTCGTCCACTTGGTGAGTTTGAGCAAATGAATGGAGGAACAAGGGATATCAGAGGGTCGTCTATTTGGTGAGTTTGAGCAAATGAATGGAGGAACAAGGGATATCAGAGGGTCGTCTACTTGGTGAGTTTGAGCAAATGAATGGAGGAACAAGGGATATCAGAGGGTTGTCTACTTGGTGAGTTTGAGCAAATGAATGGAGGAACAAGGGGTCGTTCATTTGGTGAGTTTGAGCAAATGAATGGGAGGAACAAAGGGAATCAGAGGTCGTCTACACTTGGTGAGTTTGAGCAAATGAATGGAGGAAAACAAAGGGTTGTCTATTTGGAAAGTTTGAGCAAAATGAATGGAGGAACAAGGATATCAGAGGGTTGTCTACTTGGTGAGTTTGAGCAAATGAATGGAGGAACAACATCAGAGGGGATATTTGAGCAAATGAATGGAGGGTCGTCTATTTGGAAAGTTTGAGCAAATGAATGGAGGAACAAGGGATATCAGAGGGTTGTCTACTTGGTGAGTTTGAATGGAGGAACAAGGATGAATGGAGAGTTTGAACAAATGAATATCAGAGGGTCGTCTACTTGGTGAGTTTGAGCAAATGAATGGAGGAACAAGGGATATCAGAGGTCGTCTATTTGGTGAGTTTGAGCAAATGAATGGAGGAACAAGGGATATCAGAGGGTCGTCTACTTGGTGAGTTTGAATGGAGCAAATGAATGGAGGAACAAGGGAACAAGGATATCAGAGGGTCGTCTATTTGGAAAGTTTGAGCAAATGAATGGAACAAGGAACAAGGGATATCAGAGGGTTGAGGGTCCATTTGGTGAGTTTGAGCAAATGAATGGAGGAACAAGGATATCAGAGGTCGTCTACTTGGTGAGTTTGAGCAAATGAATGGAGGAACAAGGGATATCAGAGGGTCGTCTACTTGGAGGAAGTTTGAGCAAATGAATGGAGGAACAAGGGATATCAGAGGGTCGTCTATTTGGTGAGTTTGAGCAAATGAATGGAGGAACAAGGGATATCAGAGGGTCGTCTACTTGGTGAGTTTGAGCAAATGAATGGAGGAACAAGGGATATCAGAGGGTCGTCTATTTGAGTTTGAGCAAATGAATGGAGGAACAAAGGGATATCAGAGGGTTGTCTACTTGGTGAGTTTGAGCAAATGAATGGAACAAGGAACAAAGGGTTGTCTACTTGGGAGTTTGATCAATGAATGGAGGAACAAGGATATCAGACGGTTGTCTACTTGGTGAGTTTGAGCAAATGAATGGAGGAACAAGGGATATCAGAGGTCGTCTATTTGGAAAGTTTGAGCAAATGAATGGAGGAACAAGGGATATCAGAGGGTTGTCTACTTGGTGAGTTTGAGCAAATGAATGAGAACAGGAACAAACTGGGATATCAGAGGGTTGTCTACTTGGTGAGTTTGAGCAAATGAATGGAGGAACAAATATCAGGGATATCAAATGAATGAGGAACAAGGGATATCAGTCGTCTATTTGGTGAGTTTGAGCAAATGAATGGAGGAACAAGGATATCAGAGGGTTGTCTACTTGGTGAGTTTGAGCAAATGAATAGAGGAACACAGGGATATCAGAAGGTCGTCCACTTGGAGCAAATGAATGGAGGAACAAGGGATATCAGAGGGTCGTCCACTTGGTGAGTTTGAGCAAATGAATGGAGGAACAAAGGGATATCAGAGGGTCGTCTATTTGGTGAGTTTGAGCAAATGAATGGAGGAACAAAGGGATATCAGAGGTCGTCTACTTGTGAGTTTGAGTGGAGTTTGAAGCAAATGAATGGAGGAACAAGGGATATCAGAGGGTCGTCTATTTGGTGAGTTTGAGCAAATGAATGGAGGAACAAAGGATATCAGAGGGTCGTCTAGTTTGAGCAAATGAATGGAGGAACAAGGGGGTCAGAGGGTTGGTGAGTTTGAGCAAATGAATGGAGGAACAAGGGATATCAGAGGGTCGTCTACTTGGTGAGTTTGAGCAAATGAATGGAGGAACAAGGAACAAGGGATATCAAATGAGGGTATCGAGGGTCTATTTGGTGAGTTTGAGCAAATGAATGGAGGAACAAGGGATATCAGAGGGTCGTCTATTTGGTGAGTTTGAGCAAATGAATGGAGGAACAAGGGATATCAGGAGGGTCGTCTACTTGGTGAGTTTGAGCAAATGAATGGAGGAACAAATGAATGGTGAGTTTGAACAAATGAATGGAGGGGATATCAGAGTTTGAGGAATCGGATCTACTTGGTGAGTTTGAGCAAATGAATGGAGGAACAAGGGATATCAGAGGGTCGTCTACTTGGTGAGTTTGAGCAAATGAATGGAGGAACAAGGGATATCAGAGGGAGTCGTCTATCTTGTCCACTTGGTGAGTTTGAGCAAATGAATGAGGAACAAATGAACGTGGATATCAGAGGGTCGTCTACTTGGTGAGTTTGAGCAAATGAATGGAGGAACAAGGGATATCAGAGGGTTGTCTACTTGGTGAGTTTGAGCAAATGAATGGAGGAACAAGGGATATCAGAGGTCGTCTACTTGGTGAGTTTGAGCAATGAATGGAGGAACAAGGGATATCAGAAGGTCGTCCACACTGGAGGAACAAAAGGATATCAGAGGAGGTCGTCTATTTGGTGAGTTTGAGCAAATGAATGGAGGAACAAGGATATCAGAGGGTTGTCTACTTGGTGAGTTTGGAGCAAATGAATGGAGGAACAAGGGATATCAGAGGGTCGTCTACTTGGTGAGTTTGAGCAAATGAATGGAGGAACAAAGGATATCAGAGGGTCGTCTATTTGGTGAGTTTGAGCAAATGAATGGAGGAACAAGGGATATCAGAGGGTTGTCCACTTGGTGAGTTTGAGCAAATGAATGGAGGAACAAGGGATATCAGAATGGAGGAACAAGGATCGTCGTCTATTTGGAAAGTTTGAGCAAATGAATGGAGGAACAAGGGATATCAGAGGTCGTCTGCTTTTGGTGAGTTTGAGCAAATGAATGGAGGAACAAGGGATATCAGAAGGTCGTCCACTTGGTGAGTTTGAGCAAATGAATGGAGGAACAAAGGGATATCAGAGGGTCGTCTATTTGGTGAGTTTGAGCAAATGAATGGAGGAACAAGGGATATCAGAGGGTCGTCTACTTGGTGAGTTTGAGCAAATGAATGGAGGAACAAGGGATATCAGAGGGTCGTCCATTTGGTGAGTTTGAGCAAATGAATGGAGGAAACAAAAGGATATCAGAGGGTTGTCTGAATGGAGGAAACAAGGGGATTGGTGAGTTTGAGCAAATGAATGGAGGAACAAGGGATATCAGAGGTCGTCTTTGAGCAAATGAATGGTGAGTTTGAGTTTGAGCAAATGAATGGAGGAACAAGGGATATCAGAGGGTCGTCTATTTGGAAGTTTGAGCAAATGAATGGAGGAACAAGGGATATCAGAGGGTCGTCTACTTGGTGAGTTTGAGCAAATGAATGGAGGAACAAGGGATATCAGAGGGTCGTCCACTTGGTGTTTGGTGAATGGAGGAACAAAAGGGATATCAGAGGGTCAAATGAATGGGAGGAACAAGGGATATCAGAGGGTTGTTCACTTGGTGAGTTTGAGCAAATGAATGGAGGAATCAGTGGATATCAGAAGAGTTTGAGCAAATGAATGGAGGAACAAGGGATATCAGAGGTTGTCGGTGAGTTTGAGCAAATTGGAGGAACAAAGGATATCAGTTTGAATGGAGGAACAAAGTTTGGCAAATGAATGGAGGAACAAGGGATATCAGAGGGTCGTCTATTTGGAAAGTTTGAGCAAATGAATGGAGGAACAAGGGATATCAGAGGGTTGTCTACTTGGTGAGTTTGAGCAAATGAATGGAGGAACAAGGGATATCAGAGGGTCGTCTACTTGGTGAGTTTGAGCAAATGAATGGAGGAACAAGGGATATCAGAGGGTCGTCTACTTGGTGAGTTTGAGCAAATGAATGGAGGAACAAGGGATATCAGAGGGTCGTCTATCTGAGCAAATGAATGGAGGAACAAGGATATCAGAGGGTCGTTGAGTTTGAGCAAATGAATGAGGGTTGTCTAGGAACAAATGGGATATCAGAGGGTCGTCTACTTGGTGAGTTTGAGCAAATGAATGGAGGAACAAGGGATATCAGAGGGTCGTCTATTTGGTGAGTTTGAGCAAATGAATGGAGGAACAAGGGATATCAGAGGGTCGTCCATTTGGTGAGTTTGAGCAAATGAATGAGGAACAAGGGATATCAGAAATGAATGGTATCAGTCTACTTGGTGAGTTTGAGCAAATGAATGGAGGAACAAGGGATATCAGAGGGTCGTCTATTTGGTGAGTTTGAGCAAATGAATGGAGGAACAAGGGATATCAGAGGGTTATCAGAATGAATGGAGGAACAAGGGATATCGTCGTCCATTTGGTGAGTTTGAGCAAATGAATGGAGGAACAAGGGATATCAGAGGGGAACGTCTATTTGGTGAAAGTTTGAGCAAATGAATGGAGGAACAAAAAGGGATATCAGAGGGTCAAGTCTACTTGGTGAGTTTGAGCAAAATGAATGGAGGAACAAGGAATCAGAGGGTATCAGAGGTCAAGGGATATCTACTTGGTGAGTTTGAGCAAATGAATGGAGGAACAAGGGATATCAGAGGGTCGTCCACTTGGTGAGTTTGAGCAAATGAATGGAGGAAACAAGGGATATCAGAGGGTTCTACTTGGTGAGTTTGAGCAAATGAATGGAGGAACAAGGGATATCAGAGGGTTGTCTATTTGAGTGAGTTTGAGCAAATGAATGGAGGAACAAAAGGGATATCAGAGGGTCGTCTACTTGGTGAGTTTGAGCAAATGAATGGAGGAACAAGGATATCAGAGGGTCGTCTATTGGTGAGTTTGAGCAAATGAATGGAGGAACAAGGGATATCAGAGGTCGTCTACTTGGTGAGTTTGAGCAAATGAATGGAGGAACAAGGGGTTGTCTATATCAGAGGGAACAAGGATATCGTCTCCATTTGGTGAGTTTGAGCAAATGAATGGAGGAACAAGGGATATCAGAGGGTCGTCTACTTGGTGAGTTTGAGCAAATGAATGGAGGAACAAGGGATATCAGAGGGTCGTCTATTTGGTGAGTTTGAGCAAATGAATGGAGGAACAAGGATATCAGAGGGTCGTCTACTTGGTGAGTTTGAGCAAATGAATGGAGGAACAAATAGGATATCAGAGGGTCGTCCATTTGGTGAGTTTGAGCAAATGAATGGAGGGGATATCAGGGTCGTCTAACAAATGGGATATCAGAGGGTTGTCTACTTGGTGAGTTTGAGCAAATGAATGGAGGAACAAGGGATATCAGAGGGTCGTCTATTTTGGTGAGTTTGAGCAAATGAATGGAGGAACAAGGGATATCAGACAGTTGTCCATTGGTGAGTTTGAGCAAATGAATGGAGGAACAAGGATATCAGAGGGTGTCTATTTGGTGAGTTTGAGCAAATGAATAGAGGAACAAGGATATCAGAGGTTGTCCACTTGGTGAGTTTGAGCAAATGAATGGAGGAACAAGGATATCAGAGGGTCGTCTATTGGAGTTTGAGCAAATGAATGGAGGAACAAGGGATATCAGAGGGTCGTCCACTTGGTGAGTTTGAGCAAATGAATGGAGGAACAAGGGATATCAGAGGGTCGTCTATTTGGTGAGTTTGAGCAAATGAATGGAGGAACAAGGGATATCAGAGGGTTGTCTACTTGGTGAGTTTGAGCAAATGAATGGAGGAACAAGGGATATCAGAGGGTCGTCTACTTGGTGAGTTTGAGCAAATTGGAGCAAATATCAGAATGGAGTTTGAAAATGAATGGAAACAAGGGATATCAGAGGGTCGTCTATTTGGTGAGTTTGAGCAAATGAATGGAGGAACAAGGGATATCAGAGGGTCGTCTACTTGGTGAGTTTGAGCAAATGAATAGGGAACAATATCAAGGGATAGTTTGAGCAAATGAATGGGGAACAAGTATCAGACGGTATTTGGTGAGTTTGAGCAAATGAATGGAGGAACAAGGGATATCAGAGGGTCGTCTACTTGGTGAGTTTGAGCAAATGAATGGAGGAACAAGGGATATCAGAGGGTCAGTCTACTTGGTGAGTTTGAGCAAATGAATGGAGGAACAAGGATATCAGGATATTTGGAGCAGATGAATGGAGGAAACAAGGATATCAGAGGGTTGTCTACTTGGTGAGTTTGAGCAAATGAATGGAGGAACAAGGATATCAGAAGGTCGTCTACTTGGTGAGTTTGAGCAAATGAATGGAGGAACAAGGGATATCAGAGGTTGTCTACTTGGTGAGTTTGAGCAAATGAATGGAGGAACAAATGAATGGGATATCAGAGGGTTGTCTACTTGGTGAGTTTGAGCAAATGAATGGAGGAACAAGGATATCAGAGGGTCGTCCACTGGTGAGTTTGAGCAAATGAATGGAGGAACAAGGATATCAGAGGGTTGTCTACTTGGTGAGTTTGAGCAAATGAATGGAGGAAACAAAGGGATATCAGAGGGTCGTCTACTTGGTGAGTTTGAGCAAATGAATGGTATCAGAGGTCGTCCATTTGGTGAGTTTGAAAATGAATGGAGGAACAAGGGATATCAGAGGTTGTCTACTTGGTGAGTTTGAGCAAATGAATGGAGGAACAAGGGGATATCAGAGGGTCGTCCACTTGGTGAGTTTGAGTTTGAGCAAATGAATGGGAGGAACAAGGGAATGGATCAGAGGGTTGTCTACTTGGTGAGTTTGAGCAAATGAATGGAGGAACAAGGGATATCAGAGGGTTGTCTACTTGGTGAGTTTGAGCAAATGAATGGAGGAACAAGGGATATCAGAGGATCGTCCACTTGGTGAGTTTGAGCAAATGAATGGAGGAACAAGGGATATCAGAGGGTCGTCTATTTGGTGAGTTTGAGCAAATGAATGGAGGAACAAGGGATATCAGAAATGGTTGTCTACTTGGTGAGTTTGAGCAAATGAATGGAGGAACAAGGGATATCAGAGGTTGTCCACTTGGTGAGTTTGAGCAAATGAATGGAGGAACAAGGGATATTGGAGGGTGTCTGAAGTTTGAGCAAATGAATGGAGGAACAAGGGATATCAGAGGGTCGTCCATTTGGTGAGTTTGAGCAAATGAATGAGGAACAAGGGGATATCAGAGGGTCGTCCACTGGTGAGTTTGAGCAAATGAATGGAGGAACAAGGGATATCAGAGGGTTGTCTACTTGGTGAGTTTGAGCAAATGAATGGAGGAACAAGGGATATCAGAGGGTCGTCTACTTGGTGAGTTTGAGTTTGGAGCAAATATCAATGGAGTTTGAACAAATGAATGGATATCAGAGGGTCGTCTATTTGGTGAGTTTGAGCAAATGAATGGAGGAACAAAAGGGATATCAGAGGGTCGTCTATTTGGTGAGTTTGAGCAAATGAATGGAGGAACAAGGGATATCAGAGGGTCGTCTACTTGGTGAGTTTGAGCAAATGAATGGAGGAACAAGGATATCAGAGGGTCGTCTACTTGGTGAGTTTGAGCAAATGAATGGAGGAAACAAGGGATATCAGAGGGTCGTCTCCATTTGGTGAGTTTGAGCAAATGAATGGAGGAAACAAGGGATATCAGAGGGTCGTCTATTTGGTGAGTTTGAGCAAATGAATGGAGGAACAAGGGATATCAGAGGGTCGTCTACTTGGTGAGTTTGGAGCAAATGAATGGAGGAAAAAATGGGGATATCAGAGGGTCGTCTATTTGGTGAGTTTGAGCAAATGAATGGAGGAACAAGGGATATCAGAGGGGAAACGTCTATTTGGTGAGTTTGAGCAAATGAATGGAGGAACAAGGGATATCAGAGGGTCGTCTATTTGGTGAGTTTGAGCAAATGAATGGAGGAACAAGGGATATCAGAAGGTCGTCCACTTGGTGAGTTTGAGCAAATGAATGGAGGAACAAGGGATATCAGAGGGTCGTCTATTGGTGAGTTTGAGCAAATGAATGGAGGAACAAGGGATATCAGGGGTCGTCTATATTTGAGCAAATGAATGGAGGAACAAGGATATCAGAGGGTCTCTATTTGGTGAGTTTGAGCAAATGAATGGAGGAACAAGGGATATCAGAGGGTCGTCTCTAGTTTGGTGAGTTTGAGCAAAAGTGAATGGAGGAACAAGGGATATCAGAGGGTTGTCTACTTGGTGAGTTTGAGCAAATGAATGGAGGAACAAGGGATATCAGAGGGTCGTCTACTTGGTGAGTTTGAGCAAATGAATGGAGGAACAAGGGATATCAGAGGGTCGTCCACTTGGTGAGTTTGAGCAAATGAATGGAGGAACAAGGGATATCAGAGGGTCGTCTATTTGGAAAGTTTGAGCAAATGAATGGAGGAACAAGGGATATCAGAGGGTCGTCTACTTGGTGAGTTTGAGCAAATGAATGGAGGAACAAGGGATATCAGAGGGTCGTCTATTTGGTGAGTTTGAGCAAATGAATGGAGGAACAAGGGATATCAGAGGGTCGTCCACTTGGTGAGTTTGAGCAAATGAATGGAGGAACAAGGGATATCAGAGGGTCGTCTATTTGGTGAGTTTGAGCAAATGAATGGAGGGGAACAAGGGTCGTCTACTTGGGTGATTTGATCAAATGAGGAACAAGTCAGAGGTATTTGTGAAGTTTGAGCAAATGAATGGAGGAACAAGGGATATCAGAGGGTCGTCTATTTGGTGAGTTTGAGCAAATGAATGGAGGAACAAGGGATATCAGAAGGTCGTCTACTTGGTGAGTTTGAGCAAATGAATGGAGGAACAAGGGATATCAGAGGGTCGTCTTGGTGAGTTTGGTGAGTTTGGAGCAAATGAATGGAGTTTGAACAAACAAGGGATATCAGAGGGTCGTCCACTTGGTGAGTTTGAGCAAATGAATGGAGGAACAAGGAACAGAGGGTCGTCTATTTGGTTTGATAAATGAATGGAGGAACAGAGGGTTGTCTACTTGGTGAGTTTGAGCAAAATGAATGGAGGAACAAGGGATATCAGAAGGTCGTCCACTTGGTGAGTTTGAGCAAATGAATGGAGGAACAAGGGATATCAGAGGGTCGTCTACTTGGTGAGTTTGAAAATGAATGGAGGAACAAGGGATATCAGAGGGTCGTCTATTTGGTGAGTTTGAGCAAATGAATGGAGGAACAAGGGATATCAGAGGGTCGTCCACTTGGTGAGTTTGAGCAAATGAATGGAGGAACAAGGGATATCAGAGGGTCGTCCATTTGGTGAGTTTGAGCAAATGAATGGAGGAACAAGGGATATCAGAGGGTCGTCTATTTGGTGAGTTTGAGCAAATGAATGGAGGAACAAGGGATATCAGAGGGTTGTCTACTTGGTGAGTTTGAGCAAATGAATGGAGGAAAAAAGGGATATCAGAGGGTCGTCCACTTGGTGAGTTTGAGCAAATGAATGGAGGAACAAGGGGATATCAGAGGGTCGTCTACTTGGTGAGTTTGAGCAAATGAATGGAGGAACAAAGGGATATCAGAGGTCGTCTATTTGGTGAGTTTGAGCAAATGAATGGAGGAACAAGGGATATCAGAGGTCGTCTATTTGGTGAGTTTGAGCAAATGAATGGAGGAACAAGGGATATCAGAGGGTTGTCTACTTGGTGAGTTTGGAGCAAATGAATGGAGGAACAAAGGGATATCAGAGGTCGTCTACTTGGTGAGTTTGAGCAAATGAATGGAGGAACAAGGGATATCAGAGGGTCGTCTACTTGGTGAGTTTGAGCAAATGAATGGAGGAACAAGGGATATCAGAGGGTCGTCTATTTGGTTTGAGTTTGGAGGAACAAATGAATGGAGGAACAAACAAGGGATATCAGAGGGTCGTCCATTTGGTGAGTTTGAGCAAATGAATGGAGGAACAAGGGATATCAGAGGGTCGTCTACTTGGTGAGTTTGAGCAAATGAATGGAGGAACAAAGGATATCAGAGGGTCGTCTATTTGGTGAATGAGGAACAAATAATGTTTGAGTTTTGAGCAAATGAATGGAGGAACAAGGGATATCAGAGGGTTGTCTACTTGGTGAGTTTGAGCAAATGAATGGAGGAACAATATCAGGAAGGGATCCATTTGGTGAGTTTGAACAAATGAATGGATATCAGAGGGTCGTCTATTTGGTGAGTTTGAGCAAATGAATGGAGGAACAAGTGGATATCAGAGGGTCAATCTACTTGGTGAGTTTGAGCAAATGAATGGAGGAACAAGGGATATCAGAGGGTCGTCTATTTGGTGAGTTTGAGCAAATGAATGGAGGAACAAGGGATATCAGAGGGTCGTCCACTTGGTGAGTTTGAGCAAATGAATGGAGGAACAAGGGATATCAGAGGGTCGTCTACTTGGTGAGTTTGGAGCAAATGAATGGAGGAACAAAAGGGATATCAGAAGGTCGTCTACTTGGTGAGTTTGAGCAAATGAATGGAGGAACAAGGGGATATCAGAGGGTCGTCTACTTGGTGAGTTTGAGCAAATGAATGGAGGAACAAGGATATCAGAGGGTCGTCTATTTGGTGAGTTTGAGCAAATGAATGGAGGAACAAGGGATATCAGAGGGTCGTCTACTTGGTGAGTTTGAGCAAATGAATGGAGGAACAAGGGATATCAGAGGGTCGTCTACTTGGTGAGTTTGAGCAAATGAATGGAGGAACAAGGGATATCAGAGGGTTGTCTACTTGGTGAGTTTGAGCAATGCAAATGAATGGAGGAACAAATGAATGGGATATCAGAGGGTCGTCTATTTGGTGAGTTTGAGCAAATGAATGGAGGAAACAAAAGGGATATCAGAGGGTCGTCTATTTGGTGAGTTTGAGCAAATGAATGGAGGAACAAGGGATATCAGAGGTCGTCTATCAGAGGGTTGGTGAGTTTGAGCAAATGAATGGAGGAACAAGGGATATCAGAGGTCGTCACTTGGTGAGTTTGAGCAAATGAATGGAGGAACAGAAGGATATCAGAGGTCGTCTATTTGGTGAGTTTGAGCAAATGAATGGAGGAACAAAAGGGATATCAGAGGTCGTCTATTTGGAAAGTTTGATAAATGAATGGAGGAACAAGGGATATCAGAGGGTGTCTATTTGGTTTTGAGCAAATGAATGGGAGGAACAAGGGATATCAGAGGGTCGTCTATTTGGTGAGTTTGAGCAAATGAATGGAGGAATCAGTGGGATATCAGAGGGTCGTCTATTTGGTGAGTTTGAGCAAATGAATGGAGGAACAGAATCAAGGACATGAGTTTGAGCAAACGAGGGTATCAGAGGTCTACCTTGGTGAGTTTGAGCAAATGAATGGAGGAACAAAAAAGGGATATCAGAGGTCGTCCATTTGGTGAGTTTGAGCAAATGAATGGAGGAACAAAGGGATATCAGAGGGTCGTCTATTTGGTGAGTTTGAGCAAATGAATGGAGGAACAGTGGATATCAGAGGGACGTCTATTTGGTGAGTTTGAGCAAATGAATGGAGGATATCAGAGGGGATATTTGAGCAAATGAATGGAGGAACAAGGGATATCGAGGTCGTCTATTTGGTGAGTTTGAGCAAATGAATGGAGGAACAAGGGATATCAGATGGTCGTCTATTTGGTGAGTTTGAGCAAATGAATGGAGGAACAAGGGATATCAGAGGGTCGTCTATTTGGTGAGTTTGAGCAAATGAATGGAGGAACAAGGACATCAGAGGTCGTCTATTGGTGAGTTTGAGCAAATGAATGGAGGAATGACAATGATATCGTCCAGAGAATGGAGGAACAAATGAATGGAGAGCAAAAGTGGATATCAGAAGGTCGTCCCATTTGGTGAGTTTGATAAATGAATGGAGGAACAAGGGATATCAGAGGGTCGTCTATTTGGTGAGTTTGAGCAAATGAATGGAGGAACAAGGATATCAGAGGGATCGTCTATTTGGTGAGTTTGAGCAAATGAATGGAGGAACAAAAGGGATATCAGAAGGTCGTCTACTTGGTGAGTTTGAGCAAATGAATGGAGGAACAGTGGATATCAGAGGGTCGTCCACTTGGTGAGTTTGAGCAAATGAATGGAGGAACAAAGGGATATCAGAAGGTCGTCTATTTGGTGAGTTTTGAATGAGCAAATGAATGGAGGAACAAGGATATCAGAGGGTCGTCTACTTGGTGAGTTTGAGCAAATGAATGGAGGAACAAGGGATATCAGAGGGTCAGTCTACTTGGAAGAGTTTGAGCAAATGAATGGAGGAACAAGGATATCAGAGGGTCGTCTATTTGGGAAGTTTGAGCAAATGAATGGAGGAACAAAGGGATATCAGAGGTCGTCTATTTGGTGGAAAAGTTTGAGCAAATGAATGGAGGAACAAGGATGATCAGAGGTCATCTCTATTTGGTGAGTTTGAGCAAATGAATGGAGGAACAAGGGATATCAGAGGGTCGTCTATTTGGTGAGTTTGAGCAAATGAATGGAGGAACAAGGGATATCAGAGGGTCGTCCACTTGGTGAGTTTGAGCAAATGAATGGAGGAACAGTGGGATATCAGAGGGTCGTCTACTTGGTGAAGTTTGAGCAAATGAATGGAGGAACAAGGGATATCAGAGGGTCGTCTACTTGGTGAGTTTGAGCAAATGAATAGAGGAAACAGTGGATATCAGAAGGTCGTCTATTTTCAGAGGTCGAGTTTGAGCAAATGAATAGAGGAACAAGGGATATCAGAGGGTCGTCTATTTGGAAAGTTTGAGCAAATGAATAGAGGAACAAGGGATATCAGAAGGTCGTCTATTTGGTGAGTTTGAGCAAATGAATAGAGGAACAAGGGATATCGGAGGGTCGTCTACTTGGTGAGTTTGAGCAAATGAATAGAGGAACAAGGGATATCAGAGGTCGTCCTATTTGGAAAGTTTGAGCAAATGAATGGGAGGAACAAAGATATCAGAAGTCGTCCACTTGGTGAGTTTGAGCAAATGAATGGAGGAAACAAGGATATCAGAGGTTCGTCCATTTGGTGAGTTTGAGCAAATGAATGGAGGGAACAAAGGGATATCAGAGGTCGTCTATTTGGAAAGTTTGAGCAAATGAATGGAGGAAATATCAAGGGATATCAGAGGGAGGAACAAAGGATCGCCGTCTATTTGGTGAGTTTGAGCAAATGAATGGAGGAACAAAATCAGAAGGTCGTTCCACGGTGAGTTTGATATCAAGGGATATCAGAGGGCGTCTACTTGGTGAGTTTGAGCAAATGAATGGAGGAACAAAAGACATCAGAGGTCGTCTATTTGGTGAGTTTGAGCAAATGAATGGAGGAAACAAGGATATCAGAGGGTCGTCTATTTGGGTGAGTTTGAGCAAATGAATGGAGGAAACAGGATATCAGAGGGTCGTCTAATGAGTATGAGCAAATGAATGGAGGGGATATCAGAAGGTCGTCTATTTGGTGAGTTTGAGCAAATGAATGGAGGAACAAAGGGATATCAGAGGTCGTCCATTTGGAAGTTTGAGCAAATGAATGGAGGAAAAAAAGGATATCAGAAGGTCGTCTACTTGGTGAGTTTTGAGCAAATGAATGGAGGAACAAGGGGATATCGGAGGGTCAATGAGGGATCTATATCAGAGGTTCTGTTGTGAGTTTGAGCAAATGAATGGAGAACAAAGCGATATCAGAGGGTCGTCTATTTGGTGAGTTTGAGCAAATGAATGGAGGAACAAGGGATATCAGAAGGTCGTCTACTTGGTGAGTTTGAGCAAATGAATGGAGGAACAAAGGGGATATCAGAGGGTCGTCTACTTGAAGAGTTTGAGCAAATGGGAATAGAGGGAAAGAAGGTCGTCCACTTGGGATATCAGGGATATCAGGTCACGTCTATTTGGTGAGTTTGAGCAAATGAATGGAGGAACAAGGGATATCAGAGGGTCGTCTATTTGGTGGGTTTGAGCAAATGAATAGAGGAACAAGGGATATCAGAAAAGGTCGTCTATTTTGGTGAGTTGAAGCAAATGAATGGAAATGGAACAAAAGGGACTTGAATCAGGAACAAGGGATATCGTCTATTTGGTGAGAGTTTAGAAACAAATGAATGGAGGAACAAAGGGATATCAGAGGGTCGTCTACTTGGTGGGAGTTTGAGCAAATGAATGGGAGGAACAAAGGGATATCAGAGGGTCGTCTACTTGGTGAGTTTGAGCAAATGAATGGGAGGAAAAAAAGGGATATCAGGAGGGTCGTCTACTTGGAAAGTTTGAGCAAATGAATGGAGGAAACAAGGGATATCAGAGGGTCGTCTATTTGGGAAGGTTTGAGCAAATGAATGGAGGAACAAGGGATATCAGAGGTCGTCTATTTGGTGAGTTTGATTTAGAGGAAAACAAATGAATGGAAAAGAACAAATAGGGATATCAGAAGGTCTCGTCTATTTGAGTTTGAGTTTGAGCAAATTGAATAGAAGACAAATGGGATATCAGAGGTCGTCTACTTGGTGAGTTTGAGCAAAATGGAATGGAGGAACAAAAGGGATATCAGAGGGTCGTCTATTTGGAAAGTTTGAGCAAATGAATGGAGGAACAAAGGACACTTTTTGAGCAAATGAATGGAGGAACAAGGGATATCAGTCTACTTGGTGAGTTTGAGCAAATGAATAGAGGAAACAGTGGATATCAGAAGGTCGTCTACTTGGTGAGTTTGAGCAAAATGAATGGAGGAACAAGGATATCAGAGGGTCGTCTATTTGGAAAGTTTGAGCAAATGAATGGAGGAACAAGTGATATCAGAGGGTCGTCTATTTGGTGAGTTTGAGCAAATGAATAGAGGAACAAAGTGGATATCAGAAGGTCGTCTACTTGAGCAAATGAATGGAAGAAGACAAAAGGGATTTGTCTACTTGCAAAAATGAATGGAGGAACAAGGATATCAGAGGTCGTCTACTTGGTGAGTTTGAGCAAATGAATGGAGGAACAAAAGCGATATCAGAGGGTCGTCTATTTGGTGAGTTTGAGCAAATGAATGGAGGAACAAGGGATATCAGAGGGTCGTCTATTTGGTGAGTTTGAGCAAATGAATGGAGGAACAAAAGGATATCAGAGTGTCGTCTGTTGGGAAGTCGGAGCAAATGAATGAGGAACAAAGGGATATCAGAGGGTCGTCTATTTGGTGAGTTTGAGCAAATGAATGGAGGAACAAAAGGATATCAGAGGGTCGTCTATTTGGAAAGTTTGAGCAAATGAATGGAACAGTGGATACAAGGATTTGGAGTAGGTTTGGCAGAATAGGTATCGTCGTCTGCACTTCAGGAAGTTTGAGCAAATGAATGGAGGAACAAAAGGGATATCAGAGGGTCTACGTCTGCTTGGTGAGTTTGAGCAAATGAACAAAGGGATATCAGGAATGTCGTCCACTTGGGAAGTTTGAGCAAATGAATGGAGGAACAAGGGATATCAGAGGGTCATTTGGAACGTTTGAGCAAATGAATATAGAGGAACGTGGATATCAGAGTGGTTGTTGACTTGGTGAGTTTGAGCAAATGGAATGGAGAGAAACAAGGGATATCAGAAGGTCGTCCACTTGGTGAGTTGATAAATGAATGGAGGAACAAGGATATCAGAGGGTCGTCTATTTGGAAAGTTTGAGCAAATGAATAAGAGGAAACAAGGATATCAGAGGGTCGTCCACTTGGTGAGTTTGAGCAAATGAATGGAGGAACAAGGGATATCAGGAAGGTCGTCTACTTGGTGAGTTTGAGCAAATGAATGGAGGAACAAGGGATATCAGAGGGGTCGTCTACTTGGTGAGTTTGAGCAAAATGAATGGAGGAACAAGGGATATCAG
Organism: Acanthosepion pharaonis; assembly: GCA_903632075.3. Classification (NCBI taxonomy): domain Eukaryota; kingdom Metazoa; phylum Mollusca; class Cephalopoda; order Sepiida; family Sepiidae; genus Acanthosepion; species Acanthosepion pharaonis. Next base: position 1,000,130 of record CAHIKZ030000404.1, on the reverse strand, counting down.
AGGGGTCGTCTATTTGGAAAGGATTTGAGCAAATGAATGAGGAACAAAGGGATATCAGAGGTCGTCTACTTAGTGAGTTTGAGCAAATGAATGGAGGAACAAAAAGGGATATCAGAGGGTCGTCCTTTGAGAGGTTGAGCAAATGAATGGAGGAAACAAAGACATATCAGAGGTCGTCCACTTGTTTTGAGCAAATGAATGGAGGAAACAAGGATATCAGAGGGTCGTCTATTTGGTGAGTTTGAGCAAATGAATGGAGGAATCAAGGGATATCAGAATGGGACAGTTTTCTACTTGGTGAGTTTGAGCAAAATGAATGGAGGAAACAAAGGGATCAAGGTCGTCTATTTGTGAGTTTGGAAATAATGGAGGAACAAGGATATCAGAGGGTCTCATTTGGTGAGTTTGAGCAAATGAATGGAGGAACAGTGGATATCAGAGGGTCGTCTACTGGAGGACAAGGGATGGTGAGTTTGAGCAAATGAATGGAGAAACAAGGGATATCAGAGGGTCGTCTACTTGGTGAGTTTGAGCAAATGAATAGAGAACAAGGATACTCAGGAGGGTCGTCCACATTGGTGAGTTTGAACAAATGAATGGAGAACAAAGGGGATATGGAAGGGTCGTCTACTTGGTGAGTTTGAGCAAATGAATGGAGGAACAAGGGATATCAGAGGGTCGTCCATTTGGAAAGTTTGAGCAAATGAATGGAGGAACAAGGATATCAGAGGTCGTCTATTTGGGGGAAGTTTGAGCAAATGAATGGAGGAAACAAGGGATATCAGAGGTCGTCTATTTGGTGAGTTTGAGCAAAATGAATGGAGGATATCAGAGGTCGTCCACTTGGTGAGTTTGAGCAAAATGAATGGAGGAAAAAGGGATATCAGAGGGTCGTCTACTTGGTGAGTTTGAGCAAATGAATGGAGGAACAAGGGATATCAAGAGGGTTTCTACTTGTGAGTTTGAGCAAATGAATGGAGGAACAGTGGATATCAGAAGGTCGTCTACTTGGTGAGTTTGGAGCAAATGAATGGAGAACAAGGGATATCAGAAGGGCTGCCTATTTGGTGAGTTTGAGCAAAAATGAATGGAGGAACAAAGGGATATCAGAGGGTTATCCCACTTGGTGAGTTTGAGCAAATGAATGGAGGAACAAGGGATATCAGAGGGTCGTCTTTGATTGAATGGAAGAACAAAAGGATATCAGAGTTTGAGCAAATGAATGGAGGAACAAAGGATATCAGAGGGAGTCGTCTATTTGGTGAGTTTTGAGCAAATGAATGGAGGAACAAAAAGGATATCAGAGGGTTGTCTATTTGTGAGTTTGAGCAAATGAATGGAGGAACAAAGGGATATCAGAGGTCGTCTGTTTGGAGCAAAATGAATGGAGGAACAAGGATATCAGAGGTCGTCTACTTGGTTTTGAGCAAATGAATGGAGGAACAGTGGATATCAGAGGGTTGTCACTTGGTGAGTTTGAGCAATGAATGGAGGAACAAGGGATATCAGAGGGTCGTCTAGGAGTTTGACTGGAGGAACAAGTATCAGAGGTTGTCTATTGGTGAGAGTTTGGAGCAAATGAATGGAGGAACAAGGGATATCAGAGGGTCGTCTGCTTGGTGAAGTTTGAGCAAATGAATGGAGGAACAAGGGATATCAGAGGGGTCGTCTACTTGGTGAGTTTGAGCAAATGAATGGAGGAACAAAAGGATATCAGGGGTCGTCTACTTGGTGAGTTTGAGCAAATGAATGGAGGAAAAAGAAAAGGGATATCAGAGGTCGTCTATTTGGAAAGTTTGAGCAAAATGAATAGGAGGAACAAGGATATCAGAGGGTCGTCTACTTGGTGAGTTTGAGCAAATGAATGGAGGAACAAGGATATCAGAAGTCGTCTACTTGAGTGAGTTGAGCAAACAATGGAGGAACAAGGGATATCAGAGGGTCGTCCACTTGGTGAGTTTGAGCAATGAATGGAGGAACAAAGGGATATCAGAAGGTCGTCTATTTGGAAATTTGAGCAAATGAATGGAGGAACAAGGGATATCAATGTCTACTTGGAGAGTTTGAAATGAATAGGGATACAGTGGATATCAGGTCGTCCCACTTGGTGAGTTTGAGCAAATGAATGGGAGGAACAAGGGATATCAGAGGGTCGTCTATTTGGAACGTTTGAGCAAATGAATGGGAGGAACAAAGGGGATATCAGAGGGTTGTCTACTTGGTGAGTTTGAGCAAATGAATGGACAGTGGATATCAGAGGACATGAATGGAAGACAAAGGGATATCAGGGTCGTCTATTTGGGTGAGCCTGAGCAAATGAATGGAGGAACAAGGGATATCAGGAGGGTTCGTCTACTTGGTGAGTTTGAGCAAATGAATGGAGGAACAGTGGATATCAGAAGGTCGTCCCACTTATGAGTTTGAGCAAAAATGAATGGAGGAACAAAGGGATATCAGAGGGTCGTCTATTTGCGGGAGTTGAGCAAATGAATGGAGGAACAAGGGATATCAGAGGGTCGTCTATTTGGTGAGTTTAGCAAATGAATGGAGGAACAAGGGATCAGAGGTCGTCTACTTGGTGAGTTTGAGCAAATGAATGGGAGGAACAAAAGGGATATCAGAGGGTCGTCTATTTTGGTGAGTTTGAGCAAATGAATGGAGGAACAAAGGGATATCAGAGGGTCGTCCACTTGGTGAGTTTTGAGCAAATGAATGGAAACAAGGAACAAAGGATATCAGAATGGGTCGTCTACTTGGAGGATGCGAGTTTGAGCAAATGAATGGAGGAATGTAGGGATATCAGAGGGTTGTCTATTTGGTGAGAGTTTGAGCAAATGAATGGAGGAAACAGTGGATATCAGAAAGGTCGTCTACTTGGTGAGTTTTGAGCAAATGAATGAGGAACAAGGGATATCAGAGGTCGTCTATTTGCAGAGTTTGAGCAAATGTGAATGGAAGATAGTGGACATCAGAGGGTCGGCTACTAAGAAATTGAACAAATGAATGGAGGAACAAAGGGATATCAGGGGTCTCGTCAGTGGTAAGAGTTTGAGCAAAATGAATGGAGGAACAAAGGATATCAGAGGGTCAGTCCACTTGGTGAGAGTTTGAGCAAATGAATGGAGGAACAAAGGATATCAGAGGGTTGTCTACTTGGTGAGTTTGAGCCAAATGAATGGAGGAACAAGGGATCAGAAGGTTGTCCACTTGGTGAGTTTGAGCAAATGAATGGAGGAACAAGGGATATCAGAGGATCGTCCACTTGGTGAGTTTGAGCAAATGAATGGAGGAACAAAAGGGGATATCAGAGGGTCGTCTATTTGGTGAGTTTGAGCAAATGAATGGGAGGGAACAAGGGATATCAGAGGGTCTCGTCACTTGGTTAGTTTGAGCAAATGAATGGAGGAACAAGGATATCAGAGGATCGTCCATTTGGTGAGTTTGGAGCAAAATGAATGGGAGGAACAAGGGATATCAGAGGTCCGTCTATTTGGTGAGAGTTTGAGCAAATGAATGGAGGAACAAAAAGGGATATCCAGAGGGTCAGCTACTTGGTGAGTTTGAGCAAATGAATGGAGGAACAAGGGATATCAGAAGGTCATTTGTTGAGTTTGGAGCAAATGAATGGAGGAAAAAGGGATATCAGAAGGGTTGTCTACTTGGTGAGTTTGAGCAAATGAATGGAGAACAAGGATATCAGAAGGTCGGCCACTTGAGTGAGTTTGAGCAAATGAATGGAAGAAAAAGGGATATCAGGAAGGTCGTCCACTTGGTGAGTTTGAGCAAATGAATGGAGGAACAAAAAGGGATATCAGAGGGTTGTCTAATGGTGAGTTTGAGAAAGAATAGAGGAACAGTGGATAATGGTGAAGGTCGTCCACTTGGTGAGTTTGATAAATGAATGGAGGAACAAGGATACCAGAGGTCGCTCCACTTGGTGAGTTTGAGCAAATGAAGGAGGAACAGTGGAGGTCAGAGGGTCAGTCTACTTGGTGAGTTTGAGCAAATGAATGGAGGAAACAAGGATATCAGATGTATCGTCTACTTGTGAGTTTGGAGCAAATGAATGGAGGAAACAGTGGATATCAGAAGGTCGTCTACTAAGAGTTTGAGGCAAATGAATGGAGGAACAGTGGATATCAGAGGATCGTCTATTTAGTGAGTTTTGAGCAAATGAATGGAGAAACAAGGGATATCAGAGGTCGTCTATTTGGTGAGTTTTGATAAATGAACAAGGAACAGTTTTAGAAGGTTGCTCCACGGTGAGTTTGAGTAAATGAATGGAGGAACAGTGATATCAGAGGGTCGTCTATTTGGTGAGTTTGAGCAAATGAATGGAGGAACAGGGATATCAGAAGGTCGTCTATTTGGTGAGTTTGAACGTGAATGGAGGAAACAGTGATATCTAGGAGGGTCGTCTATTTGGTGAGTTTGAGCAAATGAATGGAAGAAGACAAGGATATCAGAGGGTCGTCTACTTGGTGAGTTTGAGCAATGAATGGAGGAACAAGGGATATCAGAGGGTCGTCTACTTGGTGAGTTTGAGCAAATGAATGGAGGAACAAGGGATATCAGAAGGTCGTCTATTTGGTGAGTTTGAGCAAATGAATGAGGAACGAAGGGATATCAGACGGTCGTCTGACAAATGAATGAGTTTGAGCAAATGAATGAAGAGCAATGAATGGAGGAACAAGGGATATCAGAGGGTCGTCTACTTGGTGAGTTTGACAAATGAATGGAGGAACAAGGGATATCAGAGGGTTGTCTACTTGGTGAGTTTGAGCAAATGAATGGAGGAACAAGGGATATCAGAGGGTTGTCTACTTGGTGAGTTTGAGCAAATGAATGGAGGAAACAAGGGATATCAGAGGGTCGTCGTCTATTTGGAAAGTTTGAGCAAATGAATGGAGGAAACAAGGGATATCAGAGGGTCGTCACTTGGTGAGTTTGAGCAAATGAATGGAGGAACAAGGATATCAGAGGGTCGTCTACTTGGTGAGTTTGAGCAAATGAATGGAGGAACAAGGGATATCAGAGGGTCGTCTATTTGGTGAGTTTGAGCAAATGAATGGAGAACAAGGATATCAGAGGGTCGTCTACTTGGTGAGTTTGAGCAAATGAATGGAGGAACAAGGGATATCAGAAGGTTCAGTTTGAGCAAATGAATGGAGGAACAAGGGATATCAGAGGGTCGTCTATTTGTGAGTTTGAGCAAATGAATGGAGGAACAAGGGATATCAGAGGGTCGTCTACTTGGTGAGTTTGAGCAAATGAATGGAGGAACAAGGGATATCAGAGGGTCGTCTACTTGGTGAGTTTGAGCAAATGAATGGAAGGAACAAGGATATCAGAGGGTTGTCTACTTGGTGAGTTTGAGCAAATGAATGGAGGAACAAGGATATCAGAGGGTCGTCTACTTGGTGAGTTTGAGCAAATGAATGGAGGAACAAGGGATATCAGAGGGTCGTCTATTGGTGAGTTTGAGCAAATGAATGGAGGAACAAGGGATATCAGAGGTTGTCTACTTGGTGAGTTTGAGCAAATGAATGGAGGAACAAGGGATATCAGAGGGTCGTCTATTTGGTGAAGTTTGAGCAAATGAATGGAGAGGAACAGTGGATATCAGAGGTCGTCTATTTGGTGAGTTTGAGCAAATGAATAGAGAACAAGGGATATCAGAGGTCGTCTATTTGGTGAGTTTGAGCAAATGAATGGAGGAACAAGGGATATCAGAGGGTTGTCTCACTTGGTGAGTTTGAGCAAATGAATGAGGAACAGTGGATATCAGAGGGTCGTCCACTTGGTGAGTTTGAGCAAATGAATGGAGGAACAAGGGATATCAGAGGGTCGTCACTTGGTGAGTTTGAGCAAATGAATAGAGGAACAAGGATATCAGAGGGTCGTCCACTTGGTGAGTTTGAGCAAATGAATGGAGGAACAAGGGATATCAGAGGGTTGGTCTATTTGGTGAGTTTGAGCAAATGAATGGAGGAAACAAGGGATATCAGAGGGTGTCTACTTGGTGAGTTTGAGCAAATGAATGGAGGAACAAGGACATCAGAGGGTCGTCCATTTGGTGAGTTTGAGCAAATGAATGGAGGAACAAGGGATATCAGAGGGTCGTCTACTTGGTGAGTTTGAGCAAATGAATGGAGGAACAAGGATATCAGAGGGTCGTCTACTTGGTGAGTTTGAGCAAATGAATGGAGGAACAAGGGATATCAGAGGGTCGTCTATTTGGAAAAGTTTGAGCAAATGAATGGAGGAAACAAGGATATCAGAGGGTGTCTACTTGGTGAGTTTGAGCAAATGAATGGAGGAACAGGGATATCAGAAGGTCGTCCACTTGGTGAGTTTGAGCAAATGAATGGAGGAACAAGGGATATCAGAGGGTCGTCCACTTGGTGAGTTTGAGCAAATGAATTATCAGAGGGTCGTCTACTTGGAAAGTTTGAGCAAATGAATGGAGGAACAAGGATATCAGAGGGTTGTCTACTTGGTGAGTTTGAGCAAATGAATGGAGGAAACAGTGATATCAGAGGATCGTCCACTCTGGTGAGTTTTGAGCAAAATGAATGGAGGAACAAGGGATAATGAGGTCGTTCTTGGTAGAGGTTGGAGCAAATGAATGGAGTGAACAGTGGATGAACAGAGGGTCGCCCAATGGTGAGTTTGGAGCAAATGAATGGAGGAACAAGGATGATTGAGGTCGTCTACTTGGTGAGTTTGAGCAAATGAATGGAGGAAACAGTGGATATCGTCAGAGGGTCGTCTACTTGGTATTTGAGCAAATGAATGTGGAGGAACAAGGATATCAGAGGGTCGTCTACTTGGTGAGTTTGAGCAAATGAATGGAGGAAACAGGATATCAGAAGGTCGTCTACTTGGTGGAGTTTACAAATGAATGGAGGAACAGGATACTGTGAAGGTCGTCTACTTGGTGAGTTTGAGCAAATGAATGGAGGAACAGTGGATATCAGAGGGTCGTCCATTTGGTGAGTTTGAGCAAAATGAATGGAGGAACAAGGATACTGAGGGTCGTCTACTTGGTGAGTTTGAGCAAAATGAATGGAGGAAACAAGGATATCAGAGGGTCGTTTACTTGGTGAGTTTGAGCAAATGAATAGAGAAACAGTGGATATCAGAAGGTCGTCTACTTGGTGTGTTTGGACAAAATGAATGGAGGAACAAGGGACATGAGGGGTCAGTCTATTTGGTGAGTTTGAGCAAATGAATGGAGGAACAAGGGATATCAGAGGGGTCGTCTATTTGTGAATGAAGGAACAAGTTTAAGAGGGTCGTGTCTAAAAGTTTGAAAAATGAATGAGAAACAAGGATATCAGAGGGTCGCCCATTTGGTGAGTTTGGATAAATGAATAGAGGAAACAGGATATCAGAGGTCGTCTACTTGGTGAGTTTGAGCAAATGAATGGAGGAAACAAGGGATATCAGAGGGTCGTCTACTTTGGTGAGTTTGAGCAATGAATGGAGGAAACAAGGATATCAGAGGGTCGTCTATTTGGTGAGTTTGAGCAAATGGAATGGAGGAACAAGGATATCAGAGGGTTGTCCACTTGGTGAGTTTGAGCAATGAATGGAGGAAACAGGGATATCAGAAGGTCGTCCATTGCGAGTTTGAGCAAATGAATGGAGGAAACAGGGATATCAGAGGGTCGTCTATTTGGAAAGTTTGAGCAAATGAATGGAGGAACAAGGATATCAGAGGGTCGTCTATTTGGTGAGTTTGAGCAAATGGAATGGAGGAACAAGGATACTGAGGGTCGTCTATTTGGTGAGTTTGAGCAAATGAATGGAGGAACAAGGGATATCAGAGGGTCGTCACTTGGTGAGTTTGGATAAATGAATGGAGGAACAAGGGGACATTGTAGAGGGTCGGCTACTTGGTGAGTTTGAGCAAACGAATGGAGGAACAAGGGATATCAGAAGGTCGTCTATTTGGAAGTTTGAGCAAATGGAATGGAGGAAACAAGGGATAATGGAGGGTTGTCTACTTGGTGAGTTTTGAGTAAATGAATAGAGGAAATGGATATCAGAAGGTCGTCCACTTGGTGAGTTTTAGCAAATGAATGGAGGAAACAAGGGATATCAGAGGTCGTCTATTTGGAGCCGGATTGGTGAGTCCACTTGGTGAGTTTACAAATGAATGGAGGAAACAAGTGGATTTGGAGATCAAGGATATCAGACGGTTGTCCACTTGGTGAGTTTGAGCAAATGAATGGAGGAACAAGGGATATCAGAGGGTCAGTTCACTTGGTGAGTTTGAGCAAATGAATGGAGGAACAAGGGATACTGAGGTTGTCCACTGGTGAGTTTGAGAAATACTGAGGAACAAGGATAATGAGGGTTGTCTACTTGGTGAGTTTTCTGAGCAAATGAATGGAGGAACAGTGATATCAGAAGATCGTCCACTTGGTGAGTTTGACAAATGAAATGGAGGAACAGTGGATATCAGAGGTCGTCCACTTGGTGAGTTTGAGCAAATGAATGGAGGAACAAGGGATATCAGAAGGTCGTCTACTTGGTGAGTTTGAGCAAATGAATGGGAGGAACAAGGGATATCAGAGGGTCGTCTACTTGGTGAGTTTGAGCAAATGAATGGAGGAACAGTGGATATCAGAGGGTTGTCTATTTGGTGAGTTTGAGCAAATGAATGGAGGAACAAGGATATCAGAAGGTCGTCCACTTGGTGAGTTTGAGCAAATGAATGGAGGAACAAGGATATCAGAGGGTCGTCTATTTGGTGAGTTTGAGCAAATGAATGGAGGAACAAGGGATATCAGAGGGTTGTCTATTTGGTGAGTTTGAGCAAATGAATGGAGGAAACAAGGGATATCAGAGGGTCGTTCCACTTGGTGAGTTTGAGCAAATGAATGGAGGAACAAGGGGATATCAGAGGGTCGTCTATTTGGTGAGTTTGAGCAAATGAATGGAGGAACAAGGGATATCAGAGGGTCGTCTACTTGGTGAGTTTGAACAAATGAATGGAGGAACAAGGGATATCAGAGGGTCGTCCCATTTGGTGAGTTTGAGCAAATGAATGGAGGAACAAGGGATATCAGAGGGTCGTCTACTTGGTGAGTTTGAGCAAATGAATGGAGGAACAAGGGATATCAGAGGGTCGTCTATTTGGAAAGTTTGAGCAAATGAATGGAGGAACAAGGGATATCAGAGGGTCGTCTACTTGGTGAGTTTGAGCAAATGAATGGAGGAACAAGGGATATCAGAGGGTCGTCTATTTGGTGAGTTTGAGCAAATGAATGGAGGAACAAGGGATATCAGAGGGTTGTCTACTTGGTGAGTTTGAGCAAATGAATAGAGGAACAGTGGATATCAGAAGGTCGTCTACTTGGTGAGTTTGAGCAAATGAATGGAGGAACAAGGGATATCAGAGGGTCGTCTATTTGGAAAGTTTGAGCAAATGAATGGAGGAACAAGGGATATCAGAAGGTCGTCTATTTGGTGAGTTTGAGCAAATGAATAGAGGAACAAGGGATATCAGAAGGTCGTCTATTTGGTGAGTTTGAGCAAATGAATGGAGGAACAAGGGATATCAGAGGGTCGTCTACTTGGTGAGTTTGAAAAATGAATGGAGGAACAAGGGGATATCAGAGGTCGTCTATTGGTGAGTTTGAGCAAATGAATGGAGGAACAAGGGATATCAGAGGGTCGTCTACTTGGTGAGTTTGAGCAAATGAATGGAGGAACAAGGGATATCAGAGGGTTGTCTACTTGGTGAGTTTGAGCAAAATGAATGGAGGAACAAGGGATATCAGAGGGTCGTCCACTTGGTGAGTTTGAGCAAATGAATGGAGGAACAAGGGATATCAGAGGGGTCTATTTGGTGAGTTTGAGCAAATGAATGGAGGAACAAGGGATATCAGAGGGTCGTCTATTTGGTGAGTTTGAGCAAATGAATGGAGGAACAAGGGATATCAGAGGGTCGTCTATTTGGTGAGTTTGAGCAAATGAATGGAGGAACAAGGGATATCAGAGGGTCGTCCATTTGGTGAGTTTGGAGCAAATGAATGGAGGAACAAGGATATCAGAGGGTCGTCTACTTGGTGAGTTTGAGCAAATGAATGGAGGAACAAGGGACATCAGAAGGTCGAAGTTTACAAAATGAATGGAGGAACAGTGGAATGAGGCTGTCTAGAGGTCAAATGAATGGAGGTATTTGGTGAGTTTGAGCAAATTAATGGAGGAACAGTGGATATCAGAGGTCAGTTCTACTTGGTGAGTTTGAGCAAATGAATGGAGGAACAAGGGACATCAGGGGGTTGGGTCCACTTGGTGAGTTTGAGCAAATGAATGGAGGAACAAGGACATCAGAGGGTCGTCTACTTGGTGAGTTTGAGCAAATGAATGGAGGAAACAGGACATCAGAGGTCGTCTCTTTGGTGAGTTTGAGCAAAATGAATGGGAGGAAACAAGGGACATCAGAGGTCGTCTATTTGGTGAGTTTGAGCAAATGAATGGAGGAACAAGGGATATCAGAGGGTCGTCTATTTGGAAAATGTTTGAGTTGAAAATGAATGGAGGAACAAGGGATATCAGAGGGTTGTCCACTTGGTGAGTTTGAGCAAATGAATGGGAGGAACAAGGGATATCAGAGGGTCGTCTATTTGGTGAGTTTGAGCAAATGAAATGGAGGAAACAAGGATATCAGAGGGTCGCTCATTTGGTGAGTTTGGAGCAAATGAATGGAGGAACAAGGGATATCAGAGTGTCAGTCTACTTGGTGATATTGGAGCAAATGAATGGAGGAAACAGGGATATCAGAGGGTCGTCTACTTGGTGAGTTTGAGCAAATGAATGGAGGAAACAAGGGATACAGAGGGTCGTCTACTTGGTGAGTTTGAGCAAAACAATGGAGGAAACAAGGGATATCAGAGGGTTGTCTATTTGGGTGAGTTTGATAAATGAATGGAGGAACAAGGATATCAGAGGGTCGTGAGTAGCTTGGTGAGTTTGGAGCAAAATGAATGAGGAACAGTGGATATCAAGGGTCAGTCACTATTTGAAAATGAATGAGGAACAAGGATATCAGAGGGGGATTGTCTATTTGGTGAGTTTGAGCAAATGAATGGAGGAACAGTGGATATCAGAGGGTCGTCTATTTGGTGAGTTTGAGCAAAATGAATGGAGGAAACATGGACATCAGAGGGTCGTCCATTTGGTGAGTTTGAGCAAATGAATGGAGGAACAGTGGATATCAGAGGGTCGTCTATTTGGTGAGTTTGAGCAAATGAATGGGAGGAAAACAAGGGATATCAGAGGGTCGTCTATTTGGTGAGTTTGAGTTTGCAAATGAATGGAGGAACAAGGATATCAGAGGGTCGTCCATTTGGTGAGTTTGAGCAAATGAATGGAGGAACAGGGGATACTGAAGGTCGTCCACTTGGTGGAGTTTGAGCAAATGAATGGAGGAACAAGGGATATCAGAGGGTCGTCTATTTGGAAAGTTTGAGCAAATGAATGGAGGAACAAGGATATAGGGTTGCAGAGTTTGGTTGGAGGAACACTGAGGGTGAGTTTGGAGCAAATGAATGGAGGAAACAAGGATATCAGAGGGTCGTCTACTTGGTGAGTTTGAGCAATGAATGGAGGAACAAGGATATCAGAGGGTCGTCTACTTGGTGAGTTTGAGCAAATGAATGGAGGAACAAGGATATCAAGAGGGTCGTCAAGGGATACTTGGTGAGTTTGAGCAAAATGAATGGAGGAACAAGGGATATCAGAGGGTCGTCTACTTGGGTGAGTTTGAGCAAATGAATGGAGGAACAAGGGATACAGAGGGTCGTCTACTTGGTGAGTTTGAGCAAATGAATGGAGGGAACAGTGGATATCAGAGGGTCGTCCACTTGGTGAGTTTGAGCAAAATGAATGGGAGGAACAAGGGATATCAGAGGGTTGCTCCATTTGGTGAGTTTGAGCAAATGAATGGAGGAACAGTGGATATCAGAGGGTCGTCTATTTGGTGAGTTTGAGCAAATGAATGAGGAACAGTGGATATCAGAGGGTCGTCCACTTGGTGAGTTTGAGCAAATGAATGGAGGAACAAGGGATATCAGAGGGTCGTCTATTTGGTGAGTTTGAGCAAATGAATGGAGGAACAAGGGGATATCAGAGGGTCGTCAAATACTTGGTGAGTTTGAGCAAATGAATGGAGGAACAAGGGATATCAGAGGGTCGTCTACTTGGTGAGTTTGAGCAAATGAATGGAGGAACAAGGATATCAGAGGGTCGTCTACTTGGTGAGTTTGAGAAAATGAATGGAGGAACAAGGGATATCAGAGGGTCGTCTATTTGGTGAGTTTGAGCAAATGAATGGAGGAAACAAGGATATCAGAGGGTTGTCCACTTGGTGAGTTTGAGCAAATGAATGGAGAACAGTGGATATCAGAGGGTCGTCCACTTGGTGAGTTTGAGCAAATGAATGAGGAAACAAGGGATATCAGAGGGTCGTCTACTTGGTGAGTTTGAGCAAATGAATGGAGGAACAAGGGATATCAGAGGGTCGTCATTTGGAAAGTTTGAGCAAATGAATGGAGAACAAGGGATATCAGAGGGTCGTCACTTGGTGAGTTTGAGCAAAATGAATGGAGGAAACAAGGGATATCAGAGGGTCGTCTATTTGGTGAGTTTGAGCAAATGAATGGAGGAACAAGGGATATCAGAGGGTTGTCCAGTTGGTGAGTTTGAGCAAATGAATGGAGGAACAAGGGATATCAGAGGGTCGTCTATTTGGTGAGTTTGAGCAAAATGAATGGAGGAAACAAGGGATATCAGAGGGTCGTCTACTTGGTGAGTTTGGAGCAATTGGAGGAACAAGGGATGAATTTGGTGAGTTTGAGCAAATGAATGGATAACAAGGATATCAGAGGGTCGTCTATTGGTGAGTTTGAGCAAATGAATGGAGGAACAAGGGATATCAGAGGGCTGTCTATTTGGAAAGTTTGAGCAAATGAATGGAGGAAACAGGGGATTGTGAGGTTGTCTACTTGGTGAGTTTGAGCAAATGAATGAGGAACAAGGGATATCAGAGGGTTGTCCATTTGGTGAGTTTGAGCAAATGAATGGAGGAAACAGGGATATCAGAGGGTCGTCTACTTGGTGAGTTTGAGCAAAATGAATGGAGGAACAAGGGATATCAGAGGGTCGTTCATTGGTGAGTTTGAGCAAATGAATGGAGGAACAAGGGATATCAGAGGTCGTCTATTTGGTGAGTTTGAGCAAATGAATGGAGGAACAAGGATATCAGAGGGTCGTTTTGGCAGATGAATTTGGTGAGTTTGAGCAAATGAATGGAGGAACAGTGATATCAGAAGGTCGTCCATCAGTGAGTTTGAGCAAATGAATGGAGGAACAAGGATATCAGAGGGTTGTCCATTTGGTGAGTTTGAGCAAATGAATGGAGGAACAAGGGATATCAGAGGGTCGTCCACTTGGTGAGTTTGAGCAAAATGAATGGAGGAACAAGGATATCAGAGGGTCGTCTTACTTGGGAGTTTGAGCAAATGAATGGAGGAACAAGGATATGGAAGGTTGTCCATTTGGTGAGTTTGAGCAAATGAATGGAGGAACAAGGGATATCAGAGGGTCGTTCATTTGGTGAGTTTGAGCAAATGAATGGAGGAACAAGGATATCAGAGTTTGGGTGGAGGAACAGTTTGAGTTTGGAGCAAATGAATGGAGGAACAAGGGATATCAGAGGGTCGTCTATTTGGTGAAAGTTTGAGCAAATGAATGGAGGAACAAGGGATATCAGAAGGTCGTCCATTTGGTGAGTTTGAGCAAATGAATGGAGGAACAAGGGATATCAGAGGGTCGTCTATTTGGTGAGTTTGAGCAAATGAATGGAGGGAACAAGGGATATCAGAGGGTCGTCTAGTTTTGACAAATTGGAAAGTTTGAGCAAAATGAATGGAGGAACAAGGATATCAGAGGGTCGTCTATTTGTGAGTTTTGAGCAAATGAATGGAGGAACAAGGATATCAGAGGGTCGTCTATTTGGAAAGTTTGAGCAAATGAATGGAGGAACAAGGATACTGGACTTGGTGAGTTTGAAATGGAGGAACAAGGGATATCAGAGGGTCGTCCACTTGGTGAGTTTGAGCAAAAGGAATGGAGGAACAAGGAGGTCAGAGGTCGTCTACTTGGTGAGTTTGAGCAAATGAATGGAGGAACAAGGATATCAGAGGTTGTCCATTTGGGAAAGTTTGAGCAAATGAATGGAGGAACAAATGGGATATCAGAGGGTCGTCTACTTGGTGAGTTTGAGCAAATGAATGGAGGAACAAGGGATATCAGAAGGTTGGGTCCACTTGGAGTTTGAGCAAATGAAATGGTATCAGGGGTCGTCTATTTGTGAGTTTGAGCAAATGAATGGAGGAACAAGGGATACTGAGGGTTGTCTATTTGGTGAGTTTGGAGCAATGAATGGAGGAACAAGGATATCAGAGGGTCGTCATTTGGGAGTTTGAGGGTTGAATGGAGGAACAAATGAATGATGATATCAGGAAGGTTCCATTTGGTGAGTTTGAGCAAATGAATGGAGGAAACAAGGATATCAGAGGGTCGCCTACTTGGTGAGTTTGAGTAAATGAATGGAGGAAACAGGATATCAGAGGGTCGTCTATTTGGAAAGTTTGAGTTTGGAGGAAAAGGATATCAATGGGTGAGTGGAGGAACAAGGATATCAGAAGGTCGTCCATTTGGTGAGTTTGAGCAAATGAATGGAGGAACAGTGGAAACAAGGACAGAGGGTTGTCTATTTGGTGAGTTTGAGCAAAATGAATGGAGGAACAAGGGATATCAGAGGGTCGTCTATTTGGTGAGTTTGAGCAAATGAATAGAGGAACAAGGGATATCAGGGTCGTCTATTTGGAAAAGTTTGAGGAACAAATGAATGGTTTGAGCAAACAACAGAGGAACAAGGATATCAGAGGTCGTCCACTGGTGAGTTTGAGCAAATGAATGGAGGAATCAGAGGTCGGATAGGGTCGTCCACTTGGTGAGTTTTGAGCAAATGAATGGAGGAACAAGGGATATCAGAGGGTCGTCTATTTGGAAAGTTTGAGCAAATGAATGGAGGAACAAGGGATATCAGAGGGTCGTCTATTTGGTGAGTTTGAGCAAATGAATGAGGAACAAGGGAACAAGGGTCAGTCTATAGTCAAATGAGGAGTATCGTCGTCTATTTGGTGAGTTTGAGCAAATGAATGGAGGAACAAGGGATATCAGAGGTCGTCCACTTGGTGAGTTTGAGCAAATGAATGGAGGAACAAAAAGGGATATCAGAGGTCGTCTATTTGGTGAGTTTGAGCAAAATGAATGGAGGAACAAGGGGATATCAGAGGGTTTGTCTATTTGGTGAGTTTGAGCAAATGAATGGAGGAACAAGGGATATCAAAGGTCGTCCACTTAGGAGAGTTTGAGCAAATGAATGGAGGAACAAAGGGATATCAGAAGAATCGTCTATTTGGAGTTTGAGCAAATGAATGAGGAACAAGGGATACTGAGGGTTGTCCACTTGGTGAGTTTGAGCAAAATGAATGGAGGAACAAGGATATTTGAGGGTCGTCTATTTGGTGAGTTTGGAGCAAATGAATGGAGGAAACAAGGGATATCAGAGGGTTGTCCATTTGGTGAGTTTGAGCAAATGAATGGAGGAACAAGGATATCAGGGATACTTGGGAGTTTTGAGCAAAATGAATGGAGGAACAAGGGATATCAGAGGGTCGTCCATAAAGTTTTGAGCAAATGAATGAGGAACAAGGATATCAGAGGGTCAGTCTACTTGGTGAGTTTGAGCAAATGAATGGAGGAACAAGGATATCAGAGGGTCGTTATTTGGTGAGTTTGGAGCAAATGAATGGAGGAACAAGGATATCAGAGGGTTGTCCATTTGGTGAGTTTGAGCAAATGAATGGAGGAACAAGGGATATCAGAAGGTCGTCTACTTGGTGAGTTTGAGCAAATGAATGGAGTGAACAAGGATATCAGAGGGTCGTCTAAGTTTGAGCAAAATGAATGGAGGAAACAAGGGAATCAGAGGGTCGTCTACTTGGTGAGTTTGAGCAAATGAATGGAGGAACAAGGGATATCAGAGGGTCGTTTTGGTGAGTTTGAGCAAATGAATGGAGGAACAAGGGATATCAGAGGGTCGTCCATTGGGAGTTTGAGCAAATGAATGGAGGAACAAGGGATATCAGAGGGTCGTCTACTTGGTGAGTTTGAGCAAAATGAATGGAGGAACAAGGGGATATCAGAGGGTCGTCTACTTGGTGAGTTTGAGCAAATGAATGATATCAGAGGAACAGTGGATATCAAGAGGTCAGTCTATTTGGTGAGTTTGAGCAAATGAATGGAGGAACAAGGGATATCAGAGGGTCGTCTATTTGGTGAGTTTGAGCAAATGAATGGAGGAACAGGATATCAGAGGGTCGTCTATTTGGTGAGTTTGAGCAAATGAATGGAGGAAAACAAGGGATATCAGAGGGTCGTCCACTTGGTGAGTTTGAGCAAATGAATGGAGGAACAAGGGATATCAGAGGGTCGTCCACTTGGTGAGTTTGAGCAAATGAATGGAGGAAAAGGAGGGTGATATCAGAGGTCGTCTACTTGGTGAGTTTGAGCAAATGAATGGAGGAACAAGGATATCAGAGGGTCGTCTACTTGGTGAGTTTGAGCAAATGAATGGAGGAACAAGGGATATCAGAGGGTCGTCCATTTGGTGAGTTTGAGCAAATGAATGGAGGAACAAGGGATATCAGAGGTCGTCTATTTTGTTTGAGCAAATGAATGGAGGAACAAATTGGAGTTTGAGCAAATGAATGGAGGAACAAGGGATATCAGAGGGTCGTCTATTTGGAAAGTTTGAGCAAAATGAATGGAGGAACAAGGATATCAGAGGGTCGTCTATTTGGTGAGTTTGAGCAAATGAATGGAGGAACAAGGGATATCAGAGGGTCGTCTACTTGGTGAGTTTGAGCAAATGAATGGAGGAACAAGGGATATCAGAGGGTCGTCTACTTGGTGAGTTTGAGCAAATGAATGGAGGAAACAAGGATATCAGAGGGTCGTCTACTTGGTGAGTTTGAGCAAATGAATGGAGGAACAAGGGATATCAGAGGGTTGTCTACTTGGTGAGTTTGAGCAAATGAATAGAGGAACAGTGGATATCAGAAGGTCGTCCACTTGGTGAGTTTGAGCAAATGAATGGAGGAACAAGGGATATCAGAGGGTCGTCCACTTGGTGAGTTTGAGCAAATGAATGGAGGAACAAGGGATATCAGAGGGTCGTCTATTTGGTGAGTTTGAGCAAATGAATGGAGGAACAAGGGATATCAGAGGGTCGTCCACTTGGTGAGTTTGAGCAAATGAATGGAGGAACAAGGGATATCAGAGGGTCGTCTATTTGGAAAGTTTGAGCAAATGAATGGAGGAACAAGGGATATCAGAGGGTTGTCTACTTGGTGAGTTTGAGCAAATGAATAGAGGAACAGTGGATATCAGAAGGTCGTCCACTTGGTGAGTTTGAGCAAATGAATGGAGGAACAAGGGATATCAGAGGGTCGTCTACTTGGTGAGTTTGAGCAAATGAATGGAGGAACAAGGGATATCAGAGGGTCGTCTATTTGGAAAGTTTGAGCAAATGAATGGAGGAACAAGGGATATCAGAGGGTCGTCTATTTGGTGAGTTTGAGCAAATGAATGGAGGAACAAGGGATATCAGACGGTTGTCCACTTGGTGAGTTTGAGCAAATGAATGGAGGAACAAGGGATATCAGAGGGTCGTCTACTTGGTGAGTTTGAGCAAATGAATAGGAGGAACAAGGATATCAGAGGGTCGTCCATTTGGTGAGTTTGAGCAAATGAATGGAGGAACAAGGGATATCAGAGGGTCGTCTACTTGGTGAGTTTGAGCAAATGAATGGAGGAACAAGGATATCAGAGGGTCGTCCACTTGGTGAGTTTGGAGCAAATGAATGGAGGAACAAGGGACATCAGAGGGTCGTCTATTTGGTGAGTTTGAGCAAATGAATGGAGGAACAAGGGATATCAGAGGTCGTCTACTTGGTGAGTTTGAGCAAATGAATGGAGGAACAAGGATATCAGAGGGTTCGTCCACTTGGTGAGTTTGAGCAAATGAATGGAGGAACAAGGGATACTAGAGGGGGTCGTCTACTTGGTGAGTTTGAGCAAATGAATGGAGGAACAAGGGATATCAGAGGGTCGTCTACTTGGTGAGTTTGAGCAAATGAATGGAGGAACAAGGATATCAGAGGGTTGTCCACTTGGTGAGTTTGAGCAAATGAATGGAGGAACAAGGGATAACAAGAGGTTGTCTATTGGTGAGTTTGAGCAAATGAATGGAGGAACAAGGGATATCAGAGGGTCGTCTACTTGGTGAGTTTGAGCAAATGAATGGAGGAACAAGGATATCAGAGGGTCGTCTATTGGTGAGTTTGAGCAAATGAATGGAGGAAAACAAGGGATATCAGAGGTTGTCTACTTGGTGAGTTTGAGCAAATGAATGGAGGAACAGGGATATCAGAAGGTCGTCTACTTGGTGAGTTTGAGCAAATGAATGGAGGAACAAGGGATATCAGAGGGTCGTTCACTTGGTGAGTTTGAGCAAATGAATGGAGGAACAAGGATATCAGAGGGTCGTCCACTTGGTGAGTTTGAGCAAATGAATGGAGGAACAAGGATATCAGAGGGTTGTCTATTTGGTGAGTTTGAGCAAATGAATGGAGGAACAAGGATATCAGAGGTCCACTTGGTGAGTTTGAGCAAATGAATGGAGGAACAAGGATATCAGAGGGTCTATTTGGAACGTTTGAGCAAATGAATGGAGGAACAAGGGATATCAGAGGGTTGTCTACTTGGTGAGTTTGAGCAAATGAATGGAGGAACAAGGGATATCAGAAGGTCGTCCACTTGGTGAGTTTGAGCAAATGAATGGAGGAACAAGGGATATCAGAGGTTGTCTATTTGGTGAGTTTGAGCAAATGAATGGAGGAAACAAGGGATATCAGAGGGTCGTCCACTTGGTGAGTTTGAGCAAATGAATGGAGGAACACAATATCAGAGGGTCGTCCACTTGGTGAGTTTGGAGCAAATGAATGGAGGAACAAAATATCAGAGGGTCGTCTATTTGGTGAGTTTGAGCAAATGAATGGAGAAACAAGGGATATCAGAGGGTCGTCTACTTGGTGAGTTTGAGCAAATGAATGGAGGAACAAGGATATCAGAGGGTCGTCTACTTGGTGAGTTTGAGCAAATGAATGGAGGAACAAGGGATATCAGAGGGTCGTCTATTTGGTGAGTTTGAGCAAATGAATGAGGAACAAGGATACTCAGAGGGTCGTCTATTTGGTGAGTTTGAGCAAATGAATGGAGGAACAAGGGATATCAGAGGGTCGTCCACTTGGTGAGTTTGAGCAAATGAATGGAGGAACAAGGGATATCAGAGGGTCGTCTACTTTGTGAGTTTGAGCAAATGAATGGAGGAACAAGGGATATCAGAGGGTCGTCTATTTGGTGAGTTTGAGCAAATGAATGGAGGAACAAGGGGATATCAGAGGGTCGTCTATTTGGTGAGTTTGGAACAAATGAATGGAGGAACAAGGGGATATCAGAGGGTTGTCTACTTGGTGAGTTTGAGCAAATGAATGGAGGAACAGGGGATATCAGAGGTCGTCTACTTGGTGAGTTTGAGCAAATGAATGGAGGAAATGCAGGGATATCAGAGGGTCGTCTATTTGGTGAGTTTGAGCAAATGAATGGAGTTTGAGCAAAGAGGAACAAGGGATATCAGAGGGTCGTCTATTTGGTGAGTTTGAGCAAATGAATGGAGGAACAAGGGATATCAGAGGGTCGTCTATTTGGTGAGTTTGAGCAAATGAATGGAGGAAACAGGGATATCAGAGGGTCGTCTACTTGGTGAGTTTGAGCAAATGAATGGAGGAACAGTGGATATCAGAGGTCGTCCAATTTGGTGAGTTTGAGCAAATGAATGGAGGAAACAAGGGATATCAGAGGGTCGTATTTGGTGAGTTTGAGCAAAATGAATGGAGGAACAGTGGATATCAGAGGGTCGTCCACTTGGTGAGTTTGAGCAAATGAATGGAGGAACAAGGGACATCAGAGGGTCGTCTACTTGGTGAGTTTGAGCAAATGAATGGAGGAACAAGGATATCAGAGGGTCGGCTACTTGGTGAGTTTGAGCAAAATGAATGGAGGAACAGTGGATAATAGAAGGTCGTCTACTTGGTGAGTTTGGAGCAAATGAATGGAGGAACAAGGGGGATATCAGAGGATCGTCCACTTGGTGAGTTTGAGCAAATGAATGGAGGAACAAGGGATATCAGAGGGTCGTCTATTTGGTGAGTTTGAGCAAATGAATGGAGGAACAGTGGATATCAGAAGGTCGTCTACTTGGTGAGTTTGAGCAAATGAATGGAGGAACAGTGGATATCAGAGGGTCGTCTACTTGGTGAGTTTGAGCAAATGAATGGAGGAACAGGATATCAGGTGGGTCGTGAACAGAGGAACTACTTGGTGAGTTTGAGCAAAATGAATGGAGAAACAAGGGATATCAGAGGGTCGTCTATTTGGTGAGTTTGAGCAAATGAATGGAGGAACAAGGGATATCAGAGATCGTCCACTTGGTGAGTTTGAGCAAAATGAATGGAGGAAAAGTTTGAGCAAGGGATATCAGAGGGTCGTCTATTTGGTGAGTTTGAGCAAATGAATGGGAGGAACAAGGGATATCAGAGGGTCGTCTATTTGGTGAGTTTGGAGCAAATGAATGGAGGAACAAGGGATATCAGAGGGTCGTCTACTTGGTGAGTTTGAGCAAATGAATGGAGGAACAAGGGGATATCAGAGGGTCGTCTGCTTGGTGAGTTTGAGCAAATGAATGGAGGAACAAGGATATCAGAGGGTCGTCTATTTGGTGAGTTTGAGCAAATGAATGGAGGAACAAGGGATATCAGAGGGTCGTCTATTTGGTGAGTTTGAGCAAATGAATGGAGGAACAAGGATATCAGAGGGTCGTCTACTTGGTGAGTTTGAGCAAATGAATGGAGGAACAAGGATATCAGAGGGTCGTCTACTTGGTGAGTTTGACAAATGAATGGAGGAAACAAGGGATATCAGAGGGTCGTCTACTTGGAGGAACAAGGACTGAGTTTGGAGCAAATGAATGGAGGAACAGTGGATATCAGAGGGTCGTCTATTTGGTGAGTTTGAGCAAATGAATGGAGGAACAAGGGATATCAGAGGGTCGTCTACTTGGTGAGTTTGAGCAAATGAATGGAGGAACAGTGGATATCAGAGGGTCGTCTACTTGGTGTGTTTGAGCAAATAATTGGAGGAACAGTGGATATCAGAGGGTCGTCTATTTGGTGAGTTTGAGCAAATGAATGGAGGAACAAGGGATATCAGAGGGTCGTCTCCATTTGGTGAGTTTGAGCAAATGAATGGAGGAAACAGTGGATATCAGATGGTCGTCCTATTTGGTGAGTTTGAGCAAATGAATGGAGGAACAAATGGATATCAGAGGGTCGTCTAATGGAGGAACAAGGACATTTTCATTTGGTGAGTTTGAGCAAATGAATGGAGGAACAAGGGATATCAGAGGTCGTCTATTTGGTGAGTTTGAGCAAATGAATGGAGGAACAAGGGATATCAGAGGTCGTCTACTTGGTGAGTTTGAGCAAATGAATGGAGGAACAAGGATATCAGAGGTCGTCTACTTGGTGAGTTTGAGCAAATGAATGGAGGAACAAGGGATATCAGAGGGTCGTCTATTTGGTGAGTTTGAGCAAATATGAATGGAGGAACAAATGTGGATATCAGAGGGTCGTCTATTTGGTGAGTTTGAGCAAAATGAATGGAGGAACAAGGGATATCAGAGGTCGTCTATTTGGTGAGTTTGAGCAAATGAATGGAGGAACAAGGGTCATATCAGAGGATCGTCCATTTGGTGAGTTTGAGCAAATGAATGGAGGAACAGTGATATCAGAAGGTCGTCTTTGAGCAACGAATTGGTGAGTTTGAAAGTTTGAGCAAATGAATGGAGGAACAAAGGGATATCAGAGGTCGTCTACTTGGTGAGTTTGGAGCAAATGAATGGAGGAACAAGGGATATCAGAGGGTCGTCTATTTGGTGAGTTTGAGCAAATGAATGGAGAACAAGGGATATCAGAAGATCGTCTACTTGGTGAGTTTGAGCAAATGAATGGAGGAACAGTGGATATCAGAGGTCGTCTACTTGGTGAGTTTGAGCAAAATGAATGGAGGGTCGCTCACAGATGAGCATATCAGAAGATCGTCTACTTGGTGAGTTTGAGCAAAATGAATGGAGGAACAAGTGGATATCAGAGGGTCGTCCACTTGGTGAGTTTGAGCAAATGAATGGAGGAACAGGATATCAGAGGGTCGTCTATTGGTGAGTTTGAGCAAATGAATGGAGGAACAGTGGATATCAGAGGGATCGTCCACTTGGTGTGAGTGAGTTTGAGGAACAAATATGAATGGAGGAACAAGGGATATCAGAGGGTCGTCTATTTGGTGAGTTTGAGCAAATGAATGGAGGAACAGTGGATATCAGAGGGTCGTCTATTTGGTGAGTTTGAACAAATGAATGGAGGAACAAGAGGGTCGGATATCAGAATAGGGAACAAGGATCTCGCCCATTTGGTGAGTTTGGAGCAAATGAATGGAGGAACAGTGGATATCAGAGGGTCGTCTATTTTTGAGTGAATAGGAGGAAACAGTTTTTAAGGTGCAAATGAATGGAGCAGGAACAAGGATATAAGAAGGTCGTCTACTTGGTGAGTTTGAGCAAATGAATGGAGGAAACAAGGGATATCAGAGGGTCGTCTATTTGGTGAGTTTGAGCAAATGAATGGAGGAACAGTGGATATCAGAGGGTCGTCCACTTGGTGAGTTTGAGCAAATGAATGGAGGAACAAGGGATATCAGGTGAGGGTCAAGGATCTAGGGTCGTCTACTTGTGAGTTTGAGCAAATGAATGGAGGAACAGTGGATATCAGAGGTCGTCTATTTGGTGAGTTTGAGCAAATGAATGGAGGAACAGTGGATATCAGAGGGTCGTCTACTTGGTGAGTTTGAGCAAATGAATGGAGGAAAACAAGGGATATCAGAGGGTCGTCCATTTGGTGAAAGTTTGAGAGCAAATGAATTGGAGGAACAGTGGATATCAGAGGTCGTCTATTTGGTGAGTTTGAGCAAATGAATAGAGGAACAGTGGATATCAGAAGGTCGTCTACTTGGTGAGTTTGAGCAATGAATGGAGGAACAAGGGATATCAGAGGGTCGTCTATTTGGTGAGTTTGAGCAAATGAATGGAGGAACAGTGGATATCAGAGGGTCGTCTATTTGGTGAGTTTGAGCAAATGAATGGAGGAACAGTGGATATCAGAGGGTCGTCTATTTGGTGAGTTTGAGCAAATGAATGGAGGAACAAGGGATATCAGAGGGTCGTCTACTTGGTGATTTGGCAAATGAATGGAGGAACAAATAGGTGAGTTTGAGGAGGAACAGTGGATATCAATGAGGGGGATCGTCTGCTTGGTGAGTTTGAGCAAATGAATGGAGGAACAGTGGATATCAGAGGGTCGTCTATTTGGTGAGTTTGAGCAAATGAATGGAGGAACAGTGGATATCAGAGGTCGTCTATTTGAGCAAAATGAATGTGAGTTTGAGCAAAATGAATGGAGGAACAAGGGATATCAGAGGGTCGTCTATTTGGTGAGTTTGAGCAAATGAATGGAGGAACAAGGGATATCAGAGGGTCGTCTATTTGGTGAGTTTGAGCAAAATGAATGGAGGAACAAGGGATATCAGAGGGTCGGCTACTTGGTGAGTTTGAGCAAATGAATGGAGGAACAAGGATATCAGAGGGTCGTCTACTTGGTGAGAGTTTGAGCAAATGAATGGAGGAACAAGGGATATCAGAGGTCGTCTACTTGGTTTTGAGTTTGGAGGAACAAGTGATAAATGAATGGAGGAACAAGAATGGATATCAGAGGTTGTCGTCCATTTGGTGAGTTTGAGCAAATGAATGGAGGAACAGTGGATATCAGAAGGTCGTCTATTTGGTGAGCACGTAAATGAGCAAATGAATGGTGAGTTTTCTGAGAAATGAATAGAGGAACAGTGGATATCCAAGGGTCCACTTGTTTTGAGCACTTGGTGAGTTTGAGCAAAATGAATGGAGGAACAAGGGATATCAGAGGGTCGTCTATTTGGTGAGTTTGAGCAAATGAATGGAGGAACAAGGGATATCAGAAGGTCGTCATTTATTGGTGAGTTTGAGCAAAATGAATGGAGGAACAGTGGATATCAGGAGGGTCGTCCATTTGGTGAGTTTGAGCAAATGAATGGAGGAACAAGGATATCAGAGGGTCGTCTATTTGGTGAGTTTGAGCAAATGAATGGAGGAACAGGGATATCAGAGGTTTTCTACTTGGTGAGTTTGAGCAAATGAATGGAGGAACAGTGGATATCAGAGGGTCGTCTACTTGGTGAGTTTGAGCAAATGAATGGAGGAACAGTGGATATCAGAGGGTCGTCTATTTGGTGAGTTTTGAATGGAGGAACATGAATTTGAGCAAAATGGAGGAACAAGGGATAACAGTGGTGAGTTTGAGCAAATGAATGGAGGAACAAGGGATATCAGAGGGTCGTCCACTTGGTGAGTTTGAGCAAATGAATGAGGAACAAGGGATAATGGAGGGTCGTCTACTGGAGTTTGAAATGAATCAGAAGGTCAGTCTACTTGGTGAGTTTGAAAATGAATGGAGGAAACAAGGGATATCAGAGGTCGTCAAATGAATGGAGGAACAGTGGATATCAGAGGGTCGTCTACTTGGTTTGAGTTTGAAGTCCGAAATGAATGGAGGAACAAGGGATATCAGAGGGTCGTCTACTTGAGTTTGAGCAAATGAATGGAAATTGGAGCAAAATGAACAGAGGAACAGTGATCAGAGAAGGTCGTCCACTTGGTGAGTTTGAATGAATGAGGAGGAACAAGGGATAGTTTGAGCATGAATGGAGGAACGTCCACTTGGTGAGTTTGAGCAAATGAATGGAGGAAACAAGTGATATCAGAGGGTCGTCTATTTGGAAAGTCCAATGAATGGAGGAAATCGTCTACTTGGTGAGTTTGAGCAAATGAATGAGGAACAGGATATCAGAGGGTCGTCTATTTGGTGAGTTTGAGCAAATGAATGGAGGAACAAGGGATATCAGAGGGTCGTCCATTTGGTGAGTTTGAGCAAATGAATGGAGGAACAGGGATATCAGAGGGTCGTCTACTTGGTGAGTTTGAGCAAATGAATGGAGGAACAAGGATATCAGAGGGTTGGGTGATATCAATGAGGTGGATACGTCTATTTGGTGAGTTTGAGCAAATGAATGGAGGAAACAGTGGATATCAGAGGGTCGTCTATTTGGTGAGTTTGAGCAAATGAATGGAGGAGAACAGTGGATATCAGGGTCTGATATCAGTTTGGTGAGTTTGAGCAAATGAATGGAGGAAACAGGGATATCAGAGGTCGTCTATTTGGTGAGTTTGAGCAAATGAATGGAGGAACAGGGATATCAGAGGGTTGTCTATTTGGTGAGTTTGAGCAATGAATGGAGGAACAGTGGATATCAGAGGGTCGTCTATTTGGTGAGTTTGAGCAAATGAATGGAGGAACAAGTGGATATCAGAAGGTCGTCTACTTGGTGAGTTTGAGCAAATGAATGGAGGAACAGGATATCAGAGGTCGTCCACTTGGTGAGTTTGAGCAAATGAATGGAGGAACAGTGGATATCAGAGGGTCGTCTATTTGGAGGAACAAGGATGAGTTTGAGGAGCAAATGAATGGAGGAACAGTGGATATCAGAGGGTCGTCTACTTGGTGAGTTTGAGCAAAACAGTGAATGGAGTGGAACAAAATGAATGGAGCATCAGAAGGTCAGTCTACTTGGTGAGTTTGAAGAATGGAGGAACAAATGAATGGTGAGTTTGAACAGTGGATATCAGAGGTCGTCTACTTGGTGAGTTTGAGCAAATGAATGGAGTGAACAATTGGATATCAGAGGTCGTCCATTTGGTGAGTTTTGGAGCAAATGAATGGAGGAACAGTGGATATCAAGAGGGTCGTCTATTTGGTGAGTTTGAGCAAATGAATGGAGGAACAAGGGATATCAGAGGGTCGTCTATTTGGTGAGTTTGAGCAAATGAATGGAGGAACAGTGATACTAGAGATATCAAATGGAGGAAACAAGGATACTAGAGGGACGTCTATTTGCTTTGGTGAGGAGGACAGTTTGAGCAAATGAATGGAGGAACAGTGGATATCAGAGGGTCGTCTACTTGGTGTGAACATGTTTGAGCAAATGAATGGAGGAACAGTGGATATCAGAGGGTCGTCTATTTGGTGAGTTTGGAGCAAATGAATGGAGGAAATAAGGGATATCAGAAGGGTCTGCTTGGTGAGTTTGAGCAAATGAATGGAGAACGATTTGTGGATATCAGAGGGTCGTCTATTTGGTGAGTTTGAGCAAATGAATGGAGGAAACAGTGGATATCAGAGGGTCGTCTATTTGGTGAGTTTGAGCAAATGAATGGAGAAACAGTGGATATCAGAGGGTCGTCTACTTGGTGAGTTTGAGCAAATGAATGGAGGAACAATGAATGGATATCAGAAATGAATCGTCTATTTGGTGAGTTTGAGCAAATGAATGGAGGAAACAGTGGATATCAGAGGTCGTCTACTTGGTGAGTTTGAGCAAATGAATGGAGGAACAAGGGATATCAGAGGGTCGTTCTTGGTGAGTTTGAGCAAATGAATGGAGGAACATGAGAGGGTTTGGAGTTTGAAATGAATGGAGGAACAGTCGGATATCAGAGAGGTCGTCTACTTGGTGAGTTTGAGCAAATGAATGGAGGAACAGTGGATATCAGAGGGTCAAATTTATTTGGTGAGTTTGAGCAAATGAATGGAGAAACAAGGGATATGGAAGGGTCGTCTATTTGGAGGAAATGAGTTTTGAGCAAATGAATGGAGGAACCAGTGGATATCAGAGGGATTTGGTGAGTTTGAGCAAATGAATGGAGGAACAGTGATATCAGAAGGTCGTCCACTTGGTGAGTTTGAGCAAATTGAGCAAAGGATGAATGGAAATGGAACAGTGGATATCAGAGGTCGTCTATTTGGTGAGTTTGAGCAAATGAATGGAGGAACAGTGGATATCAGAGGGTCGTCTATTTGGTGAGTTTGAGCAAATGAATGGAGGAACAGTGGATATCAGAGGGTCGTCTATTTGGTGAGTTTGAGCAAATGAATGGAGGAACAGTGGATATCAGAGGGTCGTCTACTTGGTGAGTTTGAGCAAATGAATGGAGAACAGTGGATATCAGAGGGTCGTCTACTTGGTGAGTTTGAGCAAAATGAATGGAGGAACAGTGGATATCAGAGGGGTCGTCTATTTGGTGAGTTTGAGCAATGAATGGAGGAACAAGGGATATCAGAGGGTCGTCTACTTGGTGAGTTTGAGCAAAATGAATGGAGGAACAGTGGATATCAGAGGGTCGTCTACTTGGTGAGTTTGAGCAAATGAATGGAGGAACAGTGGATATCAGAGGGAATGTCTATTTGGTGAGTTTGAGCAAATGAATGGAGGAACAAGGGGATATCAGAGGGTCGTCTATTTGTGAGTTTGAGCAAATGAATGGAGGAACAGGGATATCAGAGGGTCGTCTACTTGGTGAGTTTTGCAAAATGAATGGAGGAACAGTGGATATCAGAGGGTCGTCTACTTGGTGAGTTTGAAACAGGATATCAGAAGGTAATTTGGTGAGTTTTGAGCAAATGGAATGGAGGAACATGGATATCCAGATTTGGTGAGTCGTCTATTTGGTGAGTTTGAGCAAATGAATGGAGGAACAGTGGATATCAGAGGGTCGTCTACTTGGTGAGTTTGAAGAAATGAATGGAGGAACAGGATATCAGAAGTGGATATCAAATGAATGGTCAGTGGATATCTTGGGGCTGAGTTTGAGTTTACAAATGAATGGAGGAACAGTGGATATCAGAGGGCCGTCTTCTTGGTGTGTTTGAGCAAATGATTGGAGGAACAGTGGATATCAGAGGTCGTCCATTTGGTGAGTTTGGCAAATGAATGGAGGAAACAGGGATATCAGAGGGTCGTCTATTTGGTGAGTTTGAGCAAATGAATGGAGGAAACAGGAACAGAGGTCGGAGTATCAGAATGGAGTGAAACGTCTATTTGGTGTGTTTGAGCAAATGAATGAGGAACAGGATATCAGAGGGTCGCTCTATTTGGTGAGAGTTTGAGCAAATGAATGGAGGAACTGTGGATATCAGAGGGTCGTCTATTTTGGTGAGTTTGAGCAAATGATTGAGAACAGTGGATATCAGAGGGACGTCCTAGAAGCTTTTGGTGTGTTTTAGCAAATGAATGGAGGAAACAGTGGATATCAGAGGGTCGTCTATTTGGTGAGTTTGAGCAAATGAAATGAATGGATATCAGAGGGTCGTCTATTGCGAGTGCAAATGATGGAGGAACAGTGGATCGATGGTCAGTTCATTTGGTGAGTTTGAGCAAATGAATGGAGGAACAAGGGATATCAGAGGGTCGTCTATTTGGTGAGTTTGAGTTTCGGCTAGCAAATGAATGGAGGAACAGAGGTTTATTACTAAGGAGTTTGATATCAATGAGGAACAAGGAGTTATCAGAAGTCGTCCATTTGGGAGTTTGAGTTTGGAGCAAATCAGAATGTGAGTTTGAGCAACAATAGAGGAACAGTGGATATCAGAAGGTCGTCTACTTGGTGAAGGTTTGAGCAAATGAATGGAGGAACAGTGGATATCAGGAGGGTCGTCCACTTGGTGAGTTTGAGCAAATGAATGGAGGAACAAGGGATATCAGAGGATCGTCTATTTGGTGAGTTTGAGCAAATGAAATGGAGGAACAGTGATATCAGAAGGTCGTGGATATCAGAATGGAGGAACAGTCTATTTGGTGAGTTTGAAACAAATGAATGGAGGAAACAAGGGATATCAGAGGGTCGTCTATTTGGTGAGTTTGAGCAAATGAATGGAGGAACAGTGGATATCAGAGGATCGTCCTATGGTGAGTTTGATAAATGAATGGAGGAACAGTGGATATCAGAGGGTCGTCTATTTGGTGTGTTTGAGCAAATGGAATGGAGGAACAGGATATCAGAAGATCGCTCATTTGGTGAGGAAATGACAGAACAGTGGATATCAGAGGGTCGTCTATTTGGTGAGTTTGAGCAAAATGAATGGAGAAACAGCAGATATCAGAGGTCGTCTGCTTGGTGAGTTTGAGCAAATGAATGGGAGGAACAGTGGATATCAGAGATCGTCCACTGGTGAGTTTGAGCAAATGAATGGAGGAACAAGGATATCAGAGGTGAGGTTGATGAATCAGTGGATATCAGGAGGGTCGTCTATTTGGTGAGTTTGATAAAATGAATGGAGGAACAAGGATGGATCAGAGGGTCGTCTATTTGGTAGTTGAGCAAATTGGAGGAACAAATGAATGGAGGAGCAAACAAGGAACAAGGGATATCAGAGGTCGTCTACTTGGTGAGTTTGAGCAAATGAATGGAGGGAACAGTGGATATCAGAAGGTCGTCTACTTGGTGAGTTTGAGCAAATGAATGGAGTGGAACAGGATTGTGAAGGTCGTCTACTTGGGAGTTTGATCAATGAATGGGAGGTCTATTTGGTGAGGAGTTTGAGCAAATGAATGGGAGGAACAAGGGATATCAGAGGTCTCGTCTACTTGGTGAGTTTGAGCAAATGAATGGAGGAACAGTGGATATCAGAGGGTCGTCTACTTGGTGAGTTTGAGCAAATGAATGGAGGAACAGTGGATATCAGAGGGTCGTCTTCTTGGTGAGTTTGAGCAAACGATTGAGGAAATGAATGAGGTCGTCATTTGGAACAAATGAATGGATAAACAGTGAGGTCGTCCACGGTGAGTTTGAGCAAAGAATGGAGGAACAGTGGATATCAGAGGTCGTCTATTTGGTGAGTTTGAGCAAATGAATGGAGGAACAGTGGATATCAGAGGGTCGTCTATTTATGGGGTGAGTTTGAGCAAATGAATGGAGGAACAGTGGATATCAGAGGGTCGTCTATTTGGTGAGTTTGAGCAAATGAATGGAGGAACAGTGATATCAGAGGGACGTCTATTTGGTGAGTTTGAGCAAATGAATGGAGGAACAGTGGGATAGTTTGAGCAAACAAATGGGGAACAGGGTCGTCGTCTATTTGGTGAGTTTGAGCAAATGAATGGAGGAACAAGGGATATCAGAGGGTCGCCTATTTGGTGAGTTTAAAAATGAATGGAGGAACAAGGGATATCAGAGGTCGTCATTGGTGAGTTTGAGCAAATGAATGGAGGAACAAGGATATCAGAGGGTCGTCTGCTTGGTGAGTTTGAGCAAATGAATGGAGG
Organism: Acanthosepion pharaonis; assembly: GCA_903632075.3. Taxonomy (NCBI): domain Eukaryota; kingdom Metazoa; phylum Mollusca; class Cephalopoda; order Sepiida; family Sepiidae; genus Acanthosepion; species Acanthosepion pharaonis. Next base: position 969,566 of record CAHIKZ030000404.1, on the reverse strand, counting down.
AACAAGGGATATCAGTTGGTCATCCATTTGGTGAGTTTGAGCAAATGAATGGAGGAACAAGGGATATCAGAGGGTTGTCTATTTGGTGAGAGTTTGAGCAATGAATAGAGGAATTGTGGATATCAGAAGGTCGTCTGCTTGGTGAGTTTTGAGCAAATGAATGGAGGAACAGTGGATATCAGAGGGGTCGTCTACTTGGTGAGTTTGAGCAAAATGAATGGAGGAACAAATATCAGATATCGTCCATGGAGTTTGAACAAAATGAATGAGATATCAGAAGGTCGTCTACTTGGTGAGTTTGGAGCAAATGAATGGAGGAAACAGTGGATATCAGAGGTCGTCCACTTGGTGAGTTTGAGCAAATGAATGGAGGAACAAGGGATATCAGAGGTCGTCTATTTGGTGAGTTTGAGCAAATTTGAGGAAATGAATGGATCGTCTACTGGTGAGTTTGACAGTGGATATCAGAGGGTCGTCTATTTAGTGAGTTTGAGCAAATGAATGAGGAAATGGAATGGAGGGTGAGTTTTTATGCAAATGTGAGGAACATCAAGAGGGTCGTCCTACTTGGGTGAGTTTGGAGCAAATGAATGGAGGAAACAGTGGATATCAGAGGTCGTTTGGTGAGTTTGAGCAATGATGGAATGGAGGAGGATCGTCCAGTGGATATCAAGGACAGGTCGTCCACTTGGTGAGTTTGAGTTTGAGGAAAGTTTTGAAAATGGAGGAAACAGTGATATTGGGAAGGTCGTCATTGGTGAGCTGAAAGGTCGGATCTACTTGGTGAGTTTGAGCAAATGAATGGGAGAACAAGGGATATCAGAAGGTCGAAGGTCGTCTACTTGGTGAGTTTGAGCAAAATGAATGGAGGAACAGAGGGTGGATATCAGAAGGTTTGAGTACTTGGTGGAGTTTGGTGAGCAATGAATGGAGGAACAGTGGATATCAGAAGGGTCGTCCATTTGGTGAGTTTGAGCAAATGAATGGAGGAACAGTGGATATCAATGGAGGGTCGTCTATTTGGTGAGTTTGAGCAAATGAATGGAGGAAAAAGGGATATCAGAGGGTCGTCTACTTGGTGAGTTTGAGCAAATGAATGGAGGAGGAACAAGGTGGATATCAGAGGGTTTGTGAATACTTGGTGTGTTTGAGCAAATAAATGGAGGAACAGTGGATATCAGAGGGTCGTCTACTTGGTGAGTTTGAGCAAATGAATGGAGGAACAAGGGATATCAGAGGGTCGTCTACTTGGTGAGTTTGAGCAAATGAATGGAGGAACAGGGATATCAGAGGGTCGTCCCACTTGGTGTGTTTTGCGAAATGCAAATGGATGGGGTCAGTCTATTTGGTAGGTTGACAAATGGGATATCAGAGGGTCGTCTATTTGGTGAGAGTTTGAGCAAATGAATGGAGGAACAAAAAGGGATATCAGAAGGGTCGTCTGCCCTAGAGGAGTTTGAGCAAATGAATGGAGGAACAGTGGATATCAGAGGGTCGTCTACTTGGTGAGTTTGAGCAAATGAATGGAGGAACAATGGATATCAGAGGGTCGTCTACTTGGTGAGTTTGAGCAAATGAATGGAGAACAAGTGATATCAGAGGGTCGTCTATTTGGTGAGGTTTGAGCAAATGAATGGAGGAACAGTGGATATCGGAGGGTCGTCTATTTGTGTTTGTGAGGTTTGAGCAAATGGTGTGGAGCAAATGAATGGACAAGTGGATATCAGAGGTCGTCTGCTTGGTGGAGGTTTACTTGAGCAAATGATTGGAGGAACAGTGGATATCAGAGGGTCGTCTATTTGTGAGTTTGAGCAAATGAATGGAGGAAACAGTGGATATCAGAAGGTCGGTCTAGGAACAGTGGATTAGGTGATTTGGTGAGTTTGAGCAAATGAATGGAGGAACGGTGGATATCAGAGGGTCGTCTATTTGGTGAGTTTTGAGCAAATGAATGGAGGAACAGTGGATATCAGAGGGTCGTCTACTTGGTGTGTTTTGAGCAAAATGAATACAAGTGGATATCAGAGGCTGCCCAGAGTTTGATCAAATGAATGGAGGAACAGTGGATATCAGAGGGTCGTCTACTTGGTGAGAGTTTGAGCAAATGAATGGAGGAACAGTGGGATATCGAGGGTCGTCTACTTGGTGAGTTTATGTGTTTGGAGGAACAAATCAGAGGGTCGTCTATTTGGAGTTTTATAAAATGAACAGGAACAGTGGATATCAGAGGTCGTCTATTTGGTGAGTTTGAGCAAAATGAATGGAGGAACAAAAGGATATCAGAGGGTCGTCTATTTGGTGAGTTTGAGCAAATGAATGGAGGAACAGTGGATATCAGAGGGTCGTCTACTTGGTGAGTTTGAGCAAATGAATGGAGAAAACAGTGGATATCAGAGGGTCGTCTATTTTGGTGAGTTTGAGCAAATGAATGGAGGAACAGTGGATATCAGAAAGGTCGTCCCATTTGGTGAGTTTTGAGCAAATGAATGGAGGAACAGTGGATATCAAATGGAGGAACAGTGGACATTGTAGCGTCTACTTGGTGAAGAGTTTGAGCAAAATGAATGGAGGAAACAGGGATATCAGAAGGTCGTCTATTTGGTGAGTTTTCTGTGAAACAGTTTGAGGGTCAGTTTGAGCAAATGAATGGAGGAACAGTGGATATCAGAGGGTCGTCTACTTGGTGAGTTTGGAGCAAATGAATGGAGGAGAACAGTGGATATCAGAGGTCGTCTCTTTGGTGAGTTTGAGGAACAAATGAATGGAGGAACAGTGGATATCAGAGGGTCAGCCAAGTTTGATCCAATGGAGTGCAGTGGTGAGGAGTTTGGAGCAAATGAATGGAGGAACCAGTGGATATCAGAGGGTCGTCTATTTGGTGAGTTTGAGCAAATGAATGGAGGAACAGTGGATATCAGAGGGTCGTCTATTTGGTGAGTTTGAGCAAATGAATGGAGGAACAGTGGATATCAGAAGGTCGTCTATTTGGTGAGTTTGAGCAAATGAATGGAGGAACAGGAACAGGATATCAGAGGGTCGTCTATTTGGTGAGTTTGAGCAAATGAATGGAGGAACAGGGATATCAGAGGGTCGTCTATTTGGTGAGTTTGAGCAAATGAATGGGAACAGGGAACCAGTGGATATCAGAGGGTCGTCTATTTGGTGAGTTTGAGCAAATGAATGGAGGAGGGTCAGTGGTGAGTTTGATATCAGAAGGTCGTCTACTATTTGGTGAGTTTGAGCAAATGAACGGAGGGAACAGTGGATATCAGAGGGTCGTCTATTTGGTGAGTTTGAGCAAATGAATGGAGGAACAGTGGATATCAGAGGGTCGTTTTGGTGAGTTTGGAGCTGAATGGAACAGGGATGGAGGTTTGAGCAAATGAATGGAGGAACAGTGGATATCAGAGGGTCGTCTATTTGGTGAGTTTGAGCAAATGAATGGAGATATCAGAGACCAGGTGAGTTTGAGATATCAGGAAACAGGATATCGGGTCTGTTTGGTGAGTTTGAGCAAATGAATGGAGGAACAGTGGATATCAGAGGGTCGTCTATTTGGTGAGTTTGAGCAAATGAATGGAGGAACAGTGGATATCAGAGGGTCGTCTATTTGGTGAGTTTGAGCAAATGAATGGAGGAACAAGGATATCAGAGGGTCGTCCAAATTGTGGAACAGTGGATACTGGGAGGTTTGGTGTGTTTGAAATGAATGGAGGAACAGTGGATATCAGAGGTCGTTTAAGGTCAATGGATCTACTTGGTGAGTTTGAGCAAATGAATGGAGGAAACAGTGGATATCAGTGGATATTGGTGAGTTTGAGCAAATGAATGGTATCAGAGGGTCTATTTGGTGAGTTTGAGCAAATGAATGGAGGAAACAGGGATATCAGAGGGTCGTCTATTTGGTGAGTTTGAGCAAATGAATGGAGGGAACAAGGGATATCAAGAGGTCTCGTCTATTTGGTGAAGTTTGAGCAAATGAATGGAGGAAACAGTGGATATCAGAGGTCGTCTACTTGGTGTGTTTGAGCAAATGAATGGAGGAACAGTGGATATCAGAGGGGTCGTCTGTTTGGTGAGTTTGGAGCAAATGAATGGAGGAACAAGGGATATCAGAGGGTCTCGTCTACTTGGTGAGTTTGAGCAAATGAATGGAGGAACAAGGGATATCAGAGGGTCGCCCACGTGAGTTTGGAGGAAACTATTTGGGAAGGTCAGTTTGAGCAAATGAATGGAGGAACAGTGGATATCAGAGGTCGTCTATTTGAGGGTGAGTTTGAGCAAATGAATGGAGGAACAATACTGGATATTTGGTAGAGTCAGAGGGTCGTCTATTTGGTGAGTTTGAGCAAATGAATGGAGGAACAAGAGGATATCAGAGGTCGTCCATTTGGTGAGTTTGAGCAAATGAATGGAGGAACAGTGGATATCAGAGGGTCGTCTATTTGGTGAGTTTTGAGCAAATGAATGGAGGAACGAATCAGAGGATATCAGAGGGTCGTCTATTTGGTGAGTTTGAGCAAATGAATGGAGGAACAGAAAGATATCAAGAGGGTCGTCTATTTTGGTGAGTTTGAGCAAATGAATGGAGGAACAGTGGATATCAGAGATCGTCTATTTGGTTTGAGTTTGAGCAAATGAATGAGGAACAGTGGATATCAGAGGGTCGTCTACTTAAGAGGTTGAGTTTGAGGAGGAAATGAATGGAGGAAACTATTTGGATATCAGAGGGAAACAGTCAGAGGTCGTCTATTTTGGTGAGTTTGAGCAAATGAATGGAGGAACAGTGGATATCAGAGGTCGTCTATTTGGTGAGTTTGAGCAAATGAATGAATGGATATCAGAGGGTCAACAAAATGGGATATCAGAGGTCATCTGCTTGGTGAGTTTGAGCAAAATGAATGGGAGGAACAGTGTGGATATCAGAGGGTCGTCTACTTGGTGAGTTTGAGCAAATGAATGGAGGAAACAGTGTGGATTGGTCAGAAGGTCGTCTACTTGAAGGTGGTGGAGTTTGAGCAAATGAATGGATGGATATCAGAAGGTCACCATTTGTGGATATCAGGATATCAGAGGGTCGTCTATTTGGTGAGTTTGAGCAAATGAATGGAGGAACAGTGGATATCAGAGGGTCGTCTATTTGGTGAGTTTGAGCAAATGAATGGAGGAACAAGGGTTATCAGAGGGTCACTTGGAGTATCAGATAGGTCGTCCACTTGGTGAGTTTGAGCAAATGAGGAACAGAGGAACAGAGGGATATCAGAAAATGAATGGAGGAAACGTCCATTTGGTGAGTTTGAGCAAATGAATGGTGGAACAGTGGATATCAGAGGGTCGTCTATTTGGTGAGTTTGAATGCAAATGAATGGAGCAGTTTGAGAAATGAATGGAGGAACAGTGGATATCAGAGGGCTCGTCTATTTGGTGAGTTTGAGCAAATGATTGGAGGAACAGTGGATATCAGAGGGTCGTCTATTTGGTGAGTTTGAGCAAATGAATGGAGGAACAGTGGATATCAGAAGGTCGTCTATTTGGTGAGTTTGAGCAAATGAATGGAGGAACAGTGGATATCAGAGGGTCGTCTATTTGGTGAGTTTGAGCAAATGAATGGGTGAGGAACAGTGGATATCAGAGGGTCGTCTATTTGGTGAGTTTGAGCAAATGAATGGAGGAAACAGTGGATATCAGAGGGTCGTCTATTTGGTGAGTTTGAGCAAATGAATGGAGGAACAAGTGGATATCAGAGGTCGTCTACTTGGTGAGTTTGAGCAAATGATATGGAGGAACAGTGGATATCAGAGGGTCGTCTATTTGGTGAGTTTGAGCAAATGAATGGAGTGATATCAGTGGATATCAGTTTGAGCAAATGGTCGTCTATATGAGGTGAGTTTTGAAACAAATGAATGGAGGAACAGTGGATATCAGAAGGTCGTTCATTGGATATCAGAGGAACGTCTCCACTTGGTGAGTTTGAGCAAATGAATGGAGGAACAGTGGATATCAGAGGGTCGTCTACTTGGTGTGTTTGAGCAAATGAATGGAGGAACAGTTGATATCAGAGGGTCGTCTATTTGGTGAGTTTGAGCAAATGAAATGGAGGAACAGTGGATATCAGAGGTCGTCTATTTGGTGAGTTTGAGCAAATGAATGGAGGGTCAGTGGATATCAGAGGGTCTGTCTATTTGGTGAGTTTGAGCAAATGAATGGAGGAACAGTGGATATCAGAGGTCGGTGAGTTTTAGCAAATGAATGGAGGAACAAAAGGGGATATCAGAGGTTTGGCTATTTGGTGAGTTTGAGCAAATGAATGGAGGAACAAGGATATCAGAGGGTCGTCTATTTGGTGAGTTTGAGCAAATGAATGGAGGAACAGTGGATATCAGAGGGTCGTCCACTTGGTGAGTTTGAGCAAATGAATGGAGGAACAGTGGATATCAGAGGGTCTGTCCTATTTGGTGAGTTTGAGCAAATGAATGGAGGAACAGTGGATATCAGAGGGTCGTCTATTTGGTGAGTTTGAGCAAATGAATGGAGGAACAATTGGATATCAGAGGGTCGTCTACTTGGTGAGTTTGAGCAAATGAATGGAGGAGACAGTGGATATCAGAGGGTCGTCTACTTGGTGAGTTTGAGCAAATTTAATGGAGGAACAGTGGATATCAGAGGGTCGTCTATTTGGTGAGTTTGAGCAAATGAATGGAGGAACAGTGGATATCAGAGGGTCGTCTATTTGGTGAGTTTGAGCAAATGAATGGAGGAACAGTGGATATCAGAGGGTCGTCTATTTGGTGAGTTTGAGCAAATGAATGGAGGAACAGTGGATATCAGAGGGTCGTCTATTTGGTGAGTTTGAGCAAATAATGGAGGAACAGTGGATATCGTCGTCTATTTGGTGAGTTTGAAAATGAATGGAGGAACAGTGGATATCAGAGGTCGTCTGTTTGGTGAGTTTTTAGCAAATGAATGGAGGAACAGTGGATATCAGAGGGTCGTCTACTTGGTGAGTTTTGAGCAAATGAATGGAGGAACAGTGGATATCAGAGGTCGTCTACTTGGTGAGTTTGAGCAAATGAATGGAGGAAACAGTGGATATCAGAGGTGGATCAGTCCATTTGGTGAGTTTGAGCAAATGAATGGAGGAACAAGTGGATATCTAGAGGGTCGTCTACTTGGTGAGTTTGAGCAAATGAATGGAGGAACAGTGGATATCAGAGGGTCGTCTATTTGGTGAGTTTGAGCAAATGAATGGAGGAACAGTGGATATCAGAAGGTCGTCCACTTGGTGAGTTTGAGCAAATGAATGGAGGAACAGTGGATATCAGAAGGTCGTCTACTTGGTGAGTTTGAGCAAATGAATGGAGGAACAGTGGATATCAGAAGGTCGTCTACTTGGTGAGTTTGAGCAAATGAATGGAGGAACAGTGGATATCAGAGGGTCGTCTACTTGGTGAGTTTGAGCAAATGAATGGAGGAACAGTGGATATCAGAGGGTCGTCTATTTGGTGAGTTTGAGCAAATGAATGGAGGAACAGTGGATATCAGAAGGTCGTCTATTTGGTGAGTTTGAGCAAATGAATGGAGGAACAGTGGATATCAGAGGTCGTCTATTTGGTGAGTTTGAGCAAATGAATGGAGGAACAGTGGATATCAGAGGGTCGTCTACTTGGTGAGTTTGAGCAAATGAATGGAGGAACAGTGGATATCAGAGGTCGTCTACTTGGTGTTTGGGCAAATAGATGGAGGACAGTGGATATCAGAGGGTCGTCTACTTGGTGAGTTTGACAAATGAATGGAGGGAACAGTGAGTGGATATCAGAAGGTCGTCTGTTTGGTGAGTTTGAGCAAATGATTGGAGGAACAGTGGATATCAGAGGGTCGTCCTATTTGGTGAGTTTGAGCAAATGAATGGAGGAACAGTGGATATCAGAGGGTCGTCTAGCAGGTGAGTTTGAGCAAATGAATGGAGGAGCAATATCAGAGGGTCGGATTTGATCAGTGGATATCAGGTCGTCACTTGGTGAGTTTGAGAGCAAATGAATGGAGGAGACAGTGGATATCAGAGGGTCGTCTATTTATTGAGTTTGAGCAAATGAATGGAGGAACAGTGGATGTCAGAAGGTCGTCACCCCAGTGTGTTTGAGCAAATGAATGGAGGACAGTGGATGTCAGGGTCGTCCACTTTGGTGAGTTTGAGGCAAATGAATGGAGGAACGGTGGATATCAGAGGGTCTCGTTTACTTGGTGAGTTTGAACAAATGAATGGAGGAGACAGTGGATATCAAGAGGTCGTCTGTTGGTTTAGTTTGAGCAAATGAATGGGAGGAACAGTGGTTATCAGAGGGTCGTCTATTTGGTGTTTGGGCAAATGAATGGAGGGCAGTGGATATCAGAGGGTCGTCTATTTGGTGAGTTTGAGCAAATGAATGGAGAACAGTGGATATCAGAGGGTCGTCTACTTTTGGTGAGTTTGAACAAATGAATGGAGGACAGTGGATATCAGAGGGTCGTCTATTTGGTGAGTTTGAGCAAATGAATGGAAGACAGTGGATATCAGAGGGTCGTCCTATTTGGTGAGTTTGAGCAAATTAATGGAGGAACAGTGGATATCAGAGGGTCGTCTACTTGGTGAGTTTGAGGCAAATGAATGGAGAACAGTGGATATCAGAGGTCGTCTGCTGGTGTTTGAGCAAATGAATGGAGGAACAGTGGATATCAGAGGGTCGTCTACTTGGGTGAGTTTGAGCAAATGAATGGAGGAACAGTGGATATCAGAGGGTCGTCCATTTGGTGAGTTTGAGCAAATGAATGGAGGAACAAGGGATATCAGAGGGTCGTCTATTTGGTGAGTTTGAGCAAATGAATGGAGGAACAAGGGATATCAGAGGTCGTCTATTTGGTGAGTTTGAGCAAATGAATGGAGGAACAAGGGATATCAGAGGGTCGTCTATTTGGTGAAAGTTTGAGCAAATGAATGGAGGAACAGTGGATATCAGAGGTCGTCTATTTGGTGAGTTTGAGCAAATGAATGGAGGAAACAAGGGATATCAGAGGGTCGTCTATTTGGAAAGTTTGAGCAAAATGAATGGAGGAAACAAGGGATATCAGAGGGTCGTCTATTTGGTGAGTTTGAGCAAATGAATGGAGGAACAAAGGATATCAGAGGTAGTCCATTTGGTGAGTTTTAGCAAATGATTGGAGGAACAAGGGATATCAGAAGGTCGTCTATTTGGTGAGTTTGAGCAAATGAATGGAGGAACAAGGGATATCAGAGGTCGTCTGTAGTGGTTGACAAAATGAATGGAGGAACAGTGGATATCAGAAGGTCGTCCACTTGAGGTGAGTTTAGTACAGAATGAATGGAGGAACAGTGGATATCAGAAGGTCGTCTACTTGGTGAGTTTGAGCAAATGAATGGAGGAACGAAGGGATATCAGAGGGTCGTCTATTTGAGGTGGTTTGAAACAAATGAATGGAGGAGACAAAGGGATATCAGAGGGTCGTCTATTTGGTGAGTTTTGAGCAAATGAATGGATGACAGTGGATATCAGAGGTCGTCTATTTGGTGAGTTTGAAAAATGCAAAATGAATGGAGTTTGAACAAATGAAAAAAAAAAGGGATATCAGGGGGTCCTCTACTTGGTGAGCAAATGAATGGAAGACAAGATGGAAAGGATTATTCCCAGTTTGGAAAATGAATGGAGGGAACAGTGGATATCAGAGGGTCGTCTACTTGGTGAGTTTGAGCAAATGAATGGAGGAACAAGGGATATCAGAGGTCGTCTACTTGGTGAGAGTTTGAGCAAATGAATGGAGGAACAGGGATATCAGAGGGTCGTCTATTTGGTGAGTTTGAGCAAATGAATGGAGGAACAAAGGGATATCAGAGGGTCGTCTACTTGGTGAAGGTTTGGAGCAAATGAATGGAGGAACAGTGGATATCAGAGGTCGTCTATTTGGTGAGTTTGAACAAATGAATGGGATGGAGGGATATCAGAGGGTCGTCCTACTTGGTGAGTTTGAGCATCAGTGGATATCAGAGGGTCGTCTATTTGGTGAGTTTGAGCAAATGAATGGAGGAGAGTGGATATCAGAGGGTCGTCTACTTGGTGTTTTACTGAGCAAATGAATGGAGGAACAGTGGATATCAGAGGGTCGTCTATTTGGTGAGTTTGAAGCAGAATATGATGGAGGAACAAAAGGGATATCAGAGGGTCGTCCACTTGGTGAATGAATGGAGGAACAAGGATATCAGAGGGTCGTCTGCTTGGTGAGTTTGAGCAAATGAATGGAGGACAAGGGATATCAGAGGGGTCGTCTATTTGGTGAGTTTGAGCAAATGAATGGGAAAAAGTGGATATCAGAGGGTCGTCTATTTGGTGAGTTTGAGCAAATGAATGGAGGAACAGTGGATATCAGAGGGTCGTCTACTTGGTGAGTTTGAGCAAATGAATGGAGGAAAAAGTGGATATCAGAGGTCGTCTATTTAAGTTTGAACAAATGAATGGAGGAACAAGTGGATATCGAGGGTTTGTCTACCCAGTGAGTTTGAACAAATGAATGAGGAACAGTGGATATCAGGGGTCGTCCATTTGGTGGTTTGAACAAATGAATGGAGAACAAGGGATATCAGAGGGTCGTCTATTTGGTGAGTTTGAGCAAATGAATGGAGGAACAAGGGATATCAAGAGGGTCGTCTATTTGGAAAGTTTAAGCAAATGAATGGAGGAACAAGGATATATCAGAAGGTCGTCCTACTTGGTGAGTTTGAGCAAATGAATGGAGGAGCAAGGGATATCAGAGGGTCGTCTACTTGTTGAGTTTGAGCAAATGAATGGAGACAAAGGATATCAGAGGTCATCTATTTGGTGAGGATTTGAGCAAATGAATGGAGGAACAAAGGGATATCAGAAGGTCGTCTATTTGGTGGTTTGAGCAAATGAATGGAGGAACAAAGGGATATCAGAGGTCGTCTACTTGGTGAGTTTGAGCCGTGAATGGAGGAACAAGGGATATCAGAGGGTCGTCTACTTGGTGAGTTTGAGCAAATGAATGGAGAAGACAGTGGATATCAGGGTCGTCTACTTGGTCAGTTTGAGCAAATGAATGGAGGAACAGTGGATATCAGAGGTCGTCTAGGTCGTGGAGGACAAGGATATCAGAGGGTTAACTGGTGAGTTTGAGCAAATAAATGGAGGAAAAGGGATATCAGAGGGTCGTCTACTTGGAAGATTTGAGCAAATGAATGGAAGACAAGGGATATCAGAGGGTCGTCTATTTGGTGAGTTGAGCAAATGAATGGAGGAACAAGGATATCAGAGGGTCGTCCTATTTGGTGAGTTTGGGCAAATGAATGGAGGAACAAGGGATATCAGGGTCGTCTACTTGGTGAGTTTTGAATGCAAATGATTGGAGAACAAATGTGGATATCAGAGGTCGTCTATTTGGAAAAGTTTGAGCAAATGAATGGAGGGAACAAGGGATATCAGAGGTCTCGTCTATTTGGTGTAAAGGTTTGGTAAAATGAATGGAGGAGCAAAGGATATCAGAGGGTCCGTCTATTTGGTGAGTTTGACAAATGAATGGAGGTAAAAGTGGATATCAGAGGGTCGTCTATTTGGTGAGTTTGAGCAAATGAATGGAGGAACAGTGGATATCAGAGGGTCGTCTACTTGGTGTGTTTGAGCAAATGATTGGAGGAACAAGGGATATCAAGGGGTCGTCTATTTGGTGGGATTTGGCAAATGAATGGAGGGACAGTGGATATCAGAAGGTCGTCTATTTGGTGAGTTTGAGCAAGTGGGAGGAACAAGGGATATCAGAGGTCGTCTATTTGGTGAGTTTGAGCAAATGAATGGAGAACAAGGGATATCGAGAGGGTCGTCTATTTGGTGTTTTGTTGGAGCAAATGAAGGTGGAAGGATTTGACAAATGAATAAGATATCAGAAGGTCGTCTATTTGGTGGGTTGAGCGAAATGAATGGAGGAACAAGGGATATCAGAGGGTCGTCCTATTTGGTGAGTTTGAGCAAATGAATGGAAGAACAGTGGATATCAGAGGGTCGTCTATTTGGTGAGTTTGAGCAAATGAATGGAGGAACAAAAGGATATCAGAGGGTCGTCTATTTGGTGAGTTTGAGCAAATGAATGGAGGAACAGGGATATCAGAGGGTCGTCTATTTGGTGATTTGTGAATGGAGGAACAAGGGATATCAGCAAATTTGATTGGAGGAACGAAGTGGATATCAGAGGTCGTCTATTTGGTGAGTTTGAGCAAATGAATGGAGGAACAAAAAGGGATATCAGAGGTCGTCTATTTGGTGAGTTTGAGCAAATGAATGGAGGAACAGTGGATATCAGAGGTCGTCTATTTGGTGAAGTTTGAGCAAATGAATGGAGGAACAGTGGATATCAGAGGGTCGTCTATTTGGAAAGTTTGAGCAAATGAATGGAGGAACAAAGGGATATCAGAAGGTCGTCTATTTGGTGAGTTTGAGCAAATGAATGGAGGAGCAAAGGATATATCAGAGAGGTCGTCTCGCTTGTGATTTGGGCAAATGAATGGAGGAACGGTGGATATCAGAGGGGTCGTCTATTTGGTGAGTTTGAGCAAATGAATGGAGGAACAAAAGGGATATCAGAGGGTCGTCTACTTGGTGAGTTTGAGCCAGAGAATGGAGGAACGGTGGATATCAGAGGGTCGTCTACTTGGTGAGTTTGAGCCAAATGAATGGAGGAACAAAGGATATCAAGAGGGGTCGTCTATTTGGTGAGTTTGAGCAAATGAATGGAGGATCAGTGGATATCGAAGGTCGTCTCATTGGTGAGGATTTGAACAAATGAATGGAGATTAAGGGATATCAGAGGTCGTCTACTAGAAAGGTTTGAAGCAAATGAATGGAGGAACAAGGGATATCGGAAGGTCGTCTATTTGGTGTGTTGTTTGAACAAATGAATAGAAGGAACAAGGGATATCAGTCTCGTCTACTTGGTGAGTTTGGAGCAAATGAATAGAGGTACAAGGATATCAGAGGTCGTCTATTTGGAAAGGTTTGAGCAAATGAATGGGAGGAACGGTGGATATCAGGAGGGTCGTCTGCTTGGTGAGTTTGAGCAAATGAATGGAGGGAACAAAGTGGATATCAGAGGTCATCTTCTTGGTGAGTTTGGGCAAATGAATGGAGGAACAAAGGATACCAGAGGGTCGTCCATTTGGTGAGGTTTTGGGCAAATGAATGGAGGAACAAAAGGATATCAGAGGGTCGTCTACTTGGTGAGTTTGAGCAAATGAATGGAGGAACAGTCGTCTGGATATCAAATGAATGGAGGAACAAGGGGATATCAGGGTCGTCTATTTGGTGAGTTTGAGCAAATCAATGGAGGAACAAGGGATATCAGGGTCTCGTCTATTTGGTGGAGTTTGAGACAAATGAATGGAGGAACAAGGGATATCAGAGGGTCAAGCTATTTGGTGAGTTTGAGCAAATGAATGGGAGGAACAAGGGATATCAGGGTCATCTATTTGGTGAGTTTACAATGAATGGAAGGAACAGTGGATATCAGAAGGTCGTCTATTTGAGGTTTAGGTTTGAGCAAATGAATGGAGGAACAAGGGATATCAGAGGGTCGTATTTTGGTGAACGGAGCAAATGAATGGAGGAACAGTGGATATCAGAAGGTCGTCTGTTTGGTGAGTTTGAGCAAATGAATGGAGAAATGAGGATATCAGAGGGTCGTCTATTTGGTGAGTTTGAGCAAATGAATAGAGGAACAGGGATATCAGAGATTCGTCTATTTGGAAAGTTTGAGCAAATGAATAGAGAAGCAATTGGATACAGAGGTCGTCTACTTGGTGAGTTTGGAGCAAATGAATGGAAGACAAAAGGGATATCAGAGGTCGTCTATTTGGTGAGTTTGAGCAAATGAATGGAGGAACAAGGGATATCAGAAGGTCGTCTATTTGGTAGAGTTTGAGCAAATGAATGGAGGAACCAAAGGATATCAGAGGTCGTCTATTTGAAGAGTTTGAGCAAATGAATGGAGGGACAGTGGATATCAGAGGTCGTCTATTTGGTGATTTGAGCAAATGAATGGAGAGGCAGGGATATCAGAAGGTCGTCTATTTGGTGATTTGAGCAAATGAATGGAGGAACAAAGGGATCAGGGTCATCTACTTGGTGAAGTTTGAGCTTAGTGGTGGAGAACAGGGATATCAGAGGTCGTCTACTTGGTGAGTTCGAGCAAATGAATGGAGGAACAGGGATATCAGAGGGTCCGTCTACTTGGTGAGTTTGAGCAAATAGATGGGAGGAACAAGGATATCAGAGGTCGTCCATTTGGTGAGTTTGGAGTGTGAATGGAGGAACAGTGGATATCAGAGAAGGTCGTCTACGGTGAGTTTGAGCAAATGAATGGAGGAAACAAGGATATCAGAGGGTGCGTCTACTTGGTGAGTTTGAGCAAATGAATGGAGGAACAAGGGATATCAAGGGTCGTCTATTTGGTGAGTTTGAGGCAATGAATGGGAGGAACAGTGGATATCAGAGGGTCGCCTTTCTTGGTGAGTTTGAGCAAAATGAATGAGGGAACAAGGGATATCCAAGGGTCGTCTACTCAGTTGAGTTTGAGCAAATGAATGGAGGAACAGTGGATATCAGAGGGTCGTCTACTTGGTGAGTTTGAGCAAATGAATGGAGGAACAGGGATATCAGAGGATCCCATTTGGTGAGTTTGAGCAAATGAATGGAGAAACAGTGGATATCAGAGGGTCGTCTACTTGGTGAGTTTGAGCAAATGAATGGAGGGGAACAAGGATATCAGGAGGGTCATCTATTTGGTGAGTTTGGAGCAAATGAATGGAGGAACAATGGATATCAGAGGGTCGTCTATTTGGTGAGTTTGAGCAAATGAATGGAGGAACAAGGGATATCAGAGGGTCGTCTACTTGGTGAGTTTGAGCAAATGAATGGAGAACAGTGGATATCAGAGGGTCGTCTACTTGGTGAGTTTGAGCAAATGAATGGAGGAACAGTGGATATCAGAGGGTCGCCTGCTTGGTGAGTTTTTAGCAAATGAATGGAGGAACAGTGATATCAGAAGGTCGTCTATTTGGTGAGTTTGAGCAAAATGAATGGAGGAACAAGGGATATCAGAGGGTAAAATCTATTTGGTGAGTTTGGAGCAAATGAATGGAGGAACAAGGGATATCAGAGGGTCATCTACTTGGTGAGTTTGAGCAAATGAATGGAGGACAGTGGATATCAGACGGTCGTCTACTTGGTGAGTTTGAGCAAATGAATGGAGGAACAGTGGATATCAGAGGGTCGTCTATTTGGTGAGTTTGAACAAATGAATGGAGGAACAAGGGATATCAGAGGGTCGTCTACTTGGTGAGTTTGAGCAAATGAATGGAGGAAACAGGATATCAGAGGGTCGTCTACTGGTTGAGTTTTGGAGCAAATGAATGGAGGAACAAGGATATCAGAGGGTCGTCTACTTGGTGAGTTTGAGCAAATGAATGGAGGAACAGTGGATATCAGAGGGTCGTCTACTTGGTGAGTTTGGAGCAATGAATGGAGGAACAGTGGATATCAGGAAGGTCGTCTACTTGGTGAGTTTGAGCAAATGAATGGAGGAACATGGATATCAGAGGGTCGTCTATTTGGTGAGTTTGAGCAAATGAATGGAGGAACAAGGGATATCAGAGGGTCTGTCTGCAGGTGAGTTTGAGCAAATGAATGGTGGAACAGCAGATATCAGACGGTTGTCCACTTGGTGAGTTTGAGCAAATGAATGGAGGAACACAGTGGATATCAGAAGGTCGTCCTACTTGGTGAGTTTGAGCAAATGAATGGAGGAACAAGGATACTCAGGAGGGTCGCCTATTTGGTGAGTTTGAGCAAATGAATGATGGAAACAGCAGATATCAGAGGTTGTCTATTTGGTGAGTTTGAGCAAATGATGGAAGAACAGTGGATATCAGAGGGTCGTCTATTTGGTGAGTTGAGCAAATGAATGGAGGAACAAGGGATATCAAGAAAGAGGGCTGTCCACTTGGTGAGTTTGAGCAAATGAATGGAGGAACAGTGGATATCGAGGGTCGTCCACTTGGTGAGTTTGAGCAAAAATGAATGGAGGAACAAGGGATATCAGAGGGTCGTCTACTTGGTGAGTTTGAGCAAATGAATGGAGAACAGCAGATATCAGAGGTTGTCCACTTGGTGAGTTTGAGCAAATGAATACGGGAGGAAACAGTGGATAACAGAGGGTCGTCTAATTGGTGAGTTTGAGCAAATGAATGGAGGAACAAGGGATATCAGAGGGTCGTCTACTTGGTGAGTTTGAGCAAATGAATGGAAGAACAGTGGATATCAGAGGGTCGCCTAATTGGTGAGTTTGAGCAAATGAATGGAGGAACAAGGGATATCAGAAGGTCATTTCTTGGTGAGTTTGAACAAATGAATGGAGGAACAGATATCAGAGGGTCGTCTACTTGGTGAGTTTGAGCAAATGAATGGAGGAACAGTGGATGTCAGAGGGTCGTCTACTTGGTGAGTTTGAGCAAATGAATGGAAACGGTGGATATCGAGGGTCGTCTACTTGGTGAGTTTGAGCAAATGAATGGAGGGTCAAGGATATCGAAGGTCGTCCCACTTGGTGAGTTTGAGCAAATGAATGGAGGAACAGTGGATATCAGAGGGTTGTCTGCTTGGTGAGTTCAGGCAAAATGCATGGAGGAACAGTGGATATCAGAGGGTCGTCTACTTGGTGAGTTTGAGCAAATGAATGGAGGAACAAGGATATCAGAGGGTCGTCTATTTGGTGAGTTTGAGCAAATGAATGGAGGAACAGTGGATATCAGAGGTCGTCTACTTGGTTGAGTTTGAGCAAATGAATGGAGAACAGCAGATATCAGACGGTTGTCCATTTGGTGAGTTTGTGCAAATGAATGGAGGAACACTGGATATCAGAGAGGGCGTCTACTTGGTGAGTTTGAGCAAAATGAATGGAGGAACAGTGATATCAGAAGGTCATCTATTTGGTGAGTTTGAGCAAATGAATGGAGGAACAGTCGATATCAGAGGGTCGTCTACTTGGTGAGTTTGAGCAAATGAATGGAGGAACAAGGATATCAGAGGTTCGTCTACTTGGTGAGTTTGAGCAAAATGAATGGTGGAACAGCAGATATCAGACGGTTGTCCACTTGTGAGTTTGAATGAATGGAGGAACAGTGGATATCAGAAAGTCGTCTACTTGGTGAGTTTGACAAAATGAATGGAGGAACAAGGGATATCAGAGGGTCGTCCCACTTGGTGAGTTTGAGCAATGAATGGTGGAACAGCAGATATCAGACGGTTGTCTATTTGGTGAGTTTGGAGCAAATGAATGGAGGAAACAGTGGATATCAGAAGGTCGTCTATTTGGTGAGTTTGAGCAAATGAAATGGAGGAACAAGGGATATCAGAGGGTCGTCCATTTAATGAGTTTGGAGCAAAATGAATGGTGGAACAGCAGATATCAGAGAGGTTGTCCACTTGGTGAGTTTTGAGCAAATGCATGGAGGAAACAGTGGATATCAGGAGGGTCGTCTACTTGGTGAGTTTGAGCAATGAATGAGGAACAAGGGGATATCAGAGGGTCGTCCTACTTGGTGAGTTTGAGCAAAATGAATGGAGGAACAAGGGATATCAGACGGTTGTCCACTTGGTGAGTTTGAGCAAATGAATGGAGGAACAGTGGATATCAGAGGGTCGTCCACTTGGTGAGTTTGAGCAAATGAATGGGAGGAACAAGGGATATCAGAGGGTCGTCTATTTGGTGAGTTTGAGCAAATGAATGAGGAACAGCAGATATCAGACGGTTGTCCACTTGTGAGTTTGTGCAAATGAATGGAGGAACAAAGAAAGATATCAGAGGGTCGTCTACTAAGTGAGTTGAGCAAATGAATGGAAGCAGTGGATATCAGACGGGTCGTCCATTTGATGAGTTTGAGCAAATAATGGAGGAACAATGGATATCAGGAGTTACGTCTATTTGGTGAGTTTGAGCAAATGAATGGAGGAGCAAGGGATATCAAGGGTCGTCTGCGGTGAGTTTGAGCAAATGAATGATGGAGAACAGTGGATGTCAGAAGGTCGTCTACTTGGTGAGTTTGAACAAATGAATGGAGGAACGAAGGATATCAGATGTCGAAGGTCGTCTTGGTGAGTTTGAGCAAAATGAATGGGAAACAGTGGATATCAGAGTCGTCTACTTAAGAGTTTGAGCAAATGAATGGAGGAACAGTGGATATCAGAGGGTCGTCTACTGGTGAGTTTGAGCAAATAGATGGAGGGAACAGTGGATATCAAGAGGGTCGTCTATTTGGTGTGTTGAGCAAATGAATGGAGGAACAGTGGATATCAGAGGGTCGTCTATTTGGTGAGTTTGAGGCAATGAATGGAAGACAGTGGATATCAGAGGTCCGTCTATTTGGTGAAGTTGAGCAAATGAATGGAGGGAACGAGGGATATCAGAGGTCGTCTCAGTTGGATTTTAGCAAATGAATGGAGGAACAGTGGATATCAGGAGGTCGTCTACTTGGTGAGTTTGAGCAAATGAATGGAGGAACAGTGGATATCAGAGGATCGTCTATTTGGTAGGTTTGAGCAAATGAATGGAGGAACAGTGGATATCAGAAGGTCGTCTACTTGGTGAGTTTGAGCAAATGAATGGAGGAACAAAATGAATGGATATCAGAGGGTCGTCTATTTGGTGAGTTTGAGCAAATGAATGGAGGAACAAAATGAATGGATATCAGAGGGTCGTCTACTTGGTGAGTTTGAGCAAATGAATGGAGGAACAAGGGATATCAGAGGGTCGTCTATTTGGTGAGTTTGAATGGAAATGAATGGAGGAAAGTTTGAGCAAATGAATGGATATCAGGATATCAGAGGTCGTCCATTTGGTGAGTTTGAGCAAATGAATGGAGGAACAGGGATATCAGAGGGTCGTCCATTTGGTGAGTTTGAGCAAATGAATGGAGGAACAGTGGATATCAGAGGTCGTCTACTTGGTGAGTTTGAGCAAATGAATGGAGGAACAAGGGATATCAGAGGGTCGTCTATTTGGTGAGTTTGAGCAAATGAATGGAGGAACAGTGGATATCAGAGGGTCGTCTATTTGGTGAGTTTGAGCAAATGAATGGAGGAACAGTGGATATCAGAGGGTCGTCTACTTGGTGAGTTTGAGCAAATGAATGGAGGAACAGTGGATATCAGAGGGTCGTCCATTTGGTGAGTTTGAGCAAATGAATGGAGGAACAAGGATATCAGAGGGTCGTCTATTTGGTGAGTTTAATTAATGAATGGAGAACCCAGTGGATATGAGAGGATCGTCCACTTGGTGAGTTGAGCAAATGAATGGAGGAACAAGGGATATCAAGGGTCGTCTATTTGTTGAGTTTGAACTGAAATGAATGGAGAGACAAGGGATATCAGAGGTCGGCTACTTGGTGAGTTTGAGCAAATGAATGGAGGGCAAAAAGGGATATCAGAGGGTCAGCTACTGGTGAGTTTGAGCAAATGAATGGAGGAACAAAGGGATATCAGAAGGTCGTCTACTTGGTGAGTTTGGAGCAAATGAATGGAGGAGATAAGGGATATCGTCCACGAGGTTGTCTAATGGAGGAAACAGTTATCAGAGCAAATGAATAGGAACAGTGGATATCAGAGGATCGTCCACTTGGTGAGTTTGACAAAATGAATGAGGGACAAGGGATATCAGAGGGTCGTCTATTTGGTGAGTTTGAGCAAATGAATGAAGGAAACAGTGGATATCAAAGGTCGTCTACTTGTGAGTTTGGAAATGAATGGAGGAACAGTGGATATCAGAGGGTCGTCTATTTGGTGAGTTTGAGCAAAGAAGGCAAACAATATCATAATGGTTTTAGCAAATGACAGGAACAGTGGATATCAGATGGTCGTCACTTGGTGAGTTTGGAGCAAAATGAATGGAGGAAACAGTGGATATCAGGGTCAGTTCACGGTGAGTCTGAGCAATGAATGGAGGAAATTGGATATCAGAATAGAATGGGAGGAAACGAGGGATATCAGAGGGTCGTCCCACTTGGTGAGTTTGAGCAAATGAATGGAGGAACAAAGGGATATCAGAGGATCGTCTGTTTGGTGAGTTTGAGCAAATGAATGAGGAACAGTGGATATCAGAAGGTCGTCTACTTGGAGTTTGAGCAAATGAATGGAGGAAACAGTGGATATCAGGACGTCCATTTGGTGAGTTGAGCAAAATGAATGGAGGAACAAGGATATCACAGGGTCAAATCTATTTGGTGAGTTTGAGCAAATGAATGGAGGAACAGTGGATATCAGAAGGTCGTCTGCTTGGTGAGGTTTGAACAAATGAATGGAGGAACAGTGGATATCAGAGGGTCAGTTCATCGAGGTGAGTTTGAGCAAATGAATGGAGGAACAGTGGATATCAGAAGGATATCAAATGAATGGAGGAACAGTGGATAATGAGGTCGTCTATTTGGTGAGTTTGATAAAATGAATGGAGGAACAGTGGATATCAGAGGGTCGTCTATTTGGTGAGTTTGAGCAAATGAATGGAGGAACAGTGGATATCAGAAGGTCAGTCCACTTGGTGAGTTTGGAGCAAATGAATGGAACAGGGATATCAGAAGGTGGATATCAAATGAATGGAGGAAACTGGATATCAAGGGTCGCTACATTTGTGAGTTTGGAGCAAATGAATGGAGGAACAGTGGGATATCAGAGGGTCGTCTACTTGGTGTGTTTGAGCAAATGAATGGAGGAACAGTGGATATCAGAGGGTCGTCTATTTGGTGAGTTTGAGCAAATGAATGGATAGAAGTGGATATCAGAAGGTCGTCTATATTTGGTGAGTTTGAGCAAATGAATGGAGGAACAGTGGATATCAGAGGGTCGTCTACTTGGTGAGTTTGAGCAAATGAATGGAGGAACAGGGATATCAGAGGGTCGTCTACTTGGTGAGTTTGAGCAAATGAATGGAGGAAACAGTGGATATCAGAGGGTCGTCTATTTGGTGAGTTTGAGCAAATGAATGGATATTGTGAGGGTCGTCTATTTGCAGTGGATATCAGAAGGACGTCTACTTAGTTTGAGCAAATGAATGGAGGAACAGTGGATATCAGAGGGTCGTCTACTTGGTGAGTTTGAGCAAATGAATGGATATATCAGAGGTCGTCTACGGTGAGTTTGAGCAAATGAATGGAGGAACAAGGGAGCATTGGAGGGTATTTAACGGTGAGTTTGAGCAAATGAATGGAGGGTCGATATCAGAGGGTCTTAGTGAGTTTGAGCAAATGAATGGAGGAACAGTGGATATCAGAGGTCGTCTACTTGGTGGGTTGAGCAAATAGATGGAGGAACAAGGGATATCAGAAGGTCGTCCATGGAGAGTTTGAGCAAATGAATGGAGTGAACAAGGGATATCAGAGTGGTCTATTTGGTGAGTTTGAGCAAATGAATAGAGAGGAACAGTGGATATCAGAAGGTCGTCTATTTGGTGAGTTTGAGCAAATGAATGGAGGAACAAGGATATCAGAGGACGTCTACTTAGTGAGTTTGAGCAAATGAATGGAGGAACAAGGGATATCAGAGACTCGTCCTATTTGGTGAGTTTGGAAGCAAAAATGAATGGAGGAACAGTGGATATCAGAAGGTCGTCATTTGGTGAGTTTGAGCAAATGAATGGAGGAACAGTGGATATCAGGGAGGATCGTCCATGGTGAGTTTGAGCAAATGAATGGAGGAACAAAAGGGATATCAGAGGGTCGTCTACTTGGTTTGAGCAAATGAATGGAAGAACAGTGATATCAGAAGATCGTCTATGGAAAAGAGTTTGAAAATGAATGGAGGAACAGTGGATATCAGAATGGGTCGTCTACTTAGTGAGTTTGAGCAAATGAATGGAGGAACAGTGGATATCAGAAGGTCGTCCATTTGGTGAGTTTGAGCAAATGAATGGAAGAAACAGTGGATATCAGAGGTCGTCTACTTGTGAGTTTGAGCAATGAATGGAGGAACAGTGGATATCAGAAGGTCGTCCACTTGGTGAGTTTGAGCAAATGAATGGAGAGACAATGAATGGATATCAGAGGTCGTCTATTTGGTGAGTTTGAGCAAATGAATGGAGGAACAAGGATATCAGAGGGTCGTCCACTTGGTGAGTTTGAGCAAATGAATGGAGGAACAGTGGATATCAGAGGGTCGTTCATTTAGTGAGTTTGAGCAAATGAATGGAGGAACAAAGTGGATATCAGAGGGTCGTCACTTGGTGAGTTTGAGCAAAATGAATGGAGGAACAAAGGATATCAGAGGTTCTATTTGGTGATTTGAGCAAATGAATGGAGGAAACAGTGGATATCAGAAGGTCGTCTATTTGGTGAGTTTGAGCAAATGAATGGAGAAACAGTGGATATCAGAGGGTCGTCTATTTGGTGAGTTTGAGCAAATGAATGGAGGAACAGTGGATATCAGAAGGTCGTCTACTTGGTGAGATGAATGAGGAACAGGATATCAGAGGGTCGTCTACTTGGTGAGTTTGAGCAAATGAATGGAGGAACAGTGGGATATCAGAGGGTCGTCTACTTGGTGTGTTTGAGCAAATGAATGGAGGAACAGTGGATATCAGAGGTCGTCTATTTGGTGAGTTTGAGCAAATGAATGGAGGAACAGTGGATATCAGAGGGTCGTCTATTTGGTGAGAGTTTGAGCAAATGAATGGAGGAACAGTGGATATCAGAGGGTCGTCCCTTGGTGAGTTTGGAGCAAATGAATGGAGGAACAGTGGATATCAGAGGGTCGTCTACTTGGTGAGTTTGAGCAAATGAATGGAGGAAACAGTGGATATCAGAGGTCGTCTATTTGGTGGGTTGAAAGGCAAATGAATGGAGGAACAAGTGGATATCAGAGGGTCGTCTATTTGGTGAGTTTGAGCAAATGAATGGAGGAACAGTGGATATCAGAGGGACGTCTACTTGGTTTTGAGCAAATGAATGGAGGTGGATATCAAGAAGGTCGTCTATTTGGGTGAGTTTGAGCAAATGGGAGGAACAGTGGATATCAGAGGGTCGTCTATTTGGTGAGTTTGAGCAAATGAATGGAGAAAAGTGGATATCAGAAGGTCGTCTATTTGGTGATTTGAGCAAATGAATGGAGGAGCAGTGGATATCAGAAGATGCGTCTACTTGGTGAGTTTGAGCAAATGAATATGGAGGAACCGAGGTGTGGATATCAAGAAAGTTCGTCTACTTGGTGTGTTTGAGCAAATGATTGGAGAACAGTGGATATCAGAGGAACCAATCTATTTGGTGAGATTTGAGCAAATGAATGGAGGAACAGTGAGATATCAGAGGTCGTCTATTTGGTGAGTTTGAGCAAATGAATGGAAGACAGTGGATATCAGAGGGTCATCTGCGGTGAGTTTGGTAAAATGAATGGAGGAACAGTGGATATCAGAGGTCGTCTACTTGGAGTGTTTGAGCAATGAATGGAGGGAACGAGTGGATATCAGAGGGGTCATCTGTTGAGGTGAGTTGAAGACGAAATAAGATGGAGGACTGTGAAAGGATATCAGAGGTCTATTTAATTGAAGAGTTTGAACAAATGAATGGAAGAACAGTGGATAGTCAAATGAAGGTCGTCTATTTGGTGAGTTTGGAGCAAATGAATGGAGGAAAACAGGATATCAGGATATCAGAAGAGTCGTCCACTTGGTGAGGTGAGTTTGAGAGCAAATGAATGGAGGAAACAGTGGATATCAGAAGGTCAAATCTACTTGTGAGTTTGGACAAATGAATGGAGGAACAGTGGATATCAGAAGGTCGTCTACACGGTGAGTTTGGAGCAAAATGAATGGAGGAACAGGGATATCAAAAGGTCGTCCACTTGGTGAGTTTGAGCAAAATGAATGGAGGAACAGTGGATATCAGAGGGTCGTCTATTTGGTGAGTTTGAAAATGAATGGAGGAACAAGGATATCAGAGGGTCGTCTATTTGGTGAGTTTGAAATGAATGGAGTTGGATATCAGAGAGGTCGTCAAATTTGAATGGGAGGAAACAGTGGATATCAGAAGGGTCGTCTGGAGCAAATGGTGGAGGAAATATTTGAGGTCAGTTCATTTGAGCATGAGTTTGAGCAAAAAGAGGAACAAGGATATCAGAGGGTGTCTACTTGGTGAGTTTGAGCAAATGAATAGAGGAACAGTGGATATCATTTGGTGAGTTTGACAAATGGAATGATTGGTGAATTTGGTGAGTTTGGAGCAAATGAATGGAGGAAAACAGGATATCAGGGGGTCGTCTACTTTGTGAGTTTGAGCAAATGAATGATGGAGGAACAAGGGAGTTTCGAAGGATGGTTCATGGTGAGTTTGAGCAAAATGAATGGAGGAACAGTGGATATCAGAAGGTCGTCTGCGAGTTTGGAGCAAATGAGTGGAGGAACAGTGGATATCAGAGGGTCGCTCCACGGTGAGTTTG
This sequence comes from Acanthosepion pharaonis, assembly GCA_903632075.3. NCBI lineage: Eukaryota > Metazoa > Mollusca > Cephalopoda > Sepiida > Sepiidae > Acanthosepion > Acanthosepion pharaonis. The sequence continues at coordinate 945,045 of CAHIKZ030000404.1, read as the reverse complement.
GAGCAAATGAATGGAGGAACAGGGATATCAAAAGGTCGTCCTTTGGTGAGTTTGAGCAAAATTGGAGGAACAGTGCATATCAGAGGGTCGTCTATTTGGTGAGTTTGATGGGAGGAACAAGGATATCAGAGGGTCGTCTGCTTGGTGAGTTTGAAATGAATGGAGGAACAGTGGATATCAGAGGGTCGTCTACTTGGTGAGTTTGAGCAAATGAATGGAGGAAACAGTGGATATCAGAAGGTCGTCTACTTGGTGAGCTTATGCAAATAGATGGAGGAAATGGATATCAGAGGTCAGTTCACTTGGTTGATTTGAGCAAAATGAATGGAGGAACAGTGGATACTGGAGGGACCCTACTTGGTGGTTGAGCAAATGAATGGAGGAACAGTGGATATCAGAGGGTCGGATGTCAAATGAGGTCGTCTCTATTTGGTGAGTTTGAGCAAAATGAATGGAGGAACAGTGGATATCAGAGGGTCGTCTACTTGGTGAGTTTGAGCAAATGAATGGAGGAACGAAGGATATCAGAGGGTCGTCTGTCAAGAGCAAATTTGAATCAGGGTCAAAAATGAATGGATGGAGGAACAATGTGGATATCAGAGGGTCTTGTCAAATGAATGGAGAGAACAGTTGATATCAGGGTCTCATTTTTGAGCAAATGAATGGAGGAACAGTGGATATCAGAGGGTCGTCTATTTGGTGAGTTTTGAGCAAATGAATGGAGGAACAGTGAGATCATCAGTCTATTTGGTGAGTTTGACAAATGAATGGAACAAAGGTGAGTTTTTAGCAAATGAATGGAGGAACAGGGATATCAGTCGTCTATTTGGTGAGTTTGAGCAAATGAATGGAGGAACAGTGGATATCAGAGGGTCGTCCACTTGGTGAGTTTGAGCAAATGAATGGAGGAACAGTGGATATCAGAGGGTCCACTTATTTGGAGGAACAAGGGATATCAGAGGGTCGTCTAGTTTTGAGCAAATGAATGGAGAACAGTGGATATCAGAGGATCGTCCCATTTGGTGAGTTTGAGCAAATGAATGGAGGAACAGTGGATATCAGAGGGTCTACTTGGTGAGTTGAGCAAATGAATGGAGGAACAGTGGATATCAGAGGGTCGTCTACTTGGTGAGTTTGAGCAAATGAATGGAGGAACAAAAAGATATCAGAGGTCGTCTACTTGGTGAGTTTAAGCAAATGAATGGAGGAACAGTGGATATCAGAAGGTCATCTTGAAATGAAATGGAGGAACAGGGATATCAGAAGGTCGTCTATTTGGTGAGTTTGAGCAAATGAATGGAGGAACAGGATATCAGAAGATCGTCTACTTGAGTTTGGAGCAATGAATGGAGGAACAGGATCAAATGAATGGAGGAACAGTGGATATCAGAGGGTGAGTTGGTGAGTTTGAAATGAATGGAGAACAGGAATCAGAGGGTGAATGGAGGAACAGTGGATATCAGAGGGTCGTCTACTTGGTGAGTTGAGCAAAATGAATGGGAACATGAATGGAGTCCACTTGGTGAGTTTGAGCAATGAATGGAGGAACAGTGATATCAGAGGGTCGTCTATTTGGTGAGTTTGAACAAATGAATGAGGAAACAAGGGATATCAGAGGATCGTCTGCTTGGTGTGTTTGAGCAATGAATGGAGGAACAGTGGATATCAGAGGGTCGTCTATTTGGTGAGTTTGAGCAAATGAATGGAGGAACAGTGGATATCAGGAGGGTCGTCAGCAAAATGAATGGAGGAACAGTGGATATCAGAAGGTCGTCTATTTGGTGAGTTTGAGCAAATGAATGGAGGAACAGTGGATATCAGAGGTCGTCTATTTGGTGAGTTTGAGCAAATGAATGGAGGAACAGTGGATATCAGAGGTCGTCTATTTGGTGAGTTTGAGCAAATGAATGGAGGAACAGTGGATATCAGAAGGTCGTCTATTTGGTGAGTTTGAGCAAATGAATGGAGGAACAGTGGATATCAGAGGGTCGTCTTTGGTGAGTTTGAGCAAATGAATGGAGGAACAGTGGATATCAGAGGGTCGTCTACTTGGGTGAGTTTGAGCAAATGAATGGAGGAACAAGGATATCAGAGGTCGTCTACTTGGTGAGTTTGAGCAAATGAATGGAGGAACAGTGGATATCAGAGGGTCGTCTACTTGGTGAGTTTGAGCAAATGAATGGAGGAACAGTGGATATCAGAAGGTCGTCCACTTGGTGAGTTTGAGCAAATGAATGGAGGAACAGTGGATATCAGAGGGTCGTCTATTTGGTGAGTTTGAGCAAATGAATGGAACAAGGAATCAAGGGATATCAGAGGGTCGTCTATTTGGTGAGTTTGAGTTTGAGGAACAAATGTCCATGGAGGAACAAATGAATGGAGGAACAAGGATATCAGAGGGGTCGTCTATTTGGTGAGTTTGAGCAAATGAATGGAGGAACAGTGGATATCAGAAGGTCGTCTACTTGGTGAGTTTGAGCAAATGAATGGAGGAAACAGTGGATGAGGTCGTCTATTTGGTGAGTTGAGCAAATGAATGGAGGAACAGTGGATATCAGAGGGTCGTCTGCTGGTGTGTTTGAGCAAATGAATGGAGGAACAGTGGATATCAGAGGAGGTCGTCTATTTGGTGAGTTTGAGCAAATGAATGGAGGAACAGTGGATATCAGAGGGTCGTCTATTTGGTGAGTTTGAGCAAATGAATGGGAGGAACAGGGATATCAAGGGTCGTCTATTTGGTGAGTTTGAGCAAATGAATGGAGGAACAAGGAACAGTGGATATCAGAGAAGAACAAGGATATCAGAGGATCTACTTGGTGAGTTTGAGCAAATGAATGGAGGAACAGTGGATATCAGAGGGGTCGTCTATTTGGTGAGTTTGAGCAAATGAATGGAGGAACAGTGGATATCAGAGGGTCGTCTATTTGGTGAGTTTGAGCAAATGAATGGAGGAACAAGGGATATCAGAGGTCGTCTATTTGGTGAGTTTGAGGAAATGAATGAGGAACAGTGGATATCAGAGGGTCGTCTACTTGGTGAGTTTGAGCAAATGAATGGAGGAACAGTGGATATCAGAGGTCGTCTATTTGGTGAGTTTGAGCAAATGAATGGAGGAAACAGTGGATATCAGAGGGTCGTCTATTTGGTGATTTGAGCAAATGAATGGAGGAACAGTGGATATCAGAGGGTCGTTCTACTTGGAGAGTTTGAGCAAATGAATGGAGGAACAGTGGATATCAGAGGGTCGTCTATTTGGTGAGTTTGAGAAAAAAATGAATGGAACAGTGGATATCAGAGGGTCGTCTATTTGGTGAGTTTTGAGCAAATGAATGGAGGAACAGTGGATATCAGAGGGTCGTCTATTTGGTGAGTTTGAGCAAATGAATGGAGGAACAGTGGATATCAGAGGGTCGTCTACGGTGAGTTTGAAAATGAATGGAGGAAACAAGGGATATCAGAGGGGCGTCTATTGGTGAGTTTGAGCAAATGAATGGAGGAACAAGGATATCAGAGGGTCGTCTACTTGGTGAGTTTGAGCAAATGAATGGAGGAACAGTGGATATCAGAGGGTTTGTCTACTTGGTGTGTTTGAGCAAATGAATGGAGGAACATTGATATCAGAGGAAGGTCGTCTATTTGGTGAGTTTGAGCAAAATGAATGGAGGAACAGTGGATATCAGAGGGTCGTCTACTTGGTGGAGTTTTGATAAAATGAATGGAGGAACAGTGGATATCAGAGGGTCGTCTACTTGGTGTTTGACAAATGAATGGAGGAAACAGTGGATATCAGAGGGTCGTCCGAGTTTGACCCCAGGATATCAGAGGGTCGTCTATTTGGTTTTGAGCAAATGAATGGAGGAACAGTGGATATCAAGACCGGGTTTGAGCGTCTGGATATCAGGTGTCTAGTTTTGAGCAAATGAATGGAGGAACAGTGGATATCAGGGGAGGGTCGTCTATTTGGTGAGTTTGAAAAATGAATGGAGGAAACAGTGGATATCAGAGGGTCGTCTATTTGGTGAGTTTGAGCAAATGAATGGAGGAACAGTGGATGATCAGGGTCGTCTATTTGGTGAGGTTTGAGCAAATGAATGGGAGGAAGTGGATATCAGAGGGTCGTCTATTTGGTGAGTTTGAGCAAATGAATGGAGGAACAGTGGATATCAGAGGGTCGTCTACTTGGTGAGTTTGAGCAAATGAATGGAGGAACAGTGGATATCAGAAGGTCGTCCACTTGGTGAGTTTGAGCAAATGAATGGAGGAACAGTGGATATCAGAGGGTCGTCTACTTGGTGAGTTTGAGCAAATGAATGGAAGACAGTGGATATCAGACGGTCGTCTACTTGGTGAGTTTGAGCAAATGAATGGAGGAACAGTGGATATCAGAGGGTCGTCTACTTGGTGAGTTTGAGCAAATGAATGGAGGAACAGTGGATATCAGAGGGTCGTCTATTTGGTGAGTTTGAGCAAATGAATGGAGGAACAGTGGATCAGAGGTCGTCTACTTATCAGTTTTGAGCAAATGAATGGAGGAACAGGATATCAGAGGAATGTCTATTTGGTGAGTTTGAGCTGAATGGAAACAGTCAAGGTCTTACTGGAGGAAACAAATGAATGGATCAGAGAGGGGCGCTATTTGGTGAGTTTGAGCAAATGAATGGAGGAACAGGGATATCAGAGGGTCGTCTATTTGGTGAGTTTGAGCAAATGAATGGAGGGAACAGTGGATATCAGGGTCATTTGATTTGGGAGGAACAGGACATCAGAGGTTCCACTTGGTAGAGCAAATGAATGGAGGAACAGTGGATATCAGAGGGTCGTCTACTTGGTGAGTTTGAGCAAATGAATGGAGGAACAGTGATATCAGAGGGTCGTCTATTTGGTGAGTTTGAGCAAATGAATGGAGGAACAGTGGATATCAGAGGGTCGTCTATTTGGTGAGTTTGAGCAAATGAATGGAGGAACAGTGGATATCAGAGGTCGTCTATTTGGTGAGTTTGAGCAAATGAATGGAGGAACAGTGGATATCAGAGGTCGTCTATTTGGTGAGTTTGGATAAATGAATGGAGGAAACAGTGGATATCAGAGGGTCGTCTATGGTGAGTTTGAGCAAATGAATGGGAAAACAGTGGATATCAGAGGGTCGTCCCACTTGGTGAGTTTGAGCAAATGAATGGAGGAACCAGTCTAAAGGTGAATTTGAGAAATGAATGGAGACGAGTGGATATCAGAGGGTCGTCTATTTGGTGAGTTTGAGCAAATGAATGGAGAACAGTGGATATCAGAGGTCGTCTATTTGGTGAGTTTTGAGCAAATGAATGGAGGAACAGTGGGGTCGTCTACTTGGTGAGTTTGAGCAAATGAATGGAGGAACAGTGGATATCAGAGGGTCGTCCACTTGGTGAGTTTGAGCAAAAATGGAATATCAGAGGGTCGTCTATTTGGTGAGAGTGAGCAAATGAATGGAGGAACAGTGGATATCAGAGGGTCGTCTATTTGGTGAGTTTGAGCAAATGAATGGAGGAACAGTGGATATCAGAGGGTCGTCTACTTGGTGAGTTTGAGCAATGAATGGAGGAACAGGATATCAGAGGTCGTGTCTACTTGGTGAGTTTGAGCAAATGAATGGAGGGCAGTGGATATCAGAAGGTCGTCCACTTGGTGAGTTTTGAGCAAATGAATGGAGGAACAGGATATCAGAGGTCGTCTATTTGGTGAGTTTGAGCAAATGAATGGAGGAACAACGGATATCAGAGGGTCGTCTACTTGGTGAGTTTGAGCAAATGAATGGAGGAACAGTGGATATCAGAGGTTGCCTCGTCTATTTGGTGAGATATCAGAGTTTGGTGAGTTTGAGCAAATGAATGGAGGAAACAGTGGATATCAGAGGGTCGTCTATTTGGTGAGTTTGAGCAAATGAATGGAGGAACAGGGATGATATCAGAGGGTCGCCTACTTGGATATCAATGAATGGGAACATCAGAGGGTCTATTTGGTGAGTTTTGAGCAAATAATGGAGGAACAGTGGATATCAGAGGGTCGTCCTATTTGGTGAGTTTGAGCAAATGAATGGAGGAACAGGGATATCAGAGGGTCGTCTATTTGGTGAGTTTGAGCAAATGAATGGAGGAACAGGGATATCAGGATATCAAATAGAGAGGGTCGTCTATTTGGTGAGTTTGAGCAAATGAATGGAGGAACAATGGATATCAGAAGGTCATCCATTTGGTGAGTTTGAGCAAATGAATGGAGGAACAGTGGATATCAGAGGTCGTCTATATTTGTGAGTTTGAGCAAATGAATGGAGGAACAGTGGATATCAGAGGGTCGTCTATTTGGTGAGTTTGAGCAAATGAATGGAGGAACAGTGGATATCAGAGGGTCGTCTATTTGGTGAGTTTGAGCAAATGAATGGAGGAACAGTGGATATCAGAGGGTCGTCTATTTGGTGAGTTTGAGCAAATGAATGGAGGAACAGGGATATCGGCTAGGTGTGTTTGAGCTAATTTGGAGGAAACAGAGTTTATTTGGTGAGTTTGAGCAAATGAATGGAGGAAACAAGGATATCAGAGGTCGTCCATTTGGTGAGTTTGAGCAAATGAATGGAGGAACAGTGGATATCAGAGGTCGTCTATTTGGTGAGTTTGAGCAAATGAATGGAGGAACAGTGGATATCAGAGGGTCGTCTACTTGGTGAGTTTGAGCAAATGAATGGAGGAACAGTGGATATCAGAGGGTCGTCTATTTTGGTGAGTTTGAGCAAATGAATGGAGGAACAAGGGATATCAGAGGTCGTCTACACGGTGAGTTGGAGCAAATGAATGGAGGAACAGTGGATATCAGAAGGTGTCTATTTGGTGAGTTTGAGCAAATGAATGGAGGAACAGTGGATATCAGAGGTCGTCTATTTGGTGAGTTTTGAGCAAATGAATGGAGGAACAGGGATATCATAGGTCGTCTATTTGGTGAGTTTGAGCAAATGAATGGAGGAACAGTGGATATCAGAGGTCGTCTATTTGGTGAGTTTGAGCAAATGAATGGAGGAACAGTGGATATCAGAGGGTCGTCTACTTTAGAGTTTGAGCAAATGAATGGAGGAACAGTGGATATCAGAGGGTCGTCTACTTGGTGAAAGTTTGAGCAAATGAATGGAGGAACAGTGGATATCAGAGGTCGTCTATTGGTGAGTTTGAGCAAATGAATGGAGGAACAACGGATATCAGAGGGTCGTCTACTTGGTGAGTTTGAGCAAATGAATGGAGGAACAGTGGATATCAGAGGGTCGTCTATTTGGTGAGTTTGAGCAAATGAATGGAGGAACAGTGGATATCAGAGGGTCGTCTATTTGGTGAGTTTGAGCAAATGAATGGAGGAACAGTGGATATCAGAGGTCGTCTATTTGGTGAGTTTGAGCAAATGAATGGAGGAACAGTGGATATCAGAGGTCGTCTACTTGGTGAGTTTGAGCAAATGAATGGAGGAACAGTGGATATCAGAGGGTCGTCTATTTGGTGAGTTTGAGCAAATGAATGGAGGAACAGTGGATATCAGGGGTCGTCTATTTGGTGAGTTTGAGCAAATGAATGGAGGAACAGTGGATATCAGAAGGTCGTCTACTTGGTGAGTTTGAGCAAATGAATGGAGGAACAGTGGATATCAGAGGGTCGTCTATTTGGTGAGTTTGAGCAAATGAATGGAGGAACAGTGGATATCAGAAGGTCGTCTACTTGGTGAGTTTGAGCAAATGAATGGAGGAACAGTGGATATCAGAGGGTCGTCTGTTAATGGTTTGAGCAAATGAATGGAGGAAATGAATGGAGTTTGAACAAATGGATATGGAGGTGAGTGGATATCAGAGGGTCGTCTATTTGGTGAGTTTGAGAAAATGAAATGAATGGAGGGTCGTCAGTGGATATCAGGAGGGTCGTCTATTTTGGTGAGTTTGAGCAAAATGAATGGAGGAACAGTGGATATCAGAGGGTCAGCTATTTGGTGAGTTTGAGCAAAATGAATGGAGGAACAGGATATCAGAGGGTCGTCTACTTGGTGAGTTTGAGCAAATGAATGGAGGAACAGTGGATATCAGAGGGTCGTCTATTTGGTGAGTTTGAGCAAATGAATGGAGGAACATATCAGAAGGTCGTCTATATCAGCAAATGAATGGAGGAACAGTGGATATCAGAGGGTCGTCTACTTGGTGAGTTTGAGCAAATGAATGGAGGAACAGTGGATATCAGAAGGTCGTCTATTTGGTGGATAACAGAGGTCGCCCAGTTTGAGCAAATGAATGGAGGAAACAGTGGATATCAGAGGGTCGTCTATTTGGTGAGTTTGAGCAAATGAATGGAGGAACAGTGGATATCAGAGGGTCGTCTACTTGGTGAGTTTGAGCAAATGAATGGAGGAACAGTGGATATATCAGAGGGTCGTCTATTTGGTGAGTTTGAGCAAATGAATGGAGGAAACAGTGGATATCAGAGGGTCGTCTATTTGGTGAGTTTGAGCAAATGAATGGAGGAACAGTGGATATCAGAGGGTCGTCTATTTGGTGAGTTTGAGCAAATGAATGGAGGAACAGGATGGATATCAGAGGGTCGTCTATTTGGTGAGTTTGAGCAAATGAATGGAGGAACAGGGATATCAGAGGGGTCGTCTATTTGGTGAGTTTGAGCAAATGAATGGAGGAACAGGATATCAGAGGGTCGTCCATTTGGTGAGTTTGAGCAAATGAATGGAGGAACAGTGGATATCAGAGGGTCGCCTATTTGGTGAGTTTGAGCAAATGAAATGGAGGGGAACAGTGGATATCAGATATCAGGGTCGTCTACTTGGTGAGTTTGAGCAAATGAATGGAGGAACAGTGGATATCAGAAGGTCGTCTATTTGGTGAGTTTGAGCAAAAATGAATTTGAGAATGGAACAGTGGATATCAGAGGGTCGTCTATTTGGTGAGTTTGAGCAAATGAATGGAGGAACAGGATATCGAGGGTCGTCTACTTTGGTGAGTTTGAGCAAATGAATGGAGGAACAGTGGATATCAGAGGGTCGTCTATTTGGTGAGTTTGAGCAAATGAATGGAGGAACAAGGATATCAGAATGGTCGTCTATTTGGTGAGTTTGAGCAAATGAATGGAGGAACAGTGGATATCAGAAGGTCGTCCTATTTGGTGAGTTTGAGCAAATGAATGGAGGAAACAGTGGATATCAGAAGGTCGTCTATTTGGTGAGTTTGAGCAAATGAATGGAGGAACAGTGGATATCAGGAAGGTCGTCTTATTTGGTGAGTTTGAGCAAATGAATGGAGGAAACAAAGTGGATATCAGAGGGTCGTCTATTGTGGTGAGTTTGAGGAACAAATGAATGGAGGAACAGTTTGAGCAAATGGGAGAAACAGGATATCAGAGGGTCGTCTATTTGGTGAGTTTGAGCAAATGAATGGAGGAACAATGGATATCAGAGGGAGGTCTATTTGGTGAGTTTGAGCAAATGAATGGAGGAACAGTGGATATCAGAGGGTCGTCTATTTGGTGAGTTTGAGCAAATGAATGGAGGAACAATGGATATCAGAGGGTCGTCTATTTGGTGAGTTTTGAGCAAATGAATGGAGGAACAGTGGATATCAGAAGGTCGTCTATTTGGTGAGTTTGAGCAAATGAATGGAGGAACAGTGGATATCAAGGGTCGTCTATTTGGTGAGTTTGAGCAAATGAATGGAGGAACAGTGGATATCAGAGGGTCCATTTGGTGAGTTTGAGGAAATGAATGGAGGAACAGTGGATATCAGAGGGTCGTCTACTTGGTGAGTTTGAGCAAATGAATGGAGGAACAGTGGATATCAGAGGGTCGTCTACTTGGTGAGTTTGAGCAAATGATTGGAGGAACAGTGGATATCAGAGGGTCGTCTACTTGGTGAGTTTGAGCAAATGAATGGAGGAACAGTGGATATCAGAAGGTCGTCTACTTGGTGAGTTTGAGCAAATGAATGGAGGAACAGTGGATATCAGAGGGTCGTCTACTTGGTGAGTTTGAGCAAATGAATGGAGGAACAGTGGATATCAGAAGGTCGTCTATTTGGTGAGTTTGAGCAAATGAATGGAGGAAACAGGATATCAGAGGGTCGTCTATTTGGTGAGTTTGAGAATAATGGATATCAGAATGGAGTTTGAAACAAATGAATGGAGGAACAGTATCAGAGGTCGTCTATTTGGTGAGTTTTGAGCAAATGAATGGAGGAACAAGGGATATCAGAGGGTCATCTACTTGGTGAGTTTGAGCAAATGAATGGAGGAACAGTGGATATCAGAGATTGGAGTCTATTTGGTGAGTTTGAGCAAATGAATGGAGGAACAGATATCAGAGGGTCGTCTATTTGGTGAGTTTGAGAACAAATGAATGGAGGAACAGTGGATATCAGAGGGTCGTCTATTTGGTGAGTTTGAGCAAAATGAATGGAGGAACAGTGGATATCAGAGGGTCGTCCACTTGGTGAGTTTGAGCAAATGAATGGAGGAACAGTGGATATCAGAGGGTCGTCTATTTGCGAGTTTGAACAAATGAATGGAGGAACAGTGGATATCAGAGGTCGTCTATTTGGTGAGTTTGAGCAAAATGAATGGAGGAACAGTGGATATCAGAGGGTCGTCTACTTGGTGAGTTTGAGCAAATGAATGGAGGGATATCAGGGTCGGTTATTTGGAGTTTTAGCAAATGAATGGAGGAACAGTGGTATCAGTCGTCTATTTGGTGAGTTTGAGCAAATGAATGGAGAACAGTGGATATCAGAGGCTAAATATTTGGTGAGTTTAGGGCAAATGAATGGAGGAACAGTGGATATCAAGAGGTCGTCTATTTGGTGAGTTTGAATGAATGGAGAAACAGTGGATATCAGAAGGTCGTCCATTTGGTGAGTTTGAGCAAATGAATGGAGGAACAGTGGATATCAGAGGGTCGTCTATTTGGTGAGTTTGAGCAAATGAATGGAGGAACAGTGGATATCGAAGGTCCGTCCATTTGGTGAGTTTGAGCAAATGAATGGAGGAACAGTGGATATCAGAGGGTCGTCTACTTGGTGAGTTTGAGCAAATGAATGGAGGAACAGTGGATATCAGAGGGTCGTCTATTTGGTGAGTTTGAGCAAATGAATGGAGGAACAATGGATATCAGAAGGTCGTCTACTTGGTGAGTTTGAGCAAATGAATGGAGGAACAGTGGATATCAGAAGGTCGTCCACTTGGTGAGTTTGAGCAAATGAATGGAGGAACAGTGATATCAGAGGGTCGTCTATTTGGTGAGTTTGATAAATGAAATGGAGGAACAGTGGATACTAGAGGGTCGTCTATTTGGTGAGTTTGAGCAAATGAATGGAGGAACAGTGGATATCAGAAGGTCGTCCATTTGGTGAGTTTGAGCAAATGAATGGAGGAACAGTGGATATCAGAGGGTCGTCTATTTGGTGAGTTTGAGCAAATGAATGGAGGAACAGGGATATCAGAGGGTCGTCTATTTGGTGAGTTTGAGCAAATGAATGGAGGAACAGTGGATATCAGAGGGTCGTCTATTTGGTGAGTTTGAGCAAATGAATGGAGGAACAGTGGATATCAGAGGTCGTCTATTTGGTGAGTTTGAGCAAATGAATGGAGGAACAGTGGATATCAGAGGGTCGTCTATTTGGTGAGTTTGAGCAAAATGAATGGAGGAACAGTGGATATCAGAGGGTCGTCTATTTGGTGAGTTTGATCAAATGAATGGAGGAACAGTGGATATCAGAGGGTCGTCTATTTGGTGAGTTTGAGCAAATGAATGGAGAACAGTGGACATCAGAGGGTCGCCCAGAGTTTTGGAGCAAATATGGAGGAACAGGATATCAGAGGTCGTCTATTTGGTGAGTTTGGAGCAAATGAATGGAGGAACAGTGGATATCAGAGGGTCGTCTATTTGGTGTGAGTTTGAGCAAATGAATGGAGGAACAGTGGATATCAGAGGGTCGTCTATTTGGTGAGTTTGAGCAAATGAATGGAGGAACAGTGGATATCAGAGGGTCGTCTATTTGGTGAGTTTGAGCAAATGAATGGAGGAACAGTGGATATCAGAAGGTCGTCTATTTGGTGAGTTTGAGCAAATGAATGGAGGAACAGTGGATATCAGAGGGTCGTCTATTGGTGAGGTCGTCTACTTGGTGAGTTTGAGCAAATGAATGGAGGAACAGTGGATATCAGAGGGTCAAATCTACTTGGTGAGTTTGAGCAAATGAATGGAGGAACAGTGGATATCAGAGGGTCGTCTATTTGGTGAGTTTGAGCAAATGAATGGAGGAACAGTGGATATCAGAGGGTCGTCTACTTGGTGAGTTTGAGCAAATGAATGGAGGAACAGTGGATATCAGAGGGTCGTCCACTTGGTGAGTTTGAGCAAATGAATGGAGGAACAGTGGATATCAGAGGGTCGTCTACTTGGTGAGTTTGAGCAAATGAATGGAGGAACAGTGGATATCAGGGGGTCGTCTATTTGGTGAGTTTGAGCAAATGAATGGAGGAACAGTGGATATCAGAGGGTCTACTTGGTGAGTTTGAGCAAATGAATGGAGGAACAGTGGATATCAGAGGGTCACGTCTATTTGGTGAGTTTGAGCAAATGAATGGAGGAACAGTGGATATCAGAGGGTCGTCTACTTGGTGAGTTTGAGCAAATGAATGGAGGAACAGTGGATATCAGAAGGTCGTCTACTTGGTGAGTTTGAGCAAATGAATGGAAACAGGAATGGGGTCAGGTGAGTTTGAAGCAAATGAGTGGATATCAGAGGTCGTCTATTTGGTGAGTTGAGCAAATGAATGGAGGAACAGTGGATATCAGAGGTTGCCTATTTGGTGAGTTTGAGCAAATGAATGGAGGAACAGTGGATATCAGAGGGTCGTCTATTTGGTGAGTTTGAGCAAATGAATGGAGGAACAGTGGATATCAGAGGGTCGTCTATTTGGTGAGTTTGAGCAAATGAATGGAGGAACAGTGGATATCAGAGGGTCGTCTACTTGGTGTGAGTTTGAGCAAATGAATGGAGGAACAGTGGATATCAGAAGGTCGTCTACTTGGTGAGTTTGAGCAAATGAATGGAGGAAACAGTGGATATCAGAGGGTCGTCTATTTGGTGAGTTTGAGCAAATGAATGGAGGAACAGTGGATATCAGAAGGTCGTCTACTTGGTGAGTTTGAAAATGAATGGAGGAACAGTGGATATCAGAGGGTCGTCTATTTGGTGAGTTTGAGCAAATGAATGGAGGAACAGTGGATATCAGAGGGTCGTCTACTTGGTGAGTTTGAGCAAATGAGGATGGAGGAACAGTGGATATCAAATGAGGAGTCGTGCTACTTGGTGAGTTTGAGCAAATGAATGGAGGAACAGTGGATATCAGAAGGTCGTCTATTTGGTGAGTTTGAGCAAATGAATGGAGGAACAGTGGATATCAGAGGGGTCGTCTACTTGGTGAGTTTGAGCAAATGAATGGAGGAACAGTGGATATCAGAGGGTCGTCTATTTGGTGAGTTTGAGCAAATGAATGGAGGAACAGTGGATATCAGAGGGTCGTCTACTTGGTGAGTTTGAGCAAATGAATGGAGGAACAGTGGATATCAGAGGGTCGTCTATTTGGTGAGTTTGAGCAAATGAATGGAGGAACAGTGGATATCAGAGGGTCGTCTATTTGGTGAGTTTGAGCAAAATGAATGGAGGAACAGTGGATATCAGAGGGTCGTCTATTTGGTGAGTTTGAGCAAATGAATGGAGGAACAGTGGATATCAGAGGGTCGTCTATTTGGTGAGTTTGAGCAAATGAATGGAGGAACAGTGGATATCAGAGGGTCGTCTATTTGGTGAGTTTGAGCAAATGAATGGAGGAACAGTGGATATCAGAGGGTCGTCTACTTGGTGTGTTTGAGCAAATGAATGGAGGAACAGTGGATATCAGAGGGTCGTCTATTTGGTGAGTTTGAGCAAATGAATGGAGGAACAGTGGATATCAGAGGGTCGTCTATTTGGTGAGTTTGAGCAAATGAATGGAGGAACAGTGGATATCAGAGGTCGTCTATTTGGTGAGTTTGGAGGAACAATATCAGAGGGTCGTCTATTTGAGGAAAATGATTGAGGAACAGTGGATATCAGAGGGTCGTCTATTTGGTGTGTTTGAGCAAATGAATGGAGGAACAGTGGATATCAGAGGGTCGTCTATTTGGTGAGTTTGAGCAAATGAATGGAGGAACAGTGGATATCAGAGGGTCGTCTATTTGGTGAGTTTGAGCAAATGAATGGAGGAACAGTGGATATCAGAGGGTCGTCTATTTGGTGAGTTTGAGCAAATGAATGGAGGAACAGTGGATATCAGAGGGTCGTCTATTTGGTGAGTTTGAGCAAATGAATGGAGGAACAGTGGATATCAGAGGGTCGTCTATTTGGTGAGTTTGAGCAAATGAATGGAGGAACAGTGGATATCAGAGGTCGTCTATTTGGTGAGTTTGAGCAAATGAATGGAGGAACAGTGGATATCAGAGGGTCGTCTATTTGGTGAGTTTGAGCAAATGAATGGAGGAACAGTGGATATCAGAGGGTCGTCTATTTGGTGAGTTTGAGCAAATGAATGGAGGAACAGTGGATATCAGAGGGTCTATTTGGTGAGTTTGATAAATGAATGGAGGAACAGTGGATATCAGAGGGTCGTCTATTTGGTGAGTTTGAGCAAATGAATGGAGGAACAGTGGATATCAGAGGGTCGTCTATTTGGTGAGTTTGAGCAAATGAATGGAGGAACAGTGGATATCAGAGGGTCGTCTATTTGGTGAGTTTGAGCAAATGAATGGAGGAACAGGATATCAGAGGGTCGTCTATTTGGTGAGTTTGAGCAAATGAATGGAGGAACGATCTATTCGTCTATTTGGTGAGTTTGAGCAAATGAATGGAGGAACAGTGGATATCAGAGGGTCGTCTATTTGGTGAGTTTGAGCAAATGAATGGAGGAACAGTGGATATCAGAGGGTCGTCTATTTGGTGAGTTTGAGCAAATGAATGGAGGAACAGTGGATATCAGAGGGTCGTCTATTTGGTGAGTTTGAGCAAATGAATGGAGGAACAGTGGATATCAGAGGGTCGTCTATTTGGTGAGTTTGAGCAAATGAATGGAGGAACAGTGGATATCAGAGGGTCGTCTATTTGGTGAGTTTGAGCAAATGAATGGAGGAACAGTGGATATCAGAGGGTCGTCTATTTGGTGAGTTTGATGAATGGAGGAAACAGTGGATATCAGAGGGTCGTCTATTTGGTGAGTTTGAGCAAATGAAACAGTGATATCAGGAAACAGTGGAACAGGATATCAGAGGGTCGTCTATTTGGTGAGTTTGAGCAAATGAATGGAGGAACAGTGGATATCAGAGGGTCGTCTATTTGGTGAGTTTGAGCAAATGAATGGAGGAACAATATCAGGGTCATCTATTTGGTGAGTTTGAGGAATGGAGGAACAGGGATATCAGAAGGTCGTCTATTTGGTGAGTTTGAGCAAATGAATGGAGGAACAGTGGATATCAGAGGGTCGTCTATTTGGTGAGTTTGAGCAAATGAATGGAGGAACAATGGATATCAGAGGGTCGTCTATTTGGTGAGTTTGAGCAAATGAATGGAGGAACAGTGGATATCAGAGGGTCGTCTATTTGGTGAGTTTTGAGCAAATGGAGGAACAGTGGATATCAGAGGCTGTCGTCTATTTGGTGAGTTTGAGCAAATGAATGGAGGAACAGGGATATCAGAGGGTCGTCTATTTGGTGAGTTTGAGCAAATGAATGGAGGAACAGTGGATATCAGAGGGTCGTCTATTTGGTGAGTTTGAGCAAATGAATGGAGGAACAGTGGATTCAGAGGTCGTCTACTTGGTGAGTTTGAGCAAATGAATGGAGGAACAGTGGATATCAGAGGGTCGTCTACTTGGTGAGTTTGAGCAAATGAATGGAGGAACAGTGGATATCAGAGGGTCGTCTATTTGGTGAGTTTGAGCAAATGAATGGAGGAACAGTGGATATCAGAGGGTCGTCTACTTGGTGAGTTTGAGCAAATGAATGGAGGAACAGTGGATATCAGAGGTCGTCTATTTGGTGAGTTTGAGCAAATGAATGGAGGAACAGTGGATATCAGAGGGTCGTCTATTTGGTGAGTTTGAGCAAATGAATGGAGGAACAGTGGATATCAGAGGGTCGTCTACTTGGTGAGTTTGAGCAAATGAATGGAGGAACAGGGATATCAGAGGGTCGTCTTGGTGACTTGGAGTGGATTTTGAGCAAATGAATGGAGGAACAGTGGATATCAGAGGGTCGTCGTTGGTGAGTTTGAGCAAATGAATGGAGGAACAGTGGATATCAGAGGGTCGTCTATTTTGAGTTTGAGCAAATGAATGGAGGAACAAGGGATATCAGAGGTCGTCTACTTGGTGAGTTTGAGCAAATGAATGGAGGAACAGTGGATATCAGAAGGTCGTCTATTTGGTGAGTTTGAGCAAATGAATGGAGGAACAGTGGATATCAGAGGGTCGTCTATTTGGTGAGTTTGAGCAAATGAATGGAGGAACAGTGGATATCAGAGGGTCGTCTACTTTGGTGAGTTTGGAGCAAATGAATGGAGGAACAAGGGATATCAGAGGGTCGTCTACTTTGGTGAGTTTGAGCAAATGAATGGAGGAACAGTGGATATCAGAGGTCGTCTATTTGGTGAGTTTGAGCAAATGAATGGAGGAACAGGGATATCAGAGGGTCGTCTACTTGGTGAGTTTGGAGCAAAATGAATGGAGGAACAAGGGATATCAGAGGGTCGTCTACTTGGTGAGTTTGAGCAAATGAATGGAGGAACAGTGGATATCAGAGGGTCGTCTACTTGGTGAGTTTGAGCAAATGAATGGAGGAAACAAGGGATATCAGAAGGTCGTCTGTCAAATGAATGGAGGAACAGGATATCAGAGGGTTCCACTTGGTGAGTTTGAGCAAATGAATGGAGGAACAGTGGATATCAGAGGGTCGTCTACTTGGTGAGTTTGAGCAAATGAATGGAGGAACAGTGGATATCAGAGGTCGTCTAACAAATGAATGGAGGAACAGGGATATCAGAGGGTCGTCTACTTGGTGAGTTTGAGCAAATGAATGGAGGAACAGTGGATATCAGAGGGTCGTCTACTTGGTGAGTTTGAGCAAATGAATGGAGGAACAAGGGATATCAGAGGGTCGTCCACTTGGTGAGTTTGAGCAAATGAATGGAGGAACAGTGGATATCAGAGGGTCGTCTACTTGGTGAGTTTGAGCAAATGAATGGTGGAACAAGGGTCGTCCACTTGGTGAGTTTGAGCAAATGAATGGAGAACAAGGGATATCGTCTATTTGGTGAGTTTGAGCAAATGAATGGAGGAACAATGGATATCAGAGGGTCGTCTACTTGGTGAGTTTGAGCAAAATGAATGGAATGGAACAGTGGATATCAGAGGGTCGTCCACTTGGTGAGTTTGAGCAAATGAATGGAGGAACAGTGGATATCAGAGGGTCGTCTACTTGGTGAGTTTGAGCAAATGAATGGAGGAACAAGGGATATCAGAGGGTCGTCTACTTGGTGAGTTTGAGCAAATGAATGGAGGAACAGTGGATATCAGAGGGTCGTCTACTTGGTGAGTTTGAGCAAATGAATGGAGGAACAGTGGATATCAGAAGGTCGTCTACTTGGTGAGTTTGAGCAAATGAATGGAGGAACAAGGGATATCAGAGGGTCGTCTACTTGGTGAGTTTGAGCAAATGAATGGAGGAACAGTGGATATCAGAGGGTCGTCTACTTGGTGAGTTTGAGCAAATGAATGGACAGGATATCAGACGGTTGTCCACTTGGTGAGTTTGAGCAAATGAATGGATATCAGAGGTTCGTCTACAGAGTTTGATGAATGGAGGAACAGCAGAAGGTCGAATCAGAGGGGTGAGTCGGTCTTTGGTGAGTTTGAGCAAATGAATGGAGGAACAAGGGATATCAGAGGGTCGTCTACTTGGTGAGTTTGAGCAAATGAATGGTGGAACAGCAGATATCAGACGGTTGTCCACTTGGTGAGTTTGAGCAAATGAATGGAGGAACAGTGGATATCAGAAGGTCGTCTACTTGGTGAGTTTGAGCAAATGAATGGAGGAACAAGGGATATCAGAGGGTCGTCTACTTGGTGAGTTTGAGCAAATGAATGGTGGAACAGCAGATATCAGACGGTTGTCCACTTGGTGAGTTTGAGCAAATGAATGGAGGAACAAGGGATATCAGAGGGTCGTCTACTTGGTGAGTTTGAGCAAATGAATGGAGGAACAAGGGATATCAGAGGGTCGTCTACTTGGTGAGTTTGAGCAAATGAATGGTGGAACAGCAGATATCAGACGGTTGTCCACTTGGTGAGTTTGAGCAAATGAATGGAGGAACAAGGGATATCAGAAGGTCGTCTACTTGGTGAGTTTGAGCAAATGAATGGAGGAACAAGGGATATCAGAGGGTCGTCCACTTGGTGAGTTTGAGCAAATGAATGGAGGAACAGTGGATATCAGAAGGTCGTCCACTTGGTGAGTTTGAGCAAATGAATGGAGGAACAAGGGATATCAGAGGGTCGTCTACTTGGTGAGTTTGAGCAAATGAATGGAGGAACAAGGGATATCAGAGGGTCGTCCACTTGGTGAGTTTGAGCAAATGAATGGAGGAACAGGGATATCAGAAGGTCGTCTACTTGGTGAGTTTGAGCAAATGAATGGAGGAACAAGGGATATCAGAGGGTCGTCTACTTGGTGAGTTTGAGCAAATGAATGGAGGAACAGCAGATATCAGGGATATCCAGGTGAGGGAGCGTGAATGGAGGAACAGGGATATCAGAAGGTGAGTTTGAGTTTGAGCAAATGAATGGAGGAACAAGGGATATCAGAGGGTCGTCCACTTGGTGAGTTTGAGCAAAATGAGCAAATGAATGGAGGAACAGTGGATATCAGAGGGTCGTCTACTTGGTGAGTTTGAGCAAATGAATGGAGGAACAGTGGATATCAGAAGGTCGTCTACTTGGTGAGTTTGAGCAAATGAATGGAGGAACAGTGGATATCAGAGGGTCGTCTACTTGGTGAGTTTGAGCAAATGAATGGAGGAACAAGGGATATCAGAGGGTCGTCTACTTGGTGAGTTTGAGCAAATGAATGGAGGAACAAGGGATATCAGACGGTTGTCCACTTGGTGAGTTTGAGCAAATGAATGGAGGAACAGTGGATATCAGAGGGTCGTCTACTTGGTGAGTTTGAGCAAATGAATGGAGGAACAGTGGATATCAGAGGATCGTCCACTTGGTGAGTTTGAGCAAATGAATGGAGGAACAAGGGATATCAGAGGGTCGTCTATTTGGTGAGTTTGAGCAAATGAATGGAGGAACAGTGGATATCAGAGGGTCGTCTATTGGTGAGTTTGAGAATGGAGGAACAGCAGATATCAGACGGTCGTCTACTTGGTGAGTTTGGAGCAAATGAATGGAGGAACAGTGATATCAGAGACGGTTGTCCACTTGGTGAGTTTGAGCAAATGAATGGAGGAACAGTGGATATCAGAGGGTCGTCTACTTGGTGAGTTTGGAGGAACAAGGGAAATGAAAGGTGGAAATGAATGGAGGAACAGTATATCAGAGGGTCGTCTACTTGGTGAGTTTGAGCAAATGAATGGAGGAACAAGGGATATCAGAGGGTCGTCTACTTGGTGAGTTTGAGCAAATGAATGGAGGAACAGCAGAGGGTATCAAATGAATGGAGGAACAAAGGGATATCAGAAGGTCCACTTGGTGAGTTTGAGCAAATGAATGGAGGAACAGTGGATATCAGAAAGTCGTCTACTTGGTGAGTTTGAGCAAATGAATGGAGGAACAAGGATATCAGAGGATATCAAATGAATGGTGGAACAGTATCAGACTTGTCCACTTGGTGAGTTTGAGCAAATGAATGGAGGAACAGCAGATATCAGACGGTTGTCCACTTGGTGAGTTTGAGCAAATGAATGGAGGAACAAGGGATATCAGAGGTCGTCTACTTGGTGAGTTTGAGCAAATGAATAGAGGAACAGTGGATATCAGAAGGTCGTCTACTTGGTGAGTTTGAGCAAATGAATGGAGGAACAAGGGATATCAGACGGTTGTCCACTTGGTGAGTTTGAGCAAATGAATGGAGGAACAAGGGATATCAGAGGGTCGTCTACTTGGTGAGTTTGAGCAAATGAATGGAGGAACAAGGGATATCAGACGGTTGTCCACTTGGTGAGTTTGAGCAAATGAATGGAGGAACAGTGGATATCAGAGGGTCGTCCACTTGGTGAGTTTGAGCAAATGAATGGAGGAACAAGGGATATCAGAGGGTCGTCTACTTGGTGAGTTTGAGCAAATGAATGGTGGAACAGCAGATATCAGACGGTTGTCCACTTGGTGAGTTTGTGCAAATGAATGGAGGAACACTGGATATCAGAGGGTCGTCTACTTGGTGAGTTTGAGCAAATGAATGGTGGAACAGCAGATATCAGACGGTTGTCCACTTGGTGAGTTTGTGCAAATGAATGGAGGAACACTGGATATCAGAGCGTCGTCTACTTGGTGAGTTTGAGCAAATGAAGTGAACGTTTGGCTAGGGGTCAAACCGTGTTAAGTGTCAAAAGGATTAGGATGCTGTGGAGTGCCATGACAACTAATTTCCTGAAGTGACACGCTAATTAGAAGAAGAATACATTTAATTAGTTTGCAAACCCATCTAAGTTTATTTTAAATCTATATTGATCTGTCTTTTATATTCCATTTTTTATTTTTTAGACATGTATGTCTTTCTCACCGCATTTATGTTCATCAACTTCTAACACTCACTTCCGCAGCTACGAAGGCCTCTATACATAATTTGTAAGTGTTAAACATGCAGAAGGAATTATAGTTCCGCAACTGGAAGTGAGGAACCGGTGCGGGGCTGTAGCTTTCTCGCCGTTCGCGCTTTTAAGTGTCGTAGCGATTCGCCAGCGTTGCAGCGTTGCAGTTGTGCGCGTTCAAGTCGGGTCGGGTGAGGATAGGTGGTTTCGGCGGTAGGTGAGAGGCGGCAATTTTCGGGTCGGGAGTGACAGATGCGCGTGGTTGTGCAACTGGCGGCGGCTCACGGGTCGTCGTCTTTGTGCGATGCGCTGTTCACGATCTGCGAGTCAACAAAGTCTCCGCCGCTGACGCTGACGCTGGTCGTCTTCCGGTTTCACCCCTCGCGCGTCGTTCGCTACGGGTCTCCCCTCGCGGCGCCACTCCATCGCTACCGGTGCATCGGTCAGCGAGCATAATGACTCCTCTGTCTTCGTGATGCGCCACGGCTTCAGAGCTCCTTTTCGGGTAATCGGCGCGTGTAGATCTCAACCTGCGTTCGCGCAGGCGGCTCGCACGCGCAGGCGGCTCGCACGCGCAGGCGGCTCGCACGCGCAGGCGGCTCGCACGCGCGCCCGTCCTGCCCATTGCTCAATATCTTTCTGGGGGCGTTCGTCTGGCAGCGAACAGTCGACTCGTAACTGGTACGGACCGGGAGAATAAGACTCTCTAACTAAAACAAAGCATCGTGTGGCCGGTCGACCCGTACAGACACGATGCAATTTCGGCCCAACTATCGTTGCACAAGCATCCAACGATAAGTTTCCGTAGCAAGTGATTAGTTTTACGAAGTTGATTTCATGGCACCCTGCGCTCCCGGCTTTCTTTCAGTTATCCATCTCTAACCAAAGGTGAGAGATGAAACGTATACCTTTCCAAAAGTAATTGATCTGATGCGAAAGCAACGGCATCAACCAATCCTAGCTCGCCGAAGCGTAAACCGCTATGCAACGTACACTCGCTATATGTACAAGCCAAGCATATTCGTTTGATCTCAATTCAGTGTGATGTGGCATTTAAAATGTAGCTTATTAGCTTAAAACGACCACCTGTCTATCTTATTCAATGCACATGACATAAGAGGTGTTAAAATTGTGGATTTTCTTTTAGAGGTGGCGCATAAAATGAAAAAGTAAGTCAAAAATGTATTTTTTCAATCGAAAATTAATTTCTACACCAGATGCATTTTTCGTCTTGAATAACTTTCACGGCTGACATGAGGTGAGTTCATACTGTTTTGCGATACGTCCAATAAAATCTTTTTTTTTTTTTAATTAGAAATATCATTAACACAGAATGTGATAAGCGTTAAAAATGTGCAAGTGTTAAAAATTTATCTTGATAAGTCAATAACATCCTAAATGTTAATGGGTTCAGGCAGAATTCGATTGTTTTTTTTTAAATTTTCCATTTATAATTTGTATAGCTTCAAAATGCATAGAACATGAAAGTTTTTGTCGGAAAAAAAAAACTGATGTAAATACTCTATAAGCGACCGGTTTTTCGATTGTTCCTCATCAAGGATAATCGTTGATGAATTTAAATGATTAAGCAATTTTGGTGACATATTTGCATTTCTTAATTTTAATATCAGAAGGAGAATAGAAAAAGAGTAATAAACAATGTCACATTAGGAGATATCAAACTGGTAGCGTATTGTTTGTTTAACGGCATATCAACTTAATGGCGAAATTTAATTTTCTTGGGAGCTTTGAAGTAATAAAATATATATGTTATTCTGTTTTCACAATTGAATACATGGTAGATGATGCTCAGCTTTTGTGCATATACACCACTGTGCAAATTATTTGAAACAAAACGAATAATTCCTTTATTATTTACCTTTTTCGTATTTTACCAATGAAACATGACCCAGTATACAAGCTAGTACTTCGTATATTCATTCCACGAAGTCGTTTCTTGCTGACTGACCGCAGATTGTCGATTGGATTTAAATCAGGGAGTTTCTGGGCCAGCCTATAGTACTTTGATTTGCTTAGTGGTAAAGATTGCCAGTGTGTTCGTGCAGTGTTACAATGTTAGTACACTTACTTGGAGTAATGTCCACCATAGACAATGGACGTAGGACAACTAATCGACAGTAGTGACAATAGTATCTGGGTGAGATAAAATTTTGGTGCATTCATGGATGACGCAATATTTTTCAAGACCAAATAAATGTGATCACACATCTCGAAAATAGATTTATATTACTGCACAGCACTGCAAATCTGAGAAAAAGAAAATAGAAATCGATTTCACGCTCTCACTCCAATGGGTCTAAATCTATTCGTATGGTGAAAGAAAGGAAACTAAAGCTGTTGTTTCAATTAATTTGCACAATGGAGTACATGTTAGTGTCCGAATGGTTACTCTAGGTGGTGATACGTTTGTTTTATGTTGTATTTTTGTTATTCTGTGGAAAACATTTTGATTTAAGAAACAGTAGGATATTATGTAGAGTAAAGTTTTTTCGAGTTGACTGTTTGGTTGATAGTTACATATCAACACCTCTATGGGTTATTTAATGCCGAAATATAAAGATTTTGAACACAATTTTATGGCCTCAACTAAATATATAAGTATGAATTGTTGGTTGTTTGATTTTGTTTAGTGGCATATCAACCTCTATGGGTTATTTAATGCCGAAAGTAAAGATTTTGAACACAATTTTATGGCTTCAACTACAGATAAAATGTATTGCTTGTCATTTTGCTATAAAATGTATTGTTTGCATTTTTTTCTATGAAAAATGTGTTGCTGATATTTTTATAATAAAAATGTATTTTTCAAACTTTCATAGCGTTTTGTCTGGTGGTTCACTATTTACACATAGCTGAGATCCTAACATGACCTTCCACCCCCGGGGTCAGTTTGCACCTAGAAACAACAGCAGTTAAGAGGTGGTCCCTCGCTCATTCAAATCCACGAATCACCCAAAAAATAGGCCTTGCTGACGGATTATGTTTATCGTCATACCCAAGACTAGTATAATGTTTACATTGACCATTTACTTATATGGAAACATTCGTCATACAGTGACCGAGCAACCAGTGCTACTGTCCGTTGAAATTTATAAAAAAATTCTGTTAAAACGATTTTCCAGGAAAATAGGCTTCTCAAGTCTGCTGCTATCGCTCTTTCCAGTATTGATAGAGACTTCCTTTCTACATGCTTCTTTGACAGTGTAGAAAATTGATGATGTAATTATATCCTCTCCTGGGCTCGTCGAGTTCCTTGATAAAGTCTAAAGAACTAGCACTAATATTATTGGCTTTGTTCTGGCGTCTCGGCTTCCCTCAATTTCATTTCGCCGTAATGTTGCCTGCCTGTGCTTTTTCTATAAAGACATTCATGGTAAGATATTTAGCTACCCACCCACCACGAGGGTATCATGTGGCACAAGGCCTTTTTAACGTGGGCATTCCCGAGCCATTAGGCTCGGCCAAAAAATAGCCTATTTGAACCCGTATAAACGGGTTCAGGGCCGGTTTTACCTCCCCGAAAGAGACTCCGCCCTTCGGCGTAGCCTCCTTCGGGTTCCTCCCGACCGTAGGAAGAGAGTTGAACCGATCAGTCGCTCAGAAAGTATCTGGACATTCATGGTAATCGTCCGAATCAGGGGAGTTTCTGAGCTAGTCTATAGTACTTTTATTTGTTTACTGGTAAATCTTGCCAGTGTTTTCGTGCAGTGTTACAATGTTAGTACACTTACTTGGAGTAATGTCCATCACAGACAATGTCGTATGACAACTAATCGACAGTCGTGACAATAGTGTCTGTGCGAGATAAAAAATTTGGTGCAATCATGTATGACGCAATATTTTTCAAGACCAAATAAATTTCATCACACATCTCAAAAATCAATTCATATTACTGCACAGCACTGCACATAGAAATCGATTTCACCATCTCACTTCAATGGGTTTAAAACTAGACATATGGTGAAAGAAAGGAAATTAAAGCGGTTGTTTCAATAAATTTGCACAATGGTGCACATGTTAGTGTGCTAATGGTTACTCTAGTTGGTGATACCTGTGTTTATATGCTGTAGTTTTGTTATTCTGTGGAAAACATTTTGATTTAAGAAACAGTAGGATATTATGTAGAGTAAAGTTCTTTCGAGTTGGCTGTTGATATCATCGCTATGGTGGCTAGACTCTTTGAATGTAAACGCAGTACAAGACTGGAGACGAGTTCTTATCAATTTACGGATAGGATGGTTAGATATAACCGTAAGTTCTATGCTAACAGTTTCTTTTCTCGCACTTCTCGCTTGTGGAACTCTCTTCGCACTTGATGCTTTCCAGCCAACTTTAATCTTAAATAAATTTAAATACAATGCCAATCGCCATCTACTGTCCATCTGATTACTTTTATTTTGTTCATGCACCTTTGCGATGTTTCTGTTTCTAACTCGTTCACATGTAGTAACCCTTTCTGTATCAATGGATTTGCTACCATGCTTAGGGCGAAATCGATTAAAAAATGATGATATGCTGTTTTTGAAAGTCTGCCATTTCATAAAAATAAATAAATAAATAAATAAAAAACAAAGGAATTAGTAGGCCATCTTATGTAATACCAAAACGCTTTAAAGAAGAAAGAATGTTTATTTTGTATACAAAGGAACGTTCGACGTCTCGAAATAAAAAGAATTTCAACAATTTTCAAGGGCGAAAATCGTTAGCTCAAACAGAATGATCAGTCTTGGTCTATCATAAATCCAACTTCTTAATTCTTTCACCCCAAGAAAGGCAATACAGCCACTAAAACACAAGAGATTACTGAGTGTTAAACTTTTTTGACGTTGTATGGAAAATTGATTATGTCATTATCCTCTCTTCTAGTTACATGTGATATTCTTTTTATGTTGTTGCCGTTGTCGTAAGTCCTTACAGGATTTGGTGTCTATTAATTGATAAAAATTCTTTGAGATTCTGTGGCGTGAGTTCGTGATGTTTGAAGAAAGGTGGAGCTCGGAAAGACCTACAGACTTTATCCGTTCGAATCCATTTACAATCATTAACCTGACAAATATCAGCAGTTGAAAGCTTAAACTTGCATACAAAACATTTAGATTTCATCATTAAGTGACCCATCGAGATTGATATGCCGTTAAACAAAATCATCCAAGTAAACAAGAAACGAACCAACATATATATCAGATATTTGGATGGGCTGGTACCACGAATTCAATATCTTTCCTAAGGAATGGTGTAGTCTAATCTTTACTTTTTTCAGAACAGCCTGCAATCTCTGTAAGTGTTGTGGTAGGATCCACCTAATTTGCATAGTGGAGTACCGACCATATAAATATGGTTGGTACCGGGAAGAGAGGAAGGAATCAAGAGATTCAACCAGAGACTCTGTCCGACTGCGACTCAGTCAACACATTCTTCAGGAACGGTCTTACCAGGAATATACAAAAGACTATATGTAAATATTGTGTACACTTTCTTGTTTCAATACATTTTGGTCTAAGTACATTTTGTGTTGCATTAGTCAAGTTTCAACAGTAAGAGAGTTCGATCCTGTTCTCAATCATTAACTTGAGAAAACGGTTATATATAACTGGTAATTTTGACATTACTGAAAGAGCCGGATGCAGTGGATGTCGACTATATGGCAGTCTAGATCATACAAATTCTTCAGGCAATATCTTGGACGTGTAAGATCTTTGCTGTGTTGGCCAAAAGTACACCTAGCGCAGCCTATCCTATATCTTCTGCGTGGTAGTGGTCGATAGTACCACATTCTTCTTTCGTTTGTATCGACCACCGGATGGAGGATCGGTAATGTTCGATCGAATATCAGAGAGAATTGAAAATATACTACCCGAATTTCCCTCACAATTGTGGTGACTTCAGTATTCACCACAAAGAGTGGTTAGTCCACTCGACTCGAACAATAACAATGGGGGGTGGGGGCAGATATTGCAGGGAATTTTCCATCGCCTTTGAACTAACCTAGATCATCGAAGAACGCATCCGCGTTCCGGACGCGTCGGGACAGCAGGTGAACCTGGCAAATGCTTAGCAAAATTCCTCTCCCCACCCCGATAGTGACATCAGACCATTCCATAGTCAGTGTCTAGATTGATTCTAAACTATGGACATCTCCTTCTTTACCGTTCTATAAAACGATTTTTTGCTATTCGAAGTCACACTGGGACAGTTTTTGGTCGTATATGACGGAAGCTCCGCCCTCAAACGTTTTCAAAAACATTTTTGCTGCCCCCATAAGTGCTGCCCTAATCTCCGAATGGATTATTTCTAGAATGAAGTGTTTTATGCAAAATAAATAAATAAATACATAAAAAAAGAAATAAAATAAAATAAATTAAAAAATAAAATAAAAAATCAAAAAAATAAAAAAAAAAATCTCGCAAAAGCCAAACAATCAGCTTAGTTCATCCCTTAATACGCTGCAGCCATAGCTCACCCGTACTACGGCTTCAATATCTTCCGAAAGGGAGTGGTGCAATCGGGTCCTTACTTCTTTC
Source organism: Acanthosepion pharaonis (assembly GCA_903632075.3). NCBI lineage: Eukaryota > Metazoa > Mollusca > Cephalopoda > Sepiida > Sepiidae > Acanthosepion > Acanthosepion pharaonis. Next base: position 917,607 of record CAHIKZ030000404.1, on the reverse strand, counting down.
AGAACAGCCCGCAATCGGTGTCAGAGACTTCTGGAAAACGCTATGTGTAGCTACGCACAAACTGTCGAGGCTAAAGTTGAAAATAAATAAAATACATAACTGAATTATTAACAAATGTAATGTGGCTTTGTCCACTATTATAAATGGCTCTGGGCTCGGCAAACAAGACGAAACTCTTCGCCCCGATATTTGCCTCAGATTGGAGGTTTACAAGACCTCATAACTGCGGTTGTTCCAAGGTTAACTCTGACCCGGGGTGGTAACATCTGTTAAGTTCCAGATATGGCAGAATAGTGAACCCCCAAGCAAAAATCTAAAAGACATTGCTATAAGAAAATTACTAACAATATATTTTCATAGTAAATATACGAACAATATATATTTTATAACAAAATAACAAACAATATATTCTATAGCAAAATGACATTCAATACAACACTAAAAATGAATTATTATAAAAAACTTATCAATAATACATTATTGTAGTGAAATTACCAGCAATACATATCTAAATAAATTTACTAACAATACTGTTATGTTTTGCTTATCTCTCTGCGTAGTAGTAGTAGTATAGTTCTCCGTGTCCTGAATAGCAACCGGTTTTGCTTGGCATAGCCACCCTATGTTCGCCATTTGTTCTCTATACTTGTCTATCTAATTTGCATACGATACTACAATTTATATCTGAAAACATACCTTTACACTGAAAATTTAAAATGATGTACAAAATATCAGCAGTTGAAAGCATAAAATTGCGTACAAAACATTTATGTATCGGCATTAAATAACCTACATAGGTTGATATGTGTTATGGCTGTGTGAATTTTTTTTTTCTCCGTATGAGTTCGAATCCTCGTCGTCAAGTTGTTATGTGGTGGTTTCACAGTGGAGACTTGTATTTGTACTAAGTCGGTCCTAAAATAGGTTCGACGTACAAAACGTTAGGAACTTGATATAATAGGTAATGACGCAGAGAAATCTAGTTGCGGTCGCTGATAATTTAGTATCCGACTAACGGTCGTCCGGCATCGACTGACTGACCGACCTACTGAGCGACTCACTCGTTACTCTTACTACTCCTACTTAGTATAGGTGTGAGAGTCTATTAACTATAGAATAGGTGTGTTCCACTATAACCATATGCCGCTAAACAATCATGATTATGGCACGTTATGAAGAACCACATAAAGAACTAACAAAAATATCACAGCGTCTCATATCTGAATTGGTATTCAAAACCAGCGAAACAAATGCAATACAATATAATGACAAAAGTACGCAGGTGTAAGCTTTAAGAAAGCTTTATTCAACTCACAATACAATGTTCACGTATATTGTCCTTTTATAGTCCCAGTAAACATAAATGTCTCTCTCAAAGAGGAGAGTAACAAATAAGGGGAGACCACTCTTGATTATTCATAACACTGAATCAAGCAGTGAAACAATAACTAGCGTTACAGAGACAAAATAAAGAATAGTCAGAAGATATCCTGTATCAGCCAAACGATGATCACTTCATGATGATTCTAGCTGGAAATGATGAAAGAAATCGGAAGGGAGTTTCACAGGCGAGAAAAGAAACTGTTAGAATATCATGTAATGAATATGCATTCACCTGAGTTTCCTCTCACAGTAATATGATTGGCTGGTGTCAGTCATAAATACAGACTGATGTGGAGGTACATGACGACGCCTATTGCCTACGCCTATTGCCTACCACTACGGCGAGGACCAGTCCATTACGGCTACCTACTAGATTGTCCTACCCGGTTACGGTAGCACAAAACCACTTTACTACTTCGAATAAATATATCCCTTTCCGGGACATATCAGAATAGAAGAGACGCTTGTATCTAGCTGAAATAGTTTAACAGTAAAACGGTGAAACCTTGTTGCCAATCTAGCAGCACGCTTAAATCCAGGCAGGCGAAGCACTAAAGATAAAATCTCATCAGAAAAGTTGCCATGAAAATTTTTGTAGAAAAGACAGAGGAAAGCCACGTCACGTCGATGAGAAAGAATCTGAAGTCGATATGCTAGGTCAGGATCAAGTACAATGCAGGCCCTTTTCTGAATTCTTCAAGAATCTCGAGATATCCAGCAGAGACGCCAAACCCCATAGGGTAGCAATTTTCAATATACGGACAAATGGTAAATTTATAAATGTACAAGATAGAGTCTCAAAAGAAAAAAAAATATTTACCACGACTCAGTGAACCAACATTCCGAGCAGTTGACCTAGTAATTGATTTAATATTGGAAAACGTGAGCCCAAGAAGATGTAAGGTGCTGCTCTCTTGCAGGTTAGTATGAGCCATGTTACTTGCAGGCAGAAAAGTTTCGCTGTGGTGAGTAAAGCCATTGCTTGCCTCAATTAACCACGGATTGGAATTCCTTTTCGAGAGCCAGCTTTACTTTGTCGGATCTGTCGAATTTGCTACTAAGATAGAAGGAGATAGTTGTATTAAGAGCATGGATATCGAGTTGGGAACTGATAACATTGGGAAAGTCGTTGATGAAGATCAGAAAGAACGTAGATCCAAAGATACAATCCTGAAGGAAACCCTACTTTAACATGAAAGAATTTAGAAGAATCACGACGTTCATTACACGATTTGTTAGGAACGATTGGATTCGTCCAAATATTCTCCCAGACTTGAGCCTTGTAGAAGAAGTCCAGAATACCAAATCCTTTGTTAAACGCTTTTGAGATATCTAGAGCCACAGTTTGAGCGTCACTGTTCTTATCTAAAGCTTGATAGGCACATTTAGTGATAGCCGTTAACATGGCGGCAGACCTCGTGAAACCAATGCCATATTGTTTACTCGAAAGGAATTTGTGGGAATTAATATGCTTAAGCAATTCAGTGTTGATTAAAGCATCTACTACTTTTTAATAAACGAGGTAAGATATTATTAGGGAAATATTTAGAGGGATCGGAATGTTCTACAGAGTTCTTAAAAACAGGAACAACAGCAGAGGACTTCCTACAAGCTGTGAAGCAAAAAAAAAAAAAAAAAAAAAAAAAGGAAAAGAAGCATCGAGGCTTTCATTGTAAAGTTTGGAGAGAACAGGATCTAGGAGAACATTTCTTTGGGGATAATTGCAATGATATCGTCGAATCCACAAGCCTTTTGATAATCTAGTTTGGAAATGATAGCAGAAAGCATAGAATATATGCACCAAGGGGATGCATGCGGAGACAAAGAGTCCTTTCGCAAGAAAGAAAGAAAGCCAGCGCCAGTAAATTCCGTGGAAGAGATTTGAAGAATTAAGATAATTTTCACAGGGAGTTCAGATGTCTGGAGAACGTTCCAAGAGAACCAATTCTACACTACAGAAATTGATACGAATACCATGAATGTTGTTGAAGAAATTTGAGAAGCTTGGTGAATTTTTGGCATGCTGGTTTACATTCATGTTACCTATTTGTTTTGGTCATGATATAATTTTAAAGGTGGAAAGGCCAAGACTATTAGTAGCAACAGGTAACCTGAACTGGGTGGAAATTGGTGCAGACTGCAGTATAATATGGTCAAATATGTGTCCACCGGAAGTAATTGCCGGGATACCTATCCATGTGCGATATATCAGTGAAGAACCCTGATATTATGTGACTGTTGATCAGAGCAGCCACTCTAGGCGCTACCTAAGAGTTCAAGATCCTTACTATCAGACGGGGGTCCAGCAACCTCAAACCAGTACCGTCTATATGAAGAGACGGTGACCCTAGCAAGTTATATCACCAAAAGCTCATGACTGTCACCCTTATGAAGACCGCAGATGGAGGAACCGGAAACCTCATCCTAAACCGGAAACAAGGAATAAATATCGAAAAAAATGCCGAGGAGTATGAACCGATGTAGAACTTTTCATCTTCTGTTACAACAATATTTAACTTTTTGAGCTTGCTTGACTTTGGTATCACCGATTCGCAATTTACATGTTGTTCTGTTCCTTTTGCTAACAAACAGAAATTCTTTCAATTGATATTTAGTTCTTTCTTCTCGATTTCCTTCACTACCTTCTGTAGGAGTTCTTATAATTTCCCTTCTATGTTTGATATCAGTATTGTGATATATGCATATCTTGTGTTGTTAAGATTGGGGTCGCCAATAATGACTTGAAAATATACATATAAATAAAGAGGAAATTTCTGTTTGTATTCCTGAGATGAGGTAATATATTTATTTACATTATTTGCATTCTTCAGACTGTTGCCATATTAACGCAGTAATAACAAAAAAATATGAGCTCAAGTAAAAAAAAAAAAAACAACCTATAGTGTCAATAATAATGAAATATGAGCTCTGGTAAAAAAATGATGAGTGAGACATTAAATTTATAACCCACCAAAATCCACAAACCCAATTGCTAAAAGCGTCGGTTAGATTCAGAGATTTGTGAGTTCAATACCTGGCTTGGGGAGTAGTGAACAAAAACTTGAGTTAAAGGGAGACAACTGAGACATCTGGAAGAGTCATGGCACGTGGAGCTAGAACAGTCGGTCGCGGTGGACGAAATAAAAGGTTCAGTTCAAAATTCCAATCACCAGAAAAAAAGGCTGGTGCTTACATCGGCCGAAACGTGAATATGGCACTAAAGATGAGGTCAACAGCCCGAACAATTTAAATAAAGAGTAAATTCTAACTCTTTTTGTTTTTAAAAAATTCCCCAGATTCGTTAGATATACATTTCTACATAACTGGCTTCTACTACGTCGGAAAATCGTAAAGAAATATTCTAATTCTCTAAAATAGTTACAAGTTGCTGCTGTTTTGACAGCCAATGAGAAATCTCGATGGGATTCCAATGATCTCAGAGTTTCCTCATTCTATAGTTTACCAAAACCATTTTGTATAACAGTTCTCACGACCTGCATTTGTCGATTGTCTTATGGTCAACGGCGAGAATAGTGAAATTGGCCAGACGTGTTTAAACTAAGACCGAAATTGGTGTACATTCTCTCACAAATGCCCTTGGTGAAAACCTGAATCATTATCTTCTCCCCACTTTTCAGACATGAGTTGAATAACAGGTTAGGCTAAGCTTTTCACCTTGGCGTGGTATCCACTCTAGAATAAGGAAGTGAATTCAATACCAACCTGAAGTGGGATGAGCCCTGTCAGAATATCTTTTCCTAGAACTACCACTGCAGTGGTGTGACCGCTGGGTTACGGGTCTCTTGTCGTGAGCTGATACTTTCCTTGGCAAAAACTGAAGTTATGATCTTATCTCCATGACATTTTTCTTGTAACTTCTCTTCCCGTCATCGGAAAACCTCGGTATAAAGATCATGATGTTCTGTTTACATTTTATTTTTTTACGAGAAATTGTCACCATAAACGTTTATCTATCGACGACATTTTTTTTATAAATACTAACAAAAATATTGCTCGGTGTTATGTATGTTTTTGTGGTTGAAATAAAGATCCAAACCAAAACCGGTTTCAACATTGAATGTTGGTACTCCCCCGCCACTATGATTTGGACACCTACCTAGATGCGTGTGAGTGATTTTGTCTCAATCTTAATTTTTTTGTGCTTTTCTAGCCGACAATAAAGGTTAAAATTTGTTTTTCCAAACAGCACCATATCCGCCCAATTCGACAAAAGACAAAAAGTTATAGATAAGTAAACAAAAACTTTTGGTAATAAGTTCCAACAAATAGGACGTTTAACATTTCCGGCGGCAGTCTTATATTCACAGGCCTTTAGCGAGAATTTGGCACCGCTTATTTGTAGTACCTGTGCCGCCGGTTAGAATTGCCAGCCGCGCTTCGTGATTTAGAGATGAGCAGAATGGGTGGTAGGAGAGAGTTTTATTTCTCGTTAGTTAATTTGTTCTGTGTTCAAAGGACTTTCCCCAGTTGTGGTGAACGAGCCTAGAGATGAAACGTGGCGTTCTTTGTTCTGTCGGCGAAAAAGTCAGACAGCGCTTCGTTGCATATTTACACTCGAAATATATTGCACCCTTACACCCAATTAGATTAAATGTGATCCATGATTTTATATTGAGAATGGTATTCAAATTATTTACAAGTCGTCTCGAGTTACGTAATCTATTACGCCTGTAAGGATTAGGGGACAAGATAACCACAGGGAGGACATCCCTCATCAGCCAGCTCAAGGTAAGAAGGTTTAGTCTATCCTTCTATTTAACCCATAGTTGAGGAACGAAGAGAAGTTTATGCCCTTTCCAATGGAACTGAATCAAAGACAATCAATCGGGAATGGAACCCGGTATAGTGAATTCATTTTCTGCGCAGTTTAATGTTACATCATCCGCGCCTCTAATGTGATAAACACATAGTTCTAATAGTGATTTTCCAAGCGTAGCTTAGATGTGGCACAAGGCCGAAAGTAGGGGGCACCCAGTGAGGATCGAACTCACTACTCAGTCGTAATTGTTCTAGTGAGACAAGCTTGTTAACCATTACACCACCTCGAGGTGCCTAAACACATAGTTCTAATATATGCTACGTCATTGGCGTCAATGACCAACAGAATGCCGTCCACAGAAATTATCTGAAATTCCTGTCCGAAAGGTGGAGTTTCAGCTAGTAGGCAAAACATTCAAGATTAAATTTCATTTTGCAGTCTTCAGACGAATACGCACAAAAATTTGACCCATGCCCAAAGACCCATCACTTTTCCTCTTCCACAGATTTTATATAGATTATCAGCTTGTAAAATATTTATTTCTCTATAAACAGAAACCCCGTGTACAAAGACTGTCTTTATCCAGCCAGAAACGAAGTGGCAAGGACATATAACGCTATTTGCGTCCAAAGAGATGATTACTTCAGAGCCTTCTCTCATTCAGAGGTCGTATAAAGATTACTTCTGTAATTCAAACCGGGCAAACAGAATGTCTCTTCTGTACATGAAAGCCAGCTTGCAATATAAATTACATATAAGGCGATATACCTTCAAGTTGGAATGCTTGTGATTGATAGGATATACAGTGTCAAACAAATTACGATGTTGGGATTCGTTTAAGACGCAGAAAAACGTATTAAAGCTTATGTGGGTGTGCCAATAAATCTATCCCCTCACATGTAGGTGATTTTAAATTTAGAAAATTGATTGGGGAGGCCTGAGAGAAGAGATGAGAGTAATTCGGAATAGATAATATAAACGAATACTTATATTTAATTAGATCAAATCTTCACACCAGGAATGAGAAAATACTTAGAGCAGGAAAAATTAAGTGAAGATTCTGGGAAAATATCCAATGGAATTTAGCATACAAATATATATATATATATATATATATATATATATATATATATATATATATATATATATATATATATATTCACTTACGTGCTAATACACTTGGGAATGGTGTGAATCCTCTTCTTCTCCCTCCAGCTATGGGTAAATAGTAGGACAAACTGGGTTCTATAGTGGCTTGACGATTGCGTCTAGCATGAAACAGGTTGTCGCCTCTAAAATGTTGACTTCAATGTTCACTTTTATATTTACACGCTCTATCTCTGATATTGAGCACTTTATCCCATAAATATAGCACACCTTATGACTATATTTCTTCCTAAATAAGATATATATATATATATATATATATATATATATATATATATATATATATATATATATATGCGATGCTTATTGGGAAAGTGCTCAATATCATTTATAGAGCTAACATATTTTCGTCGAATGCCCAATGGATATGAATTTGTAAACCTGGCTTTCACACTTATGAAATCCTCAGACAAATAATTTTGAGGATCGTATACGCGTGAAACCCAGAGTTATAAACTAATATCCATTCAACTATTCGTCCTGGGTATGACGGTAAACTACATGCGCGTCCTGGGTATGATGAAAAAAAAATATTACCAGCAATATATTTAAAAAAAAAAAATTATTACCAGCAATACGTTTTTGAAAAAAAAAATACCAGCAATACATGTTTTTAAAATAATATTACCTGCTTTAGATTTTTGAGGAAAAATATTACCAGAAATAGATTTTGACAAAACGAAATATTACTAGAAAAAAAAAAGTTGTCTGCATTAAATAACCCATTGAGGTTGATATGCCGTAAAACACAACAAACCAAACCAAACCAAACCATTTAACTATATATATATATATATATATATATATATATATATAAATGAACATAGAAGTCAACACTTAGAGGCCTCTAAGTGTTGACTTCTATGTTCACTTTTATATATTTACAAGCTCTATCTCTGATATTGAGCACTTTATTCCATAAATATAGCATACCTTAAGACTATATATATATATATATATATATATATATATATATGTATATATACATTCAAACAATTTTATGCAACCTTTTCCATGTTGGAACCAATTTCAAGTCACTTAAAGGTGATGTCATCTATAACGCCGAAAGTGATTTTATACGTACTTTCATCGAGAAAGATGCCCCATTTAATGATGTATCCTTCCCATGTATGACAACGTCTTCCAGAATTTTCTGTTTTACCTCACAATGAGTCCTATATAATATTTTGGCGTTATCTTGTCGTTGGCGGAACTCGTAGTGTTGGCAAGTAAATGTCTTAAACATTTTCTTTTTATCTTCAAGTCTTTGTCTTTCTTTGACATTAAACAAAAACAAACCATGATGATATATGTATATAATCTTCAACACGTCGATAATGAATCGTTGTCGTTGGCAGAACTAGTTACATATAATTGTGGTGCACATCGATATTTCCTTCTATGTGAAATGAGTCCTACGTTGGATTTGAAGAAACGTCCGCAGCCATTGCATGGTAGTGTTTGAGGGTGGTCAGGGCATGGAGAACTCTAGTTTTTCTTTGGGCTCTCTCGCGTGTCTTCTATTTGCCTTCTGGCGTTTGCGAAGGATGTTGCTCTTTCGTGGACTGCTCTTCTGTAATTTATTCGTTCTGCAGCTTCTGCCTTCCAATTTGAGCGGATCGATTTCTCTATTTAGCAAGGTGTTTCTGAGCTGATCCATTTTTAAGTTGGGTTCAAGGTCAAGCCACTTAATGGAGACGTCATCTACAACGGTCAAACTGATTTTATACGCGCACGTTTTTTAATAGGCAATTCAATATACGATCTACTATGAAGAAAGATACACTATTTAAATGATGTCTGCTTCACTTGTATTACAACTGATTCCAGAATTTTGAGTTCCTCCTTACATTGAGTATATTAAGTATATATAAGACTAGCAGTAGAGCCCGGCGTTGCCCGGGGATGTAACAGTAAGAAATAGATCAAGTATCGACGAACATAAAGACTGAAAAATAAAATTGACAAAGATTATTGTTTAAGGTTGACGGACACGCGTGTCTTAATTAGTTTTTTTTTTTTACGAATTGGTCAAACACAAACTCAAACAAGAACATTGTTTTCAATCGTTATGAGTCTACCGATTGAGTAGAATTTTATTATAAACAAAATTTTCTGAATGTAAAAATAAAGAAAAAAGTGTGCAAGACAATAAGAAACACTACCTGCCAAAAAAAAGTGAAGTTTTGTTGAAATCGGTTGAAAAATGTAGGAAATTCGATCCCATATATAAACGAACACACACACACACACACAAAAAAAAAGCAACCTGCGTTTTATAATAAGTATAACTCGATATGAGTTGTCCCCCTTTCATTCCCGCGATAGCGATGTCTCTTTCGCGTTTTCAAATTGATTTCGTGCAAAAACAATTCTGACGTGCGATGAGGCTTGGGAAAAAGTGCGGTAACACATGCGAATACACAAACACAAACACACGCACACACGCACACACACACACACACACACACACACACACACACACATATATATATATATATATATATATATATGCACATACATGGGCGTGTTTGTATGTGTGTGTGTGCGATAAAACTGGGGGAAAAAGGGCGGTAACAGATATGGTTGCGAAACGATTGACATGATTGAAATTGGACGAATTGATAACGTTCAGTAAATCAATAGTTCGATCGATAGGATCGTTGGAATAAGAGGAAAATCGATCGATACAGCCACCAAATAACTGTGTAAGAATCAAGATGGAGAGACATATGTTGAGATAAATGCAAAGACATACATAATTTCGAAAAGAATCTGATGCCAAACTGGAATGGAAGCCAAGTAGTTGCAATCATTTACGGTCAGTAGCTTAATTATAAACCTGAGAATCTGTCTCCATGTCAGTACCATCGGATTGCACGAAAATCATAAGAACTACGCCTGCAGCCATATTTAGAGAAATAACGCTATTTCTCAAAAACGTTCATCGGTTGAATAAAGGTTGTTTCGTATAGAAAACAAATCCTTGTCATAAACTTTGCATTTCTGGGTGGCAGAGAAATCTCACAAAAAATAAATGTCTGGTTTTAATTACTCTCTTCTACACCTTCTCCGCCTTCTCCTCCTCCTTTTTCTTCTTCTCTTCATCCTCCTCCTTCTCCTCCTCCTCCTCCTTCTTTTCTTCATCCTCTTTACCACCTCCTCCTTCTCCTCCCCTTCTTCTTCCTTTTCTCCTCCTTCTTCTCTTCGTCAAACTTTTCCTTCTTTTTCTTCTTCTCTTCAAAATCCTCATCCTTTCTCCTCCTACTTTTCCCCTCCTCTTCTTCTTCTTTTTCTCCTTCTTCTTCGCCTGCCCTCTTCTCCCCTCCTTCTTTTTCTCCTCCTTCTCCTCCTTCTTCTTTTCCTCCTCCTCCTTCTTCTTCTTCTATTCGTCCTACTTTTTTCTTCACTTTCGCATAATTGCCCTTACGAAAGGTGTGGCGGACCGTGGGTTTATTTACGCGTTCTGATATGAACACGTGTGGAACTCCTGAAATAAAGGCCACTACAAATATGGCAGACTCGGAGAATTAATCTACCAAAAAGAAATTTAAAAGAGAAAAAAAACAAACAAAAAAAACGATATACATGTACAAACAGGTATATGTATTAAACAGCAAAAAGGGTTTACAAAAGACAAAAACATTAACCTGGGCTTTGTTCTTTGTTAGGGGCTGCAGCTGGAGTCTTAAAAGTGGATTATGCTAAGTCTGGGGGCATCATCACAGTTCTGTTTTTAGAAAATGTTTTAAACTCTATATTTTATGTTTTGTTACACATTTTATATATTATTTTCAGTAGTTGTATCGATCTATGCGTAAGAAAATTTACGCTAAGTATATGGTTACCAATAGTATTTCTCAAAAATGTTTTTAAAAGGGTTTGAAATGTTTCTAAAACGTTTAGGATGAAAGTTTAAGGAATATGGGGTTTTAAAAATCAAAATAGGTACTTATAAGCACATTTAAGCCGGTTGCAAGTATCCGCGGATTCTATCTATTCGCGGTCGGTTCTGGTCCCTAACCCCCTGCCCGCGCATACGGGGGACTCACTGTAATATGTTTATATACATCAAATGTGGCCCGGGAGAGAGAGGTTTCAGATACGCGGACGGGCAGACAGAATTTGCCGTTTATTTACTTATAAGTTAAGTGTATATGTTTTCATTCCTATGGACGTTACGAGAGGTGAATTTCATAGTGGACTAGCTGCATGGCCCGGCGTTGCCCGTGCTTGATTCAAAAATCGTACGACTCATACAGCAATCACTATCACTTGACTTAAAATATTTTTGCCCTTCCTTGCCTTTAAAGGAGTGCCCTTTGCCGTGATGATGTTGCTACATGCCTTACTTCTTGCCTATCTCACACTGCGAATTTTTTCTAAGCTCTATACTAAACATTAAATCTGTTACGAAAAAAGAACTAAACAAAATGAACACAAAACGATCAGCTTTAAAAAAGGACTCGTAACTGGAAAAACCGAATGAAAAAAGAATGTTAACAACAAATACTTTTTCACATCCAACCCAGTTCTGCGGAATCAGAATCAACGTTGAGTTTAAACAAGCGAATGAGCCAATTGGAGTAAAGTGCCATGCAGATTTAAATTTTTCCCACTTGTGACGAATGCAGCTACCGATTTTTTCGTGTCAGTCAGCTGTTGGCTCTCACGCTGGCCGATAGAATCTTCCTGCCTATTCGTGGCAGCCAACTATAGGCTCTCACTCTGAACAGAACAAAATGGCCTCAAACTACATGAAAACTGTCGTAGAAGCATGAAAAAATCGATTATTTCCACTATCGATGGGAGTTGGGAAAAGCAAACTCGGTCTTGGCCTTCCCGCTAACTTGGAGCATGTGCATGTAAATTTTGGTGCAAATCCGTCGAAAATTGTGGCCGTGCATTCCTTACACACACACACACACACACACACACACACACACACACACACACACACACACACACACACATCCTGCCTTTTATAGATGGAGATTTTAGAATCTACAACTAAAAATTCTTTCTCGGAATTTCATTAAAAGTTCATGACATTAACACATGCTTACTTCATACATTTCCGGTAAAAGCATAGATTTAAATGACAGCGGAATATAATTGATAATAAATTCCCTTATTTCTGGTTTAATTTAATTCTTTTTATTAATCCAAGAAATTACTTTAATAATAACATTGCCCGTGCCGATCAGCGACAGAAAATAAAACAAGAAAAAATACGAAACAATATAATCCTTAAATTTTAATTAAATTAATATTTTTGTTTATTTCCATTATTTTATATATCATTCTATAATATAATTTGAAGAATAAAATTATTAGGCATGGTCAAAAACATCTGCATCCTGTTAATTTGAATAAATCTATTCCAACAGTTTCTTTTCTCGCACTTCCCGCTTGTGGAACTTCCTTCCATTTACTTGCTTAACTGATAGCTACAATCCTCATAAATTTAAATGCAACGTCACTCCGTTCATCTTTTGTCCTGTCCTCAATCCTCTTTATACTCTGCCTTTTCTCTCACTTTCATTCCCTCTAACTCCCTGCGTACTAGCCACATTCACGCCTTGCTTGGAGTGAAATGATTAAAAAAAAATCAAATATCGTAAAGAACTTTACTGAATAACAAAAGCCCAATCACTCGAATACTCCCAACACCAAAAACAACAAAAAAGGGTAGCTCATATAATAAGTAGGGAAAATAATGATATAATCAACATGTTGACCTTCCCATTAATACAAAGAAGAGATAAAACCTATGGATTTCAGAAGCTTACTCCTCTAGAAAAAAAAACCCTTTCGTCAGAAATAGTTAAAATTTCTTTACAGTGTTTTTCGCACATTACGAAAAGGACAAGTCTTACAATTATTTTAATATATTTTTTATTGTTATACGTTAATTATATAGATAAAGATATTTAAGTAAATGCTCTGTTTATAACAAACAGTATTAACAACATTTTACTGCTTTTAAACTACAATTTCCCATGATTTCCCTCGAACGTTCATGTCTGCTGGAAGCGTATCTAAACGTGAACAAATGACGTCACACACTACGCAATGGAAAAAGTCCGACAAAAAAAAAGAAGGAAATAATAATAATAATAATAATAATAATAATAATAATAATCAGGCTGCACGATATTGGCAGCCACTGAATATAAAACACGACATGAGAGAGTGAGCCAATATCTGCAGTAGAAAATCTGCAACTTGTACGGAAAGGAAAATAAAAAAAATTGGTATGAACACCACCCAGACCCGGTTACGGAGACAGAACCTATAACAATTTTATGGGACTCTACAATATACACAGACAGAACAATCATGGCTAATTGCCCAGACATCATTATCAGAGACTGCAAAAAAAAAAAAAAAAAAAAAAATGCCGTCTGATTGATATGGCAGTCCCTGCAGACTGCAATGCATCTTTGAAGATCTTCAAAAATCTTTCATAATACAAGGACCTTAAAATCGAAATCTCAAAAATGTGGCTCATGAGAACATCAACAATCTCTGTTGTAGTTGGAGCCCTCGGATTGATTGGAAAAGATTCCAATAGACTCATTGACGGGATTCCGGGAAGCCCATGCCTTAAAGATATAAAAAAAATTGTTCTAACGAGTACAGTCCGCACCTTTATCTTTGTAAAATATCACTGTGTGTGTGTATGTGTATGAGTTTGTTTTTTTAATTGCTCAGTGGAAAAAGTCATGATGCCATTTCTGACCTTAGGTCAATGGTTGGGACCCGGAAAGAACTGAGTATACACCAGAGTTTAAAGGAAATAATAATAATAATAATGATGATGATGATGATGATGTTGTAAGTCTGAAACACAGAAACATTAATGTACAGTGATATTCGTCAGGAATTACCAACAACACATGATAAAATATTTCACACCTATTGTTCAGATTAAGTGAACAAATTGATGAGACCATTGAGCCTGTAATGACTTGATGCACATTTTTGGCGCAGAGATGGAATGAAAAGAGTGTTAAAAAAATGGCGATTCTAGAGAGTTTCAGTAGCAGATATGGTTTGTTGAATTTCATCCAGGGATTTTGATAAAACTCGACAGTCATCGTAAAGGTTACAAAACCGTTCCAATACAATCATCACGTGTGACAACTGAACACGAATATATTGCACGTACCCTGCTCACAGACTAACTTAATCACCAGGACATAATGAGCTTTAGGTGAGCGCTTATTTCCGCGAAATTAATTACCGTAATTCACCGATGATAATACGCTTTCATCCATAATACGCACACCTAAAATTGTGCTGAAAATGTTGGAAAATGCTTTTACCCACGCATAATGCTCACCCCTTGTTTGGTAAACAAACCCTATAAATTGTACCTCTCTAATTTCATTACGAAAAGCATTTTCCACTCTTATTTTGAAAGATGGTTTTAAACTTAGAATACTATTGTTCTAACTTAGTTTTATGATAATTCTTATTTTATTTTACGGCAATTTTTTAAAAGATTTTTTAAAGCTGTGCATAACCCTGAATTTGCTTATTATTTTTTAGAAAAAAAAACTGCGTATTATACATGGGGTATTACGGTAATTACAGCATCTGTAATTCTGGAACTTAGCGTTACCAAATCAATTAATTGTGAAAAATTACTCGACAATAAATTGGCCAAAAATATTGATCGTCTGAAAGTATTCTTGATTTTTCCTTCTTTCTAATGGTACTAATTATATAGAATATTGAATTAATTTCTTGAATGCGTGAGGGTTCTTAAATGTTCTCCAAGATGCAATTCAAAATGGCTTCTATTTTTCGTTCAAGTTGGGAAGAGATTTCAGCCAATAACTTTTAGCAAGAGCTTGTAAATCGATATACAGCAAATGTCACCGGTAATGAATACATATGCAAGCCAAATTTATTTCAATCTCCTAAATTTTGAATTAGGTCAAAGGAAGTCGCAAGAAATTGTATTGCATTTGGTCGTGAACAAATGCCATAATGAAAGCCAATTTATTTTGGGTCAGATTCCAAACTCTCATTTATTTGGACTTGAACAAAGTTGGCTTCGTGTTGTTGTCGCTCTACTTCGACTACTTCTTCTTTGTACCACTGCACTTCAGTAGGTGAACATCCATTTACACAAGCTCTTCAGGGAGCTTACTCGCTGTTTCCCTCCGATATTCTTGTCTTTAATGTGTCCACCAATCCAACTTTATTCGTTACTGTTATTGGGTCTAACCCATAATAATAATAATGGGCTATTCCATACTTAATAAATACAGCACCTCAGGAGTAGGCAAGGGAGTCAGTCGATGTCGGACATTCTGAGCGACTGATCGGTTCACCTCTCTGTCTCCGGACGGAGAGGAACCCGAAGGAGGCTACGCCGAAGGGCGGAGTCTCCTTCGGGGAGGTAAAACCGGCCCTGAACACGTTTATACGGGTTCAAATGGGCTATTTTTTGGGCGAGCCTAATGGTTCGGGAATGCCCACGTTAAAAGGCCTTGTGCCACATGACACCCTCGTGGGGGTGACTGAATATCGTCAGTCGATGTCGGACATTCTGAGCGACTGATCGGTTCACCTCTCTGTCTCCGGACGGAGAGGAACCCGAAGGAGGCTACGCCGAAGGGCGGAGTCTCCTTCGGGAGGTAAACCGGCCCTGAACACGTTTATACGGGTTCAAATGGGCTATTTTTTGGGCGAGCCTAATGGTTCGGGAATGCCCACGTTAAAAAGGCCTTGTGCCACATGACACCCTCGTGGGGGGGTGACTGAATATCGTCAGTCGATGTCGGACATTCTGAGCGACTGATCGGTTCACCTCTCTGTCTCCGGACGGAGAGGAACCCGAAGGAGGCTACGCCGAAGGAGGCTACGCCGAAGGGCGGAGTCTCCTTCGGGGAGGTAAAACCGGCCCTGAACACGTTTATACGGGTTCAAATGGGCTATTTTTTGGCCGAGCCTAATGGCTTGGGAATGCCCACGTTAAAAAGGTCTTTTGCCACATGACACCCTCGTGGGGGGGTGACTGAATATCGTCAGTGGAGTCATTCAAGGAGTCAGTAGTTCAAGTCGAGTCAGTAGTTCAAGTGGAGTCAAGAGTCGAGTCAGAGGCAGTCCGAAACAGAATCGCGTTCAGACAATTACTGCAAGACTTTGGAATAGTGATACTGGTCGAGACTACATTGTTCTCTCTACTAAATCTGATTGTGTCCGAGTTCTTCTTTATTGTTTCTACCTTGGACTATCACCCGGGGTACAAGGAACCGGACCATAACAGTTATGCACCTCCGAAACAAATGCATTCCATTAGGACACGAATACATATCATGACGACTAACAGTGTCTCTTCGGTACGTACGGGTTATGGCTATCCACAGCTTTCTATCCTTTTTGTTAATCCCTAACTCATATCTGTTTTCTTTCTATCATACCATGTCACCGTTCCGCCAGCCATATACACAACTTCGTTAGATAGCTTACTCGTCGTTTCTCGCTGTCACTCTTGCCTTTAAAATGTCCGGTGAGTGTCAAATTTACTGTTATGGGATCGTACCCATAATAATAATAATGGACTATTCCATACGTAATAAATACTGCGCCTCAGGAGTAGGCAAGGAATCAGTAGTTCAAAGGGAGTCAGTAGTTCAAGTCGAGTCAAGAGTCGAGTCAGAGGCAGTCCGAAACAGAGTCGCGTTCAGACAATTACTGCAAGACATTGGAATAGTGATACTGGTCGAGACTACATTGTTCACTCTTCTAAACCTGATTGTTCATACTAACACTTTCTACTTCTCTGTATATATTTATGCTTGTAATATATCTGTGTTATTCCATATCCGTGTTCTTCTTTATTGGTTCTACCTTAGACCATCACCGTGGTACAAAGACCTGGACCATAACACATAGAAAAATAAACTTATTTCTTTAAAGACATTAAAATTTATTCATTTTTTAAGTTTAGAGGAAAAATCAATGTGGTTGCAAAGTATTGGTCGGTATTATATATATATATATATATATATATATATATTTTTAATTATAACCTTCTGCACCCCCACTTCCAAATGCTAAGCAAATTATAAAGTGTTATGGGATCTTACCCATAATAATAATAATGGACTAGTCCATATTTAATAAATACTGCGCCTCAGGAGTAGGCAACGAGTCAGTCAGTAGTTCAAGTTTTGAACCGACTGCATGGTTAAACTCTCTTCCTACGGGCGAGGGAACCCGAAGGAGGCTACGCCGAAGGGCGGAGTCTCCTTCGGGAGGTAAATCGGCCCCAGAACCCGTTTATACGGGTTCAAATGGGCTATTTTTTGCCGAGCCTAATGGCTCGGGAATTGCCCACGTTAAAAAGGCCTTGTGCCACATGACACCCTCGTGGGGGGGTGACTGAATATCGTCAGTCAGTAGTTCAAGTTTTGAACCGACTGCATGGTTAAACTCTCTTCCTACGGGCGAGAGGAACCCGAAGGAGGCTACGCCGAAGGGCGGAGTCTCCTTCGGGGAGGTAAATTCGGCCCTGAACCCGTTTATACGGGTTCAAATGGGCTATTTTTTTTGGCCGAGCCTAATGGCTCGGGAATTGCCCACGTTAAAAAGGCCTTGTGCCACATGACACCCTCGTGGGGGGTGACTGAATATTGTCAGTCAGTAGTTCAAGTTTTGAACCGACTGCACGGTTAAACTCTCTTCCCTACGGGCGAGAGGAACCCGAAGGAGGCTACGCCGAAGGGCGGAGTCTCCTTCGGGGAGGTTAAACCGGCCCTGAACCCGTTTATACGGGTTCAAATGGGCTATTTTTTTTGGCCGAGCCTGATGGCTCGGGAATTCCCACGTTAAAAAGGCCTTGTGCCACATGACACCCTCGTGGGGGTGACTGAATATTGTCAGTCAGTAGTTCAAGTTTTGAACCGACTGCATGGTTAAACTCTCTTCCTACGGGCGAGGAACCCGAGGAAGGAGGCTACGCCGAAGGGCGGAGTCTCCTTCGGGGAGGTAAATCGGCCCTGAACCCGTTTATACGGGTTCAAATGGGCTATTTTTGGCCGAGCCTAATGGCTTGGGAATTGCCCACGTTAAAAAGGCCTTGTGCCACATGACACCCTCGTGGGGGTGACTGAATATTGTCAGTCAGTAGTTCAAGTTTTGAACCGACTGCACGGTTAAACTCTCTTCCTACGGGCGAGAGGAACCCGAAGGAGGCTACGCCGAAGGGCGGAGTCTCCTTCGGGGAGGTTAAACCGCCCCTGAACCCGTTTATACGGGTTCAAATGGGCTATTTTTTGGCCGAGCCTAATGGCTTGGGATTGCCCACGTTAAAAAGGCCTTGTGCCACATGACACCCTCGTGGGGGGGTGACTGAATATTGTCAGTCAGTAGTTCAAGTTTTGAACCGACTGCACGGTTAAACTCTCTTCCTACGGGCGAGAGGAACCCGAAGGAGGCTACGCCGAAGGGCGGAGTCTCCTTCGGGGAGGTAAAACCGGCCCTGAACCCGTTTATACGGGTTCAAATGGGCTATTTTTTGGCCGAGCCTAATGGCTTGGGAATTGCCCACGTTAAAAAGGCCTTGTGCCACATGACACCCTCGTGGGGGGGTGACTGAATATTGTCAGTCAGTAGTTCAAGTTTTGAACCGACTGCATGGTTAAACTCTCTTCCTACGGGCGAGAGGAACCCGAAGGAGGCTACGCCGAAGGGCGGAGTCTCCTTCGGGGAGGTAAAACCGGCCCAGAACCCGTTTATACGGGTTCAAATGGGCTATTTTTTGGCCGAGCCTAATGGCTTGGGATTGCCCACGTTAAAAAGGCCTTGTGCCACGACACACCCTCGTGGGGGGTGACTGAATATTGTCAGTCAGTAGTTCAAGTTTTGAACCGACTGCACGGTTAAACTCTCTTCCTACGGGCGAGAGGAACCCGAAGGAGGCTACGCCGAAGGCGGAGTCTCCTTCGGGGAGGTTAAATTCGGCCCTGAACCCGTTTATACGGGTTCGAATGGGCTATTTTTTGGCCGGGCCTAATGGCTCGGGAATGCCCACGTTAAAAAGGCCTTGTGCCACATGACACCCTCGTGGGGGGGTGACTGAATATTGTCAGTCAGTAGTTCAAGTTTTGAACCGACTGCACGGTTAAACTCTCTTCCTACGGGCGAGAGGAACCCGAAGGAGGCTACGCCGAAGGGCGGAGTCTCCTTCGGGAGGTAAAACTGGCCCTGAACCCGTTTATACGGGTTCAAATGGGCCCACGGCCGAGCCTAATGGCTTGGGAATGCCCACGTTAAAAAGGCCTTGTGCCACATGACACCCTCGTGGGGGTGACTGAATATTGTCAGTCAGTAGTTCAAGTTTTGAACCGACTGCACGGTTAAACTCTCTTCCTACGGGCGAGAGGAACCCGAAGGAGGCTACGCCGAAAGGCGCTCCTTAGGGGAGGTTAAACCGGCCCAGAACCCGTTTATACGGGTTCAAATGGGCTATTTTGGCCGAGCCTAATGGCTCGGGAATGCCCACGTTAAAAAGGCCTTGTGCCATGACACCCTCGTGGGGGGGGTGACTGAATATTGTCAGTCGTTCAAGTTTTGAACCGACTGCACGGTTAAACTCTCTTCCTACGGGCCCCGAAGGAGGCTACGCCGAAGGGCGGAGTCTCCTTCGGGAGGTTGCCCCCTGAACCCGTTTAACGGGTTCAAATGGGCTATTTTTGGCCGAGCCTAATGGCTCCAGGAATTCCCACGTTAAAAAGGCCTTGTGCCACATGACACCCTCGTGGGGGTGACTGAATATTCAGTCAGTCGTTCAAGTTTTGAACCGACTGCACGGTTAAACTCTCTTCCTACGGGCGAGAGGAACCCGAAGGAGGCTACGCCGAAGGGCGGAGTCTCCTTCGGGAGGTTAAATCGGCCCTGAACCCGTTTATACGGGTTCAAATGGCTATTTTTTGGCCGGGCCTAATGGCTATGCCCACGTTAAAAAGGCCTTGTGCCACATGACACCCCTCGTGGGGGGTGACTGAATATTGTCAGTCGTTCAAGTTTTGAACCGACTGCACGGTTAAACTCTCTTCCTACGGGCGGGAGGAACCCGAAGGAGGCTACGCCGAAGGGCGGAGTCTCCTTCGGGGAGGTTAAAAAGGCCCTGAACCCGTTTATACGGGTTCAAATGGGCTATTTTTTTGCCGAGCCTAATGGCTCGGGAATTCCCACGTTAAAAAGGCCTTGTGCCACATGACACCCTCGTGGGGGGTGACTGAATATTGTCAGTCGTTCAAGTTTTGAACCGACTGCACGGTTGTACTCTCTTCCTACGGGCGGGAGGAACCCGAAGGAGGCTACGCCGAAGGGCGGAGTCTCCTTCAGGGAGGTTAACTCGGCCTAGAACCCGTTTATACGGGTTCAAATGGGCTATTTTTTGGCCGGGCCTAATGGCTCGGGAATGCCCACGTTAAAAAGGCCTTGTGCCACATGACACCCTCGTGGGGGTGACTGAATATTGTCAGTCGTTCAAGTTTTGAACCGACTGCACGGTTGTACTCTCTTCCTACGGGCGGGAGGAACCCGAAGGAGGCTACGCCGAAGGGCGGAGTCTCCTTCGAGGAGGTTAAACCGGCCCCAGAATCCGTTTATACGGGTTCAAATGGGCTATTTTTTGGCCGCCTGATGGCTCGGGAACCCACGTTAAAAGGCCTTGTGCCACATGACACCCTCGTGGGGGGTGACTGAATATTGTCAGTAGTTCAAGTTTTGAGTACTCTCTTCCTACGGGCGGGGAACCCGAAGGAGGCTACGCCGAAGGGCGGAGTCTCCTTCGGGGAGGTAAAACTGGCCCAGAACCCGTTTATACGGGTTCAAATGGGCTATTTTTTGCCGGGCCTAATGGCTCGGGAAAGCCCACGTTAAAAAGGCCTTGTGCCACATGACACCCTCGTGGGGGGTGACTGAATATTGTCAGTCGTTCAAGTTTTGAACCAACTGCACGGTTGTACTCTCTTCCTACGGGCGGGGGAACCCGAAGGAGGCTACGCCGAAGGGCGGAGTCTCCTTCGGGGAGGTTAAACTCACCCAGAACCCGTTTATACGGGTTCAAATGGGCTATTTTTTTGCCGGGCCTAATGGCTCGGGAAAGCCCACGTTAAAAAAGGCCTTGTGCCACCATGACACCCTCGTGGGGGGTGACTGAATATTGTCAGTAGTTCAAGTTTTGAACCAACTGCACGGTTGTACTCTCTTCCTACGGGCGGGGGGAACCCGAAGGAGGCTACGCCGAAGGGCGGAGTCTCCTTCGGGAGGTAAAACTCGGCCCAGAACTCGTTTATACGGGTTCAAATAGGCTATTTTTGGCCGAGCCTAATGGCTTGGGAATGCCCACGTTAAAAAGGCCTTGTGCCACATGACACCCTCGTGGGGGGGTGACTGAATATTGTCAGTAGTTCAAGTTTTGAACCAACTGCACGGTTGTACTCTCTTCCTACGGGCGGGGGGAACCCGAAGGAGGCTACGCCGAAGGGCGGAGTCTCCTTCGGGGAGGTAAAACCGGCCCAGAACCCGTTTATACGGGTTCAAATGGGCTATTTTTTGGCCGGGCCTAATGGCTCGGGAAAGCCCACGTTAAAAAGGCCTTGTGCCACATGACACCCTCGTGGGGGGGTGACTGAATATTGTCAGTAGTTCAAGTTTTGAACCAACTGCACGGTTGTACTCTCTTCCTACGGGCGGGGGAACCCGAAGGAGGCTACGCCGAAGGGCGGAGTCTCCTTCGGGGAGGTAAAATCGGCCCAGAACCCGTTTATACGGGTTCAAATGGGCTATTTTTGGCCGAGCCTAATGGCTTGGGAATGCCCACGTTAAAAAGGCCTTGTGCCACATGACACCCTCGTGGGGGTGACTGAATATTGTCAGTAGTTCAAGTTTTGAACCAACTGCACGGTTGTACTCTCTTCCTACGGGCGGGGGAACCCGAAGGAGGCTACGCCGAAGGGCGGAGTCTCCTTCGGGAGGTAAAACCGGCCCAGAACCCGTTTATACGGGTTCAAATGGGCTATTTTTTGGCCGGGCCTAATGGCTCGGGAAAGCCCACGTTAAAAAGGCCTTGTGCCACATGACACCCTCGTGGGGGGGGTGACTGAATATTGTCAGTAGTTCAAGTTTTGAACCAACTGCACGGTTGTACTCTCTTCCTACGGGCGGGGGGAACCCGAAGGAGGCTACGCCGAAGGGCGGAGTCTCCTTCGGGGAGGTAAAACCGGCCCAGAACCCGTTTATACGGGTTCAAATGGGCTATTTTTTGGCCGAGCCTAATGGCTTGGGAATGCCCACGTTAAAAAGGCCTTGTGCCACATGACACCCTCGTGGGGGGGTGACTGAATATTGTCAGTAGTTCAAGTTTTGAACCAACTGCACGGTTGTACTCTCTTCCTACGGGCGGGGGGACCTACGCCGAAGGGCGGAGTCTCCTTCGGGAGGTAAACGGCCCAGAACCCGTTTATACGGGTTCAAATGGGCTATTTTTTGGCCGGGCCTAATGGCTCGGGAAAGCCCACGTTAAAAAGGCCTTGTGCCACATGACACCCTCGTGGGGGTGACTGAATATTGTCAGTAGTTCAAGTTTTGAACCAACTGCACGGTTGTACTCTCTTCCTACGGGCGGGGGGGAACCCGAAGGAGGCTACGCCGAAGGGCGGAGTCTCCTTCGGGGAGGTAAACCGGCCCAGAACTCGTTTATACGGGTTCAAATGGGCTATTTTTGGCCGAGCCTAATGGCTTGGGAATGCCCACGTTAAAAAGGCCTTTGTGCCACATGACACCCCTCGTGGGGGGTGACTGAATATTGTCAGTAGTTCAAGTTTTGAACCAACTGCACGGTTGTACTCTCTTCCTACGGGCGGGGGAACCTGAAGGAGGCTACGCCGAAGGGCGGAGTCTCCTTCGGGGAGGTAAACTGGCCCAGAACCCGTTTATACGGGTTCAAATGGGCTATTTTTTGCCGGGCCTAATGGCTCGGGAAAGCCCACGTTAAAAAGGCCTTGTGCCACATGACACCCTCGTGGGGGTGACTGAATATTGTCAGTAGTTCAAGTTTTGAACCAACTGCACGGTTGTACTCTCTTCCTACGGGCGGGGGGGACCCGAAGGAGGCTACGCCGAAGGGCGGAGTCTCCTTCGGGGAGGTAAACCGGCCCAGAACCCGTTTATACGGGTTCAAATGGGCTATTTTTGGCCGAGCCTAATGGCTCCGGAATGCCCACGTTAAAAGGCCTTGTGCCACATGACACCCTCGTGGGGGGGTGACTGAATATTGTCAGTAGTTCAAGTTTTGAACCAACTGCACGGTTGTACTCTCTTCCTACGGGCGGGGGGAACCCGAAGGAGGCTACGCCGAAGGGCGGAGTCTCCTTCGGGGAGGTAAAACCGGCCCAGAACCCGTTTATACGGGTTCAAATGGGCTATTTTTTGCCGGGCCTAATGGCTCCGGGAAAGCCCACGTTAAAAAGGCCTTGTGCCACATGACACCCTCGTGGGGGTGACTGAATATTGTCAGTCGTTCAAGTTTTGAACCACTGCACGGTTGTACTCTCTTCCTACGGGCGGGGAACCTGAAGGAGGCTACGCCGAAGGGAGGAGTCTCCTTCGAGGAGGTAAACCGGCCCAGAACCCGTTTATACGGGTTCAAATGGGCCCGAGCCTGATGGCTCGGGAATGCCCACGTTAAAAAGGCCTTGTGCCACATGACACCCTCGTGGGGGTGACTGAATATTGTCAGTAGTTCAAGTTTTGAACCAACTGCACGGTTGTACTCTCTTCCCACGGGCGGGGGAACCTGAAGGAGGCTACGCCGAAGGGCGGAGTCTCCTTCGGGGAGGTAAAACCGGCCCAGAACCCGTTTATACGGGTTCAAATGGGCTATTTTTTGGCCGAGCCTAATGGCTCGGGAAACGCCCACGTTAAAAAGGCCTTGTGCCACATGACACCCTCGTGGGGGTGACTGAATATTGTCAGTAGTTCAAGTTTTGAACCAACTGCACGGTTGTACTCTCTTCCTACGGGCGGGGGGAACCTGAAGGAGGCTACGCCGAAGGGCGGAGTCTCCTTCGGGAGGTAAAATCGGCCCAGAACCCGTTTATACGGGTTCAAATGGGCTATTTTTGGCCGGGCCTAATGGCTCAAAGCCCACGTTAAAAAGGCCTTGTGCCACATGACACCCTCGTGGGGGGTGACTGAATATTGTCAGTAGTTCAAGTTTTGAACCAACTGCACGGTTGTACTCTCTTCCTACGGGCGGGGGAACCCGAAGGAGGCTACGACGAAGGGCGGAGTCTCCTTCGGGAGGTAAACCGGCCCAGAACTCGTTTATACGGGTTCAAATGGGCTATTTTTTGGCCGAGCCTAATGGCTTGGGAATGCCCACGTTAAAAAGGCCTTGTGCCACATGACACCCTCGTGGGGGTGACTGAATATTGTCAGTAGTTCAAGTTTTGAACCAACTGCACGGTTGTACTCTCTTCCTACGGGCCCCGAAGGAGGCTACGCCGAAGGGCGGAGTCTCCTTCGGGGAGGTAAAATTGGCCCAGAACCCGTTTATACGGGTTCAAATGGGCTATTTTTGCCGGGCCTAATGGCTCGGGAAAGCCCACGTTAAAAAGGCCTTTGTGCCACATGACACCCCGGGGGGGGTGACTGAATATTGTCAGTAGTTCAAGTTTTGAACCAACTGCACGGTTGTACTCTCTTCCTACGGGCGGGGGAACCCGAAGGAGGCTACGCCGAAGGGCGGAGTCTCCTTCGGGGAGGTAAATGGCCCAGAACCCGTTTATACGGGTTCAAATGGGCTATTTTTTGGCCGGGCCTAATGGCTCGGGAAAGCCCACGTTAAAAAAAGGCCTTTGCCCATGACACCCTCGTGGGGGTGACTGAATATTGTCAGTAGTTCAAGTTTTGAACCAACTGCACGGTTGTACTCTCTTCCTACGGGCGGGGAACCCGAAGGAGGCTACGCCGAAGGGCGAGTCTCCTTCGGGGAGGTAAAACCGGCCCAGAACCCGTTTATACGGGTTCAAATGGGCTATTTTTTTTGCCGAGCCTAATGGCTTGGGAATGCCCACGTTAAAAAGGCTTTGTGCCACATGACACCCTCGTGGGGGGTGACTGAATATTGTCAGTAGTTCAAGTTTTGAACCAACTGCACGGTTGTACTCTCTTCCTACGGGCGGGGGGGAACCCGAAGGAGGCTACGCCGAAGGGCGGAGTCTCCTTCGGGGAGGTAAAATTGCCCAGAACCCGTTTATACGGGTTCAAATGGGCTATTTTTTGGCCGGGCCTAATGGCTCGGGAAAGCCCACGTTAAAAAGGCCTTGTGCCACATGACACCCTCGTGGGGGGTGACTGAATATTGTCAGTAGTTCAAGTTTTGAACCAACTGCGGTTGTACTCTCTTCCTACGGGCGGGGAACCCGAAGGAGGCTACGCCGAAGGGCGGAGTCTCCGTCGGGGAGGTAAAAACAGAACCCGTTTATACGGGTTCAAATGGGCTATTTTTGGCCGGGCCAATGGCTCAGGAAAGCCCACGTTAAAAAGGCCTTGTGCCACATGACACCCTCGTGGGGGGTGACTGAATATTGTCAGTAGTTCAAGTTTTGAACCAACTGCACGGTTGTAACGGGCGGGGGGAACCCGAAGGAGGCTACGCCGAAGGGCGGAGTCTCCTTCGGGGAGGTAAAACCGGCCCAGAACTCGTTTATACGGGTTCAAATGGGCTATTTTTGGCCGAGCCTAATGGCTTGGGAATGCCCACGTTAAAAAGGCCTTGTGCCACATGACACCCTCGTGGGGGTGACTGAATATTGTCAGTAGTTCAAGTTTTGAACCAACTGCACGGTTGTACTCTCTTCCTACGGGCGGGGGGGACCCGAAGGAGGCTACGCCGAAGGGCGGAGTCTCCTTCGGGGAGGTAAAATCGGCCCAGAACCCGTTTATACGGGTTCAAATGGGCTATTTTTTGCCGGGCCTAATGGCTCGGGAAAGCCCACGTTAAAAAGGCCTTTGTGCCACATGACACCCTCGTGGGGGTGACTGAATATTGTCAGTAGTTCAAGTTTTGAACCAACTGCACGGTTGTACTCTCTTCCTACGGGCGGGGGAACCCGAAGGAGGCTACGCCGAAGGGCGGAGTCTCCTTCGAGGAGGTTAAACCGGCCCTGAATCCGTTTATACGGGTTCAAATGGGCTATTTTTTGGCCGAGCCTGATGGCTCGGGAATGCCCACGTTAAAAAGGCCTTGTGCCACATGACACCCTCGTGGGGGGGTGACTGAATATTGTCAGTAGTTCAAGTTTTGAACCAACTGCACGGTTGTACTCTCTTCCTACGGGCGGGGAACCCGAAGGAGGCTACGCCGAAGGGCGGAGTCTCCTTCGGGGAGGTAAATCGGCCCAGAACCCGTTTATACGGGTTCAAATGGGCTATTTTTTTGCCGGGCCTAATGGCTCAGGAAAGCCCACGTTAAAAAGGCCTTATGACACCCTCGTGGGGGTGACTGAATATTGTCAGTAGTTCAAGTTTTGAACCAACTGCACGGTTGTACTCTCTTCCTACGGGCGGGGGGAACCCGAAGGAGGCTACGCCGAAGGGCGGAGTCTCCTTCGGGGAGGTAAAAACTCGGCCCAGAACCCGTTTATACGGGTTCAAATGGGCTATTTTTTTGGCCGAGCCTAATGGCTCGGGAAAGCCCAAAAAGGCCTTGTGCCACATGACACCCTCGTGGGGGTGACTGAATATTGTCAGTAGTTCAAGTTTTGAACCAACTGCACGGTTGTACTCTCTTCCTACGGGCGGGGGAACCCGAAGGAGGCTACGCCGAAGGGCGTAGCCTCCTTCGGGAGGTAAACGCCCAGAACCCATTTATACGGGTTCAAATGGGCTATTTTTTGGCCGAGCCTAATGGCTCGGGAATGCCCACGTTAAAAAGGCCTTGTGCCACATGACACCCTCGTGGGGGGTGACTGAATATTGTCAGTAGTTCAAGTTTTGAACCGACTGCACGGTTGTACTCTCTTCCTACGGGCGGGAGGAACCCGAAGGAGGCTACGCCGAAGGGCGGAGTCTCCTTCGGGGAGGTAAACCGCCCAGAACCCGTTTATACGGGTTTTTAAATGGGGCTTTTTGGCCGAGCCTAATGGCTCGGGAATGCCCACGTTAAAAAGGCCTTGTGCCACATGACACCCTCGTGGGGGGGTGACTGAATATCGTCAGTAGTTCAAGTTTTGAACCGACTACACGGTTGTACTCTCTTCCTACGGGCGGGAGGAACCCGAAGGAGGCTACGCCGAAGGGCGGAGTCTCCTTCGGGGAGGTAAACCGCCCCTGAACCCGTTTATACGGGTTCAAATGGGCTATTTTTTGCCGAGCCTAATGGCTCGGGAATGCCCACGTTAAAAGGCCTTGTCCACATGACACCCTCGTGGGGGTGACTGAATATCGTCAGTAGTTCAAGTTTTGAACCGACTGTACGGTTGTACTCTCTTCCTACGGGCGGGAGGAACCCGAAGGAGGCTACGCCGAAGGGCGGAGTCTCCTTCGGGGAGGTAAAACCGGCCCCTGAACCCGTTTATACGGGTTCAAATGGGCTATTTTTTTGAGCCTAATGGCTCGGAAATGCCCACGTTAAAAGGCCTTGTGCCACATGACACCCTCGTGGGGGGGGGTGACTGAATATCGTCAGTAGTTCAAGTTTTGAACCGACTGTACGGTTGTACTCTCTTCCTACGGGCGGGAGGGAACCCGAAGGAGGCTACGCCGAAGGGCGGAGTCTCCTTCGGGAGGTAAATGGCCCTGAACCCGTTTATACGGGTTCAAATGGGCTTTTTTTTTTGCCGAGCCTAATGGCTCGGAAATGCCCACGTTAAAAGGCCTTGTGCCACATGACACCCCTCGTGGGGGTGACTGAATATCGTCAGTAGTTCAAGTTTTGAACCGACTGCACGGTTGTACTCTCTTCCTACGGGCGTGAGGAACCCGAAGGAGGCTACGCCGAAGGGCGGAGTCTCCTTCGGGAGGTAAAATCGGCCCTGAACCCGTTTATACGGGTTCAAATGGGTTATTTTTTTGCCGAGCCTAATGGCTCGGAAATGCCCACGTTAAAAAGGCCTTTAGTGCCACATGACACCCCTCGTGGGGGTGTGACTGAATATCGTCAGTAGTTCAAGTTTTGAACCGACTGCACGGTTGTACTCTCTTCCTACGGGCGTGAGGAACCCGAAGGATGCTACGCCGAAGGGCGGAGTCTCCTTCGGGGAGGTAAAACCGGCCCTGAACCCGTTTATACGGGTTCAAATGGGCTATTTTTTGGCCGAGCCTAATGGCTCGGAAATGCCCACGTTAAAAAGGCCTTGTGCCACATGACACCCTCGTGGGGGTGTGACTGAATATCGTCAGTAGTTCAAGTTTTTAACCGACTGCACGGTTGTACTCTCTTCCTACGGGCGGGAGGAACCCGAAGGAGGCTCCGCCCAAGGGCGGAGTCTCCTTCGGGGAGGTAAAACCGGCCCAGAACCCGTTTATACGGGTTCAAATGGGCTATTTTTTGGCCGAGCCTAATGGCTCACCCACGTTAAAAAGGCCTTGTGCCACATGACACCCTCGTGGGGGGGTGACTGAATATTGTCTGTAGTTCAAGTGGAGTCAAGAGTCGAGTCAGAGGCAGTCCGAAACAGAGTTGCGTTCAGACAATTACTGCAAGACATTGGAATAGTGATACTGGTCGAGACTACATTGTTCTCTCTACTAAACCTGATTGTTCATACTAACACTTCTACTTCTCTGTATATATTCCTGTTTGTAATATATCTGTGGTATTTTCCATACCTGTGTTCGTATTAATCTTTATTGGTTCTACCTTGGACTATCATTGTGGTACAAGGAACCGGACAGTAACAATTACCCATCCCTCTTTTCTCGTTATACTTCTCAGAAATTTCAACTCTTCTTTTCTGATTCTAATAAAAAGTCTTTTTCATTTCAATTTTCCTGAAACCCCCACATTATCCGTCCATGGCAATATTCTATAGAAAAACAGATTTCATTCGCTTTCTATATCTTCCAGACATTTTCCCGCTTTCACTGCCAGGCTTAAGGCCATGCCACGTTGAATCAGCAGTTGTACGATCACCGAAGTGAAGCAACGTCAAGCCTGGTTAGTAACTAGATGGGTGGCTGATTTGGAATACTAAGTGTTGTAAGCTGATATGTGACGATGGGTAACAGTTAGACATTGGAAATCGAAGAAGCGAGTTCGAATCTCAGTCACGTTTGTTATAGTCACTTACGCGCAAGTAAACTTGGAAAAAATATGAATCCATCTCGTTGTCTCTCCAATTATGTTTTAATTTTATTAGTAAATTATTATCTCCAAAACATTCTACCAATCTAAAATGTTTTCTGGTTTTAAAAAACCTACAAAAGATTGATTAACCGTAAAAAAAAAACAGTCACTACCATATACGAATCTAGGTGAGATCGGAGTTTAGCAGAAAAACGAAAGGCGAATCTTTGCATTTCTATTACCAATAATGAAGTAGAAACAAATATTTTATAGGAATAATGGATATTTTTAACCTTGCAAAATTCAATGACGAAATGAATTAGAAAGAAATGGATTATTCATAGACAGATAGAAAGATAGATAGATATGGAGAGACGTAGATAAATCGATAAATATGAACAGGCATAGCTAGCTAGCTAGATAGATAGATATGAACACATCTATAGATAGACAGATGTGTACGAACAGACAGAGATAGATAGAAAGACAGACATGAACAGTTTGAGATATTTCACTCGATACTAGATAGATAGATAGATAGAAATGAAGAGACTGTGATAGATAGCTATGAACAGACTGAGATAGATAGATAGATAGATAGATAGATAGATAGATACGAAATGACTGTATTAGAAAGATAGATAGATAGGTAGATAGATAGAGAGATAGATACGAAATGATTGTATTAGATAGATAGATAGATAGATAGATACAAAATGATTGTTTTAGATATATAGATAGATAGATAGATACGAAATGATAGTATTAGATAGATATATAGATAGATAGATAGATAGAATACGAAATTATTGTATTAGATAGATAGATAGATGGATAGATAGATAGATAGATAGATAGATAGATAGTTACGAAATGATTGTATTAGATAGATACGAAATGATTGTATTAGATAGATAGCTAGATAGAGAGATAGATAGATACGAAATGATTGTATTAGGTAGATAGATAGATAGATAGATACGAAATTATTGTTATTAGATAGATAGATAGATAGATACGAAATGCTTGTATTAGATAGATAGATAGGTAGATAGATAGATAGATAGATAGAGAAGATAGATAGATAGATAGATAGATAGATAGATCTGAACAGTCTGAGATAGTTCCCTCACTAGATAGATAGATAGATAGATAGATAGATAGATAGATAGATAGACAGACAGACATGAACAGTCTGAGATAGTTCCCTGACTAGATAGATAGATAGATAGATAGATAGGAACAGTCTGAAATAGATAGATAGATAGATAGATAGATAGATAGATAGATAGATAGATAGATAGAAATGGATTAATCAGTTATCAATGAAAAATAAATGTGCCATTCTAACAGTTAATCCTGATTATTTCGAAATTCACTCAGAAGACGAAATCGCGCTGATAATAACGATGAATTTATCCAGTTATGTTCAAAAAAGAAGACTCAAATATTTATTCAAGAAGAGCTTAACGATAAAAAATAAACACATCTTTCTTTAAGAAGTTGTGGCAAAGCTCTTATGATATCGAAAAAAAAAATCTCATAACAAGTTACAATTTCCTCTTGATTCCCAAACAGATTGCTTGACTTTATTTAGGTCGTCCTGGGTATGACGATGAACTACATCCGGCAGCAACGTGTCTGATCGGCTGAGTGGAGGTTTAGAAGTGCATGGAAGATCAACGGTTGAACCAACTCTTAATTGTTCTTGTTCTCACGTTTTCCCTGACCCGGGATGGTAGCACCTGTCAGGGTCACAGCTATAGGTAAATAATTAACCCCCAGTTAAAAGCACCAGTGCCTTTTTATAGTAGAATCACCAACAATACATTTTATGGTCTACAATATATATATATATATATATATATATATATATATATATATATATATATATATATGCACACAGAAAGTACAAAATTATGGACAAGATATTTAGTTTTCGGTATTAAATACCCTATATTCAATTTGAACCAATCGACATGTAAGAATACTTTCATGGTATTAGTCCATATAATATCCTACAATTACTTAAAGAAATCAAACTGTATTCCAAAATATAACTTCAACAAAACTACAACATAAAACACACATATCACCGCCTCTAGTAATTGTCCACACAAACATGTATATGCACAAAAAGCTGAGTATCATCTACCATGTATTCAAATGTGAAAGCAGAATAACATATATCATTAATTAATTAAATTTCCGTATTAAATAAACCATAACGGGTAGAAATACCGTTAAACAATCAACTTAATTGATGTGGGTTATGTAAAACCGAAACATATTTTTTTTATATGTAACAATAATTCTATTTTGGGGGATGGAGGAAGTGAATATTTATTTATTACTTTTCTTTGGTTTGGAAAACAAATGAATATTATGGATAGATTTTTCACTATTTGACTCCTAACTGGAGGGGAGATGGATTTATACAAAAAAAAAAACGTAAATGAATATAGCGAAGTAGACTGGAAATCGAACTCGGCAGTTATTTCAAAAAAAAAAAAAAAAAAAAATGGAACATTTTATTGATTTTCTCTTGCCTGGTTAGAAGTATTTTTAATTGATATGAAAATATTTCGACATATAAAATAGTTTTAGCTTTACAGACAGTCAGGCAGAAAGTGAAAGACAGGGAGAGAGAGAGATGAACAGACTGAGATAGATAGATAGATAGATAGATAGATAGATAGATAGATAGATAGATAGATATGAACAAATGTATATAGAGGATACGTTTATATACAAACAGACAGCGAATAGATAGATAGATAGATAGATAGATAGATAGATAGATATGAATAACTATATAGAGTGACAGATATAAAGTGACAGGTATGAACAGACTGAGATAGATAGATAGATAGATATGATCAAATGTATATAGAGGATACGTTTATATACGAACAGACAGCGATTAGATAGATAGATAGATAGATAGATAGATAGATATGAATAACTATATAGATTGACAGATAAAAACTGACAGGTATGAACAGACTGAGATAGATAGAAGCAGACGGAAATAGATAGCTAGATATGAACAGACTGAGATCGACACATATATATAAATATATATATATATATATATATATATATATAGATAGATAGATATGAACAACTATATAGATAGATATGAACAGACTGAGATAGATAGATAGATAGATAGATATAATGCGATAAATACATACATACATAGAGACATATATATGAACAGACTGAGATAGATAGATAGATAGATAGATATGAACAACTATATAGATAGATATGAAAAGACTGAGATAGATAGGTATATAGATAGAATGTGATAGGTACATACATACATAGAGACATTGATATGAACAGACTGAACTAGATTGATAGATAGATATTGGAATTCGTAAAATAGAGTCTATGTCTTCCTTGCTGGATCCAGCATTTCGCGTGTTTAATTTCCCTTGTGTTGACATGTGGCTTTGTAGAAAACGCAATTATCTCGCTTTCAATTATAGACAACGACCCGCATTTGCATTTTTAAATGTAATGTACGAGAACCACGCAATTATCATTCGCCTTCTTTCATGTTTGATTGATTCTAAGCCGCACAAAAGAAAGAAAGAAAAAGAAAAAAAAAAAAACTAATTATCCAACTTCTTCGCGCTGACTGCCACTTTTATTTTCCCGCCACACAAGTCAACACGTTTCAAACATCTCTGCACCTTCCTGAACAAATACTTCGTTGCTGGGCACACATTCTGCTGCTGTCCTTTACGACCATCGCCCTATCAACACTTATCGTTGTAACATATAACTCCAGTTAGTATTTCTTTTCTCGCCCGAGCGACAGGGGTACACTTAATGTCACTCAAGCGAATTTATAGGTTGTTATTTTACAAATTAGCATTCTTCAATCGTGAGAATTAGGGTCACGTTTTCTTTTCAGCTTTTCTTAATTAAAATCTAAATCACATCGGCGTATCTCTGTGTGGGGGTGTTTTACAAACAAGTTTTACAGATTATTCGTACTGCAGATGATACTGTGGGCGCAAAACCTCTGTAACTGGCAAAACTTCCTAAATTGTTCATGGCCCATATCATAGGTTGGTTGATGGATATTTTTTACGGTTCATCAGCCTTTTTCAGATTATATAAAGTCGGAAAATATTTTAGAATAGTTATTTATTTATTTATTAAACAAAGTAATTAATTATAACAAAAAAATACATAGAAATAAATTCAACCACAATTTTGATTTTGAAAATGCTACACTCATAAAAAAAGAAAATAACTATTTCTTAATATTAATTATACTGCACCATACAATATATATATATATATATATATATATATATATGAAAAATTTCTCAGAGTTAACCTGTAAGAAAAGCCAATATTTATAAATGCAAAAGACAACAGGAAAACTGTAATAGTTGCCAACGTGTTTCGTCCAATGTAAACTTTTTCAAGGCAAAAAACGAAATGAATTTATTAAACAAAATAACTAATAATAACAACACATACATAGAAATAAATTCAACCAAAATTTTGATTTTAAAAATGATGCACTCATAAAAAAAGAAAATAGCTCACTCGGAAGGAAAATCCTCGAGAGTGCCGCCATTGAATATTACCCAAATATTAATCTACGCCAAGACTTTTTCCCTATTTCACCTTTCTTAACAGAATTACTATTCTCCCAAACAAACGTATCCAACAGTATCAAGAAATCAAAAGAAAATGGTTGAATCCGTAAACACAGCAATAATAACAATATCTCCACACTATGCAGTAATTGACGTAATTTTCAGTTAACAGTATGAAAATAACGTTCTCTAAATTCTTCCAGTTGCTACAGACATTTTGTTTTCGTTATTATTAGTTACTTTGTTTAATAAATTCATTCATATATATATTTACACACACACAGAGACACACACACACAGAGACACACACAAATATATATATATATATATATATATATATATATATATATATATATATCGAAATAAAAGTATAAAACTTAATATTACGAGACATATTAAAAACAGGTGAAGCAACCGGTTTCGCTCCCGCTCTTCAAGCTTCAACGGGAGATTTAAAATTAACGCAGAAAAATGTACAATAAAAGGAAGTGGTGAAAAAAAATATATGCAAAAGGAACTAGAGACAAATGACAGCGAGTCCCAACAAACACTCACGTTGTTTACACAAAGAAAGCTTAAGGGACCCGATGTAAAGTGCCTCCAGAACCTTTAGATGAAATAAGGAGTGAGACTGGGACAACACGGTGAACCAGTCAACACTAGTATTTGGTTACCACCCCCACGAGGGTATCCTGTGGCACAGGGCCGGTTTAACGTGGGATCTCCGAGCCCGTGGGCTCGGCCAAAAATATGCCCTTTGAACCGTATAAACGGGTTCAGGGTCGGTTTACCTCCCCGAAGGAGACTCCGCCCTTCGGCGTAGCCTCGTTCGGGTTCCTCCCCGCCCGAAGGCAGAGAGTTCAACCGATCAGCCGGACGTCCGACTTCAGACTGAACCAGTCAACACTAAATTTGGCTGCACAATCTCTGTTCTTTAATAGGTGGTCGCATATGGCGGAACTATAGGTGTTCGGGACGAGTCCATTCAAAGGCAAGGTGTGATTTCTAATTTTTGTAGGAACGTGTCGTTTTATTCTCATGTCTAAGCGTTGAGTTGTTCTCCCTATGTAGTGGGCCCCGCAACTACAAACGTATTTGTAAATAATTGAATTAATTTGATGGGAAGAGAGAACGTCTTTAATTTGTCTCGTAATATTAAGTTTTATACTTTTATTTCGATCATTAAATTTTGTACCTACAAAAATATCTTTAAAATTTCAAATTATTCTAAATGTTATTGAGTAGAAAAAAATGTAGATTCGAATACGTTTATTTATAGCTACTCCATACTGTTGTTTGCTAACGTTTAACTCATTAAATTGTTATTATTACTTATTTCGCCTTTTTTGTGTATGTATTCGTTAATTACACGCTGTATTATGTCTTACATTATGGACATCTGGGGGAGGGGTTAAAATGTCCGTATTCTGACCCTGAGACCCGGGTTCCCATCGCACCAAGGCCGATTTGTCAGGAAGGAGACTTCCTGATGTTATCTGACTAGAGGGTTCGTTCCCAGCTTTGGAAAGTGCCTGAAAATAAATAATACCATGGTTTGACCCAAGCCTTGTGAATCAAATTAGGTAGATGGAACTATTGGAGGATATCGATATCTGTGCTAGCACGAAGGCACAAGTCATCGTGGTCGAGGGCTTGAGCATGTTGGTCTTGTTCAAATTGTTGATCACGCTAGATAACAGTCTTTCCCGGAAACTGTAACTAAGGTCTGCTCAGCATAGTTGCAGTATAAACCACAGGTGGGCTCTGTGAGTGTTGAATAAACACAAATGAGCCTGTGCAAGCGTCTGCAATAGGGATTGGCTAGCCGCCCCAGTAGATGGGTATCCTCGAATATGAGTGTCTTACATATGCGGCCTGACGATTGCGTTCAGCATGAAAGAGCCTGTCGCCTCTGTGTGCTGACTTCAATGTTCACTTTTATATTTACATATGCTCTATCTCTGATATTGAGCACTTTATCATATATATATAAAAGTGAACATAGAAGTCAACACTTAGAGGCAACAGTCTGTTTCATGCTAGACGCAATATATATATATATATATATATATATATATATGTATATATATATATATATATATATATTCTGTTTATACGTTATTTTTATAGATACAATTTATTTAGGTAAATGCTCTGTTAGTAATGAAACAGTAAATGTTCGAGAAATTACGTATAAAATATGCGTTCTCCAACAGAAATCGACCCTGTATTCCTATAGGGAAAAATTCATTTGATCATTATCAAGTAGTGTAAATTGTTGACTTTGAAATGTAAGACAATTTAAAGCAATTTTAGTCTGGAACGAACCTGCAGTATTAGAAGAAAAGAAAAAAAACGGATTAAAATTACTTGGCGTTGTCAGTCTACCGTATGTTAAATTACTTAACGCTGACGCGCATGCGCAACAATAAGGACACTATCACACCTGTTTATGTATTATCTGGGAAATGCTGAAACTTCCCTAGAAAGATAACGGAATGGTTGACTTCTATATTCTTTGAATTGCCTTAAATATATAAAACGCGTTCTTCAAAGGATCATTTTTGATCAACACTTCTTCAGAAGTATACGTTTGTACTTTTTTCTTTTCTTTTTATGCACCGTGTCCTTTCAGGACGTAGGCGATCATGGCCCTCCATCTCCCTCTATCCCTTGCATCTCTCAACTTCCTTCCATTCCTTCCCTCTGCTTCCTTCCCCCAAACCACGTTCTGTCACCCACTTCCTTAAGGTATATCACGCGTTGTTTTCTCTTGTCTCCCTTTCCCTCTATTCGACCCATGAGTATCAGATTCTCCAGGCCCTCTTTCCTCATTATCTGTACCAGAAAATTCAGCTGCCTCTTCCTGATGTTAAGTATAAGTCTCCTTGTTTTTAACCTCTCTATGACCTCATCGTTGCTCACACGCTCGGTTCATGATATCCTTATCATCCTTCTGTAGACCCACATCTCCGTCGCCTCGAGTCTCTTCTTCATCGTTGAGAAAATCGTCCAACATACGCTGCCGTAAAGAAGAACAGATGTCACGTAATAGTTCAGTATTCTTTTCTTTGTTACCAAAGAAATCCTCCTGTCTCGCAATACTCTGCCCAGCTTTTGGAAGCATCCTTGGCCATCAGAATACGTCTAGGGATCTCAGTGTCGCACTTACCGTAAAGAAGGACAGATGTCACGTAACAGCTCAGTATTCTTTTCTTTGTTACCAAAGAAATCCTCCTGTCTCGCAATACTCTGTCCAGCTTTTGGAATGTGTTCTTAGATATCCCAATACGTCTACGGATTTAGTGTCGCACTTACGCTTCCCAGATATTTAAACTTCCACGTCTGCTTGATTCTAGCGTTCCCGACCTGCAGATCTCATTTCGGACTCATCCTCTTATGACCATGCGTTCTACCTTCTTGTAGTTTATGCTTAGTCCCTTCTTCACACTCTCCGTCGCCACTTTCTATAGGAGATTTTGTAATTTCTTTTCCGTGTCTGCTATCAGTATTGTGCCATCTGCGTATTTTATGTTGTTAAGATTGTGGCCGCCAATCCTAAATCCCAGTAGAGTTTCCAATTCTCTCCGAATCGCCTCGCTGTACAGGTTGAACAGGCCGGGTGAGAAGACGCATCGTTGCCTTACGCCCCGTTCTATTTTTGTATATTTACAAAACTCGTTCCCTATTCGCATGCATGCTGTTTGCTGCCAGTATAGGTTCTTGATTATACTGATATCTTTCCCGAATATATCAAGGTTACTAAGCAGATCCTTGTGGCAATACTTTATCGAAGGCCTTTGCGTAGTCAATGAAACATAGGTAGACGTCCTTCTGCATTTGTATTGCTCTTTCTGATAACATTCTGAGCATAAATATCGCGTTCCTTGTTCCAGTGTCTTTAACGAACCCGCACTGTTCTTGTCCTATCTCTGGCCTGATTCTGCTGCGCGCTCTATTCAATAGAATACTGATGATAAGTTTTGTCACGTGGCTTGAACACATGAGCAATAAAGAATGTGTAAAGAAAGTGGAAACGAAATGGAGAGCTCTACTTGAAATCGGAAAGAGTCAGTTGACAGTTCTGGGGCATATAATGAGGAAAGGGGGCTTGGAGAATTTGCACTCACAGAAAAAAATTAATCCTCAATTAAAACTAACATTTCTTCATCTTTAGCTTTTCATATTCTTGTCAGATACTTTGCCACAAAATAAAAAAAAATGGCGATAGGGTTAAATAATATTCAAAGTACAACCCGTCGAAGTGTCAGAATGATTTTCTAAGGGTAGCTTAGATGTTGAACCAGGCCGAAAGTGTAGAGCACCCAGTGAGGATTGAACTCACTACTCAGGCGTAATTGATCTAGCAGGACAAGCTTGATAACCAGTACATCACGTCGAATGTTGTGTGATGGTTGTAGTCTACGAACTGGTAAGAAAGGCTGAATTGAACGTGTTGAACAATAATCAGCTCATTAAATAACCAATCTTGTCCTATTAATACATTACACGGGTAAAAGTACGCAAAGTGTAAACTTTGCCCACCATATATTAAATAATGGCCTGTGTGTACGCAAAACTACAGTTATTTATCCCAAAAATGATGACTCGTCATTCATCTTGACTAAACTCGATAGGTTTCCAAAATTTAGGACAACTAATATGTAATATATGGAATCGTAATATTTTATATAGGAAATAAATATCGCTACTGACACTTGAGTTTGAACACAGATCGCCAGTGAGCAAAACACATGCGATGTCATTATCAAATTAAGTAGACCACGTGACCATAGAGGAAATGCACATATGTAGGAAGTAGCTGACGACTAACAATAGCTATTTCTACTCTATCCTCTATATCATTCGGATCTGCATTTCTAGTCTATCCTCTATTACTATACGGACCGCTATCCTCTACTCTATTCACTATACTATTTCTCTATTCAAATCTTTATACGGATTACTTGTCGAGCGAGTATTATCGAGCAAATACTATTAGTGCGAGAGATATTCGAAGGCGTCTGACACCAGTATTATTCAACGGCATACTATAGTTTGTATCTGCGATAACAAAGTCTCTACAACAACGAGCATTAAGAAAGTGACAACGAGTATTCGTTGGCATTACAAAAGGGGCTAGAAGTGTTGTTTGACATCACAAAAGTTTTCCTTCTCTTCGGCTGTCACCGTTCAAAGTTTTGGAGTCATGTCTATCTTGTCGTTTCAAACCTAGCTCGTTAGCGATTATACGGATTTATGCCTTTTCAAAGAGTAATAGAAAAAAATGACTGCAGCCTTATTAGTTTAGACGGATGGGTGGCTGCATCCTGAAGAAGTCGTCATTTCAGTTCTTTACTATCGAAGATTTAAGCATGTCAATCGTGAGATACTTCAGAAAAATAGCCATAACTTCAGTATAGACAAAATGTGTTATTTTCGAGAACGGTAATGCTAGAAAAAACTAAGCAATAAAAAAATAAATAATTAAACCAGAAGTTAAAGTCATGAAACCGGAAAGATTTATTTTAAACTCCAGACTTCCGAAACTAAGAAGTACTTTTTTATATTGATCATCAATTTTCTATTTTCTATTTTATGTTGCCACGACTTTCTTTTTTTCTTTTAATGTGAAAGAGAAAATAACCTGTTTACCATTTGGGAATAGAAAAGTTGTCTTTACGCTACGATTGTAATTGTTAATGAGAGCCTGTTTTATTAACAGCATTTGACTGAATTCTGTTTTTACAAGGAAGTTCTCCCAATACAACGCTCGTTAGCCACTCAGGGTAGAGGGTTACAAAATATGGTTTCAGGTAGAAAGAATGGAAGATTTTCAGAATAGGGTAGATGGAAAGCGATTGGTTCTTAATTACAAGCATTTTACGTTTACTTGGCATTTCGACTCCATTCACTTTCTCACAGACGTGAGACCTCTGATATAATTGAATATGAATACACCTGTGTTCCCCCTCACTGGAATATGATTGGTTGGTCTCCGTCATAAATACAGACGGACGTGTAGGTACGACAGAGTTTAAGTCCATGACAACGCCCTCTCTTTTCTACAAATAGTTTCATGTCAGCTGCTCTGACGAGGTATTCTCACTGGTGATCCAATTACATGAATTTAAGCGTGCTATTAGGTTGGCATCTAGGTCCCACACTTTTACTGTCGAAACAGTTAAATATAACCCCCACTTCTACTCCAACAGCTTTTTCTCTCACACTTCCCGACAGTGGAACTCATTTCTTCTTACTTGCTTGCCTGATAACTATAATCTTCAAAAATTTAAATGTAATGTCTATCGAAATCTTTTGATGCCTTCATCCCTAATCCCCGTCTTTCTCTTTATACTTTCTTCAAACCTCTTTACTCTTACTTTCACTCTTTATACCCTCCCTCTTTACTCTTACTTTCACTCTTTTTAACCCTCCCTCTTTACTCTTACTTTCACTTTTTTACCCTCCCTCTTTACTCTTACTTAAACTCTTTTTAACCCTCCCTCTTTACTCTTACTTTCACTTTTTTACCCTCCCTCTTTAAAACTCTTACTTTTTACTCTTACTTTTATTTTAACCCCCCCCTTTACTCTTACTTTCACTCTTTTAACCTTCCTTTTTTAACCCCCTGCCTCTTTCACTCTTTTAACCCTTAAACTCTTTTTTTACCCTCCCTCTTTACTGTTTTTACTTTTTAAACTCTTTAACCCTCCTTTTACTTTACGTTCTTTTTAACCCTTTTTACACTTTATTTTTAACCCTCCTCTTTTTCCTTTTTTACTCTTTTACTCTTACTTTTACACTTTTTTACTCTTTTTAACCTTTTTTTTTCACTCTTACTTTCACTCTTTTTAACCCTCCTCTTTACTTTACCCTTTTTTACTTTCACTCTTTTTAACCCTCCCTCTTTTACTCTTACTCTTTTTTGACTTTCACCTTTTACCCTCCCTCTTTTTTTCACTTTTTTAACCTCCCTTTTTTACTTTCACTTTTTAACCCCCCCTCTTTTACTCTTACTTAAACTCTTTTTTAACCCTCCTCTTTACATTTTTTCACTCTTTTAACCCTTCTTTACTCATTTTTTAACCCTCCTCTTTACCCTTTTTACCCTTTTGTTCTCTTTACTTTTAACCCCCCCTCTTTAAACTCTTTAACTTCCCTCTTTACTCTTCACTTTTTTTAACCCTCCTCTTTACTCTTACTTTTACCCCTTTTAACCCCCCCTCTTTACTCTTTACTTTTTAACTCCCTTTTTACCTTCCCTCTTTTAACCCTCCCTCTTACTTTTACTTTCTTTTAACCATCTCTTTACTTTACTTTCCTTTTTAACTTTCTTTACTCTTTTAAACCTCCCTCTTTACTCTTACTTTCACTTTTTAACCCTCCCTCTTTACTCTTAATTTCTTTTTAACCCTTTTTTTATTTCCCCCCTCCCTTTTACTCTTACTTTTACACTTTTTTAACCCCTCTTTTTTGTTAAACCCTCCCTCTTTACTCTTACTTTCACTTTCTTTTTAACCCTCTCTTTACTCTTACTTAAACTCTTTTAACCTCCTTTCACTCTTTTTAACCATCCCTCTTTA
The DNA here is from genome assembly GCA_903632075.3 of Acanthosepion pharaonis. Lineage (NCBI taxonomy): Eukaryota > Metazoa > Mollusca > Cephalopoda > Sepiida > Sepiidae > Acanthosepion > Acanthosepion pharaonis. The sequence continues at coordinate 875,739 of CAHIKZ030000404.1, read as the reverse complement.
CTCTTAATTTCACTTTTTTTACCTCCCTTTACTTACTTCTTACTTTTACACTTTTTAACCCCCTCTTTACTCTTACTTAAACTCTTTTTAACCCTCCCTCTTTACATTTACTTTCACTCTTTTAACCCTCCCTCTTTACCCTTACTTTCACTCTTTTTAACCCTCCCTCTTTACTCTTACTTTCACTTTTTTACCCTCCTTTTTACTCTCTTTCACTTTTTTACCCTTTTCTTTACCCCCCTTTAACCCTTACTCTTAAAACTTTTTTAACTCTCCCTCTTTTTACTTTTTTAACCCTCTTTTTACTCTTACTTTCACTCTTTTACTCCTCCTCTTTTAACCCTCCTCTTCTTACTTTTTTATTTTTTAATTTCAAACCCTCCCTTTACTTTACTCTTACTTTCACTTTTTTACCCTCCCTCTTTACTCTTACTTTTACACTTTTTTAACCCCCCTCTTTACTCTTACTTGAACTCTTTTTAACCTTCCCTTTTTTTACCCTCTTTTACTTTACTTTCACTTTTTTAACCCTCCCTCTTTACTCTTTACTTCACTCTTTTTACTTTCACTCTTTTTAACCCTCCTCTTTACTCTTACTTTTACAAACCCCCCTCTTTTTTAACCCTCCTCTCCCTCTTACTCTTACTTTCTTCCTTTTACTCTTACCTCTTTTTAACCCTCTTTTACTCTTAATTTCACTCTTTTTCTCTCTTTACCCTTTTTCCCTCTTTTAACCTTTTTTACTCTTACTTTCACTTTTTTTAACCCTCCTTTACCCTTACTTTCACTCTTTTTACTTTTTACACTTTTTTAACCCCTTTTGTTCTCTTACTTTTAAACTCTTTTACCCCCCCTTTACTCTTTACTAAACTCTTTTTAACTCTCCCTACTTTACTCTTTTTTAACCCTCCTCTTTTTTCAACCCTCCCTCTTTACTCTTTTTGCACTTTTTAACCTCCTCTTTACTCTTACTTTCACTTTTTTAACCCTCCTCTTTACTCTTTTCACTCTTTTAACCTCCTTTTACTTTACTTTCACTCTTTTTAACCCTCCCTCTTTACTCTTACTTTCACTCTTTTTAACCCTCCCTCTTTACTCTTAATTTCACTCTTTTTAACCCTCCCTCTTTACTCTTACTTTCACTTTTTTACCCTCCCTCTTTACTCTTACTTTTACACTTTTTTAACCCCCTCTTTACTCTTACTTAAACTCTTTTTAACTCTCCCTCTTTACTCTTACTTTCACTCTTTTTAACCCTCCCTCTTTACCCTTACTTTCACTCTTTTTAACCTCCTCTTTACTTTTTCCTCTTTTAACCCTCCTTTTACTTTCACTCTTTTTTAACCCTCCTCCTCTTTTTCACTCTTTTTAACCCTCCCTCTTTACTCTTTTTCCTTTTTTACCCTCCTCTTTACTTTTACTTTTTTAACCCCCTTTTTACCCTCCTCTTTTTTAACCCTCCTTACTTTTTTCACTTTTAACCCCCTCTTTTTTTTTCTTTTTTAACCCTTCTTTACTCTTTTTCACTCTTTTAACCCTCCCTTTACTCTTACTTTCACTCTTTTTAACCCTCCCTCTTTACTCTTACTTTTACTTTTTAACCCCCTCTTTACTCTTAAACTCTTTTAAACCCTCCCTCTTTTTAACCCTCCTTATTTTCTTACTCTTTTTAACCCCTCCCTCTTTACTTATTTTCCCTCTTTTAACCTTCCCTTTACTTACTTTCCCTCTTTTTAACCTTCCCTCTTTACTCTTACTTTCACTCTTTTTTAACCCTCCCTCTTTACTCTTACTTTCACTCTTTTTAACCTCTTGCATGCTAGTGACACTACCGCCTTGCTTGGGTTGAAAAAAAATGTTCTCGCAAGATTACTGAAGTTAAGCAACTTGGAGCCGGTTCGGTACCTAGATGAGTAATAACTTAGGAATACCTGGTGCTGTAATAATGGCTGTCCTATGTGCGGGTGGTGTAATAGAGGAAGACTCGGGACGGGAAGTACGGAGAACGGAGTTCATATTCTAGTCCGGCGCGTTACACTTACGCACAAATATCCCTGGACGATCATAAATCCAAAAGAGACACGATCGCCCAAGACGTCATATCCGGCCCTGCCAAAGGCATTGGATCTGCGCCGTAGATTAATGGCACATTGCTGCTCATGATGCAGAGAAGTTTTACGCCCAAGAAAGGACGTCTACGGGGTGAAATACATTAACTATAGATAGCCTACTGAACAACAGAATATTTTGTTCGTCTAAAATACGAATTCAACATGTGAACGGCCGTTTATCTCATCAGAAGTGTACTGAATTCGTTCTTAAATGTGGAGTTTTATCTACAATGAGATATGGATCACATAAATGCCCGATATTCCATTACGAGTACCTTAATATATATATATATATATATATATATATATGAAGAAATATACTCTTAAAGTGTGCTATATATATGAGATAAAGTGTTCAATATCAGAGATAGAGTGTGTAAAAAAAAAGTGGACATTGAGGTTGATATGTGACGAAAAGGGATATATTTGATCGAGGTAGCTAAGTGGTACACGGTAGCAGTAATCGACTGATACTCATCGGAGTCGCGGGTAATAGGTGTAGACCAATAGGATAACCAATGGCGTAGTCCAATGGGCGTCGTCATAGACTTAAACTCTGTCGTACCTATACGTCCGTCTGTATTTATGATGGACACCGGCCAATCAATGAGGGGAAACTCAGGTGTATACATATTCCATTATATCAAAGGTCAACACCTAGCGACGACAGTCTGTGTCATAGCCTGACTTTATATATATATATATATATATATATATATATATATATATATATATATATATATATATATGTTGTCTGTGCCTCTGTATGTGTATTTGCGTGCATCTATGTGAGCATGTGTGTGTCTGTGCATGTATATATATATTGTTTTGTAGGAAGAATTTATGATAATGTGTAGAAAGTTTTCATGTGGCGCGTTTGGTCCTAAGGGACCATACGCGTCAGACGAAAACTTTTACACTTCGTCATATATATATATATATATATATATATATATATATATATATATATATATATATGTATGAAGAAATATAGTTTAAGGTGTGCTATGGGATAAAGTGCTCAATATCAGAAATAGAGAGTGTAAATATAAAAAGTGAACATTGAATCAACATTTAGAGGCGACAGGCTGTTTCATGCTAGACGCAATCGTCAGGTCACGATAGTGCCCTGACGACTGCGTTAGCATGAAACAGCCTGTCGCCTCTAAGAGTTGACTTCAACGTTCACTTTATATATATATATATATATATATATATATATATATATATTATTATGAAAATGAAGACTTTAAAATATGATGATCATATTTTATTTCATTAAAACCGGTTAAAATACGGTTTTAAGTCATCAGACCAAACATTTTCACAAAAATAAATGGATACAAATTTAACCAGACAGTAAAACATTAATCTACATAATTTATGTTAATTCAAAATTGGGAGAAGGGAAAAAAGGGAGGGTTTGTATTCAAAATAGAGGGAGGGAAATGATGGGAAGGGAAGAAGAGGGATATGCATTCCAAGCTGGGAAGGAAAAGCGAAGACAGAGAGAGAGAGAGATAGAGAGATAGAGAGAGCGAGAGACAGACAGACAGACAGACAGACAGAAAGAAAGAAATACGAGTCTGTTCAGGTAGTTTTTAGATAGTCTAAACTCTGTTCCATTGGGGATATGTTTAATTGTGTATAGGGAGTGGTTGGATTTAATATTTACCTATGTTAACTTTGCGTTATGTTTTATGTACGGGAAGACATAAGACAGTGAGAAGGTTTAATTCAACGTCCAGATAGTTAACTTTTCTTTTTTTTTTTTATTTATGTCGACTCATTTTTTCAAAGCCGAGGTTCTTAAAGAACGTAAAAATCGTTTTTCTAATAGTGTCAGAGATTCTTTTGTCGTTTAGCGCTATAATTAGGCCGTCATCTCTATATAGACCGTGGTTGTTTATATGGACGATTTTGATGATTACATATAAAATATATAGACCATATAGCGCCATCAAAGTTCTTTTAAAAAAGTAATATAGAGTGAGGGCATGGAAAAAAAGGGAAGAAGGAAGTAATGAATGGGTATTAATTTTTCACACCCAACCCAGTTCTGCGGAATCAAAATCAACGTTGAGTTTAAGCAAGCGAATGAGCCAATTGGAGTAAAGTGCCATGCAGATTTAAATTTTTCCCACTTGTGACGAATGCAGTTATCGATTTTTTTTGCATGCTAGCTTGCTAGTTAACATTCGTGTCAGTCAGCTGTTGGTTCTTACGCTGGCCAATAGAATCTTCCTGCCTATTTGTGGCAGCCAGCTATAGGCTCTCACTCTGGCCAGTAGAAAATGGTCGCAAAATATATGAAAACTACCGTAGAAGCATGAAAAAATCGATTATTTCCACTATTGATGGGAGTTGGGAAAATGCAACGTCGGTCTTGGCCTTCCCGCTAACTTGGAGCATGTGCATGTAAATTTTGGTGCAAATCCGTCGAAAATTGCTGCCGTGCATTCGTTACACACACACACACACACACACACACACACACACACACACACACACACACACACACACACACACACACACACATCCTGTCTTTTGTAGATATATATATAATTAGAAAAAGAAGTCTACATGTGCTTCTTATAATAAATAAAATAGATAGGTCAGTTAATAAAACAAGGACAAACGAGAGGGTACCGATATAATCATTACAATCAACATTTATTAGATATTAATTATTGACCATATGACAGAAAATGAAGTACGGAGAGAAAGGTTTTAAGTTCAGAATTTTCGGACACGCATGTTTCCTTCATCAACGGACCGAGTAATAAACAGAGAAATGGCAATAACTTACCGACAGATGTTTTTGTAGATGGTGTATTTTCTGGTGGAAATCGTATTGTTAGCAAAAGCGTGATCTCTGTCTGATTCCTCGATGTGCGAAACTTTTTATGAAAATAAATTTTAAATTTTATATCAGTGTAAAAGCGTTAGGTAGGTCTATTATTACTAGTGTGTGTCGTGGAGGGAGGAAGATTGTAAACATAGATGAAGAGAATTATAGGTTGGGGAGGGGAAAAACATCTCGCGTGTAGGAAGTTGTAGCCAAAATGGTCCGACTAAGTTTTCTAGTGTAGAAAGATGGGCCGTGGTTAAAATATGATGTGATGAAAAACATGAGGAGGAAAAAAATGAATATATAATAATAAAATATTATTAAATGAATAGAAAAAAGTGAAAGAACAAAAATGGATAAAAATTTGGAAATTTATTGTTAATAGAAAAAATGGGTATAGAAAATAAAATAGAAAATAAAGAAAAAACTGAGAAAAGATGCATATACATATATCGATGCATATGCTTACAGAAGTGCACATCAACAGTGTGTAAATATACACAAGCCACGACACAAACACCTGAATCTCAGTACACGTAAAGATATAAATACACGTAGAAGATTAATATGTATCTAAAGTAACCTTCCCCGCTCCATACATAAGTTTATATATAAAAGAGCCATAGTGATAAAATCTGTGATGCTATAAAAGAGAGTGACTGGAAAGTGGACCTCAGTGTACAGAACAATACTTCTGTTACTGAATAGTGCATCATGAGGAAAATTATAGCAGGTAGGTGATGACTGTTAAAGAATATAGTAGCTAGAATTTAGAGTTAAAATGTTGATGGAGGGATTACTCATCCGCGGAGTGGTGTTGCTGATAATGGGTTTCCTTGTGGAAATTGTACTCTCTGAGTAAACCCAAATCCCTGATTAGTCCCTCCATGAGGGAATTTACTTTTAGGATATACTTCAATTCTGTTCTGCGTCTATCCTCCCTGATACCGAGCCAATACGCTGAAAGCACGCACCCGACATCGTCAATGCTATGGCAAGTCTGGTTCAAATGTACAGAGATGGTATTTGCTGTTATTCTATATGTTTTTCTTGTTATTGAATCGTAAATGGAACTCTCTTCCGGTTTCTCTCCTTCTCGAAATTGTCACAGAAAATTAAATATACGAGATTGGAACTGTCAAGGCTTAGAGCCGGCGGTTTAAATACCACGTGGGTACCGGGGTGGAGGGTAAATGTTGTAAGTGATCATGTGTTTGCAGACTAGTCACCTGGATTTATTGCAGGTGACATTCCCTCGGTGAGGTGAGGTGTTGCAGATGTTTGATGAAGTCTGAAGAGTTTTTGTGGTGGGGCTGACGCTTTTCATGTAGGGGGTTAGCGCTAAATAATTTACTAATTGCTTTGAATATACGCTCCTTTAGCGCTAGAGGGCGTCGTCAGTGATGTTCTAGAAAAGGATCATTGGACAGTTTCGGGTCTTTCAAACATCATACTGACCTCACCAAATCGACCCTTTCAGAGCTGATCAGACTCTGAAACGCCCTCTAAAAAATGCTTGTTTGTTCTGACGTTTATAAGAATACCCCGTAATCTCACATTTGATTGGAGATTGACCAACACCCAATCACAACGGTGCGAGATCTATTTAAGCCGTTTATTAGTATTGTCTAGTTTTAAATATTGGACATATTTAGTTAAAGTGTGGCGAAGTTTATGGATGTTATAATTTAAAAAAAAACAATTGAGATTCTGGAATTATTCTTTTTAGTTACATAGTTGAGGAGAAGGTTTCTGTTAATATTTTGAAACATTGGTGATAGATTCTTTGATTATTTTGAATAGTTAATTTCTATAAGGAAAATGATTGCAAAGTTGTTTTATATGTATGTTGTAATCTTCCTTGTGTTAACAGATGCGTTTGATGCATAAGCATTGGCTGTAGATTATACATTATTAAGGTTGGTGGTATGATAACTATATTTGTGTGTGCGTATGTCTGTATATGTATGCGTGTGTGTGTGCATTGCTGTTGTTACAACTTCTGAGTATGTTACCTTATGTCAGAATTAAAATTAGTAAACTTTTAAAATTTTATTTTTTCAAATCCGTGTAATGAGTGTCACTCTAGTTGCTACCAAGACTTTCCCGTTAAGTCTCTTCATTTCTTGGTACCAATTTCATGTCATTTAAAGGTCAATTCATTCATAAAAGTGAAACTAATTTTTACAGGATTACATTTTTTGTGTTTTTTATCCACCTTACAATATACGATCTTATATTGAGAAAGAGACTATTTAACATTGGTTACTTCCGCACACGTAGATTAATTCTAATATACCATTTATCTCCCGAAGACTTTGAATGGCCGAATCAACTCAAAAGAAAACAGATTTCTTTCGTATACAAAGAAATAAAACGATCTCTTCAGAGTCAGTGATTAGTCCCAAGACCATTTCTCTGTTTGTAGCATAAGAATCTACAGTCAAGCGTCTGGTTTTGGCATTTTTATAACTGATAGAAGCGAAGGTACTTGAAGATACAAATCTGTTGTATACATATGTATTAATCTTGACTTAGGGTACTACAAATCCAGATGAGGGTATTGAAGAAAATGTTCTGTTCTGAGCTATTCTTCCAAGTGGTTAAGATCAACCTGCTCTGACCTCGAAAAACGACTGCTATCTAATACCAGAATAAGCCTAGTTATCGTTTAAAGTAAGGATCGGGAGAGGAAATAACAAATATATATATAAATATATACCGAGTGTATCAGTAAAATTGTCCAAATCGGGTAAAAGCCATATTGTCCATTTGTTAGAAAAACCTTTGAATCGTTCTATTTTAGAAATGATTAAAGATATCTTACTGGAATTCTCCAAGATGTTTTATAAAACTGTTGGTCTCTACAAGACTCTGATGTTGGCATCATCATGTGTTTGTTAACTGTTGCTCTAACCCAGGCGATAATTCGTTGGCGTACACTCACTAACTTTAGCACACACCGCATAGCGAATGATATATGAAAATAACACGTAACCATAAAAAAAATCTGTTCTTGAAAAATTATATTAAATAAAATGAATAATAGCTTTTTCAGAGGATTCTAATCCTACTGCAGAACCTAACTCGTTGCGCCAAGAAAGGTTGGCCTGTGGAATATCGATGCCAGTAAGGCTGTTGTTTCTGGGACTGGACAACTTTTTGGTCTCGATCCATGTGACTATCAATGACCACACCACTATAAAAAAAGACAATGTGACACATCCCATTACTGTCGAGGATATTGGGTATTAAATAACTATTAGTAAATTCAGTTTGGCTGGTTAGAGAGTAGTTGACCTTTTGGAAAATGAATTTCGACCGTTGACACTCATTCTAGTATAATTCCGAACTTTAATGTCAAAGCGAATGTGCATAGACAGGTCATTCTTTTGCTAACAACCATGCATTCTTTCTTAATGCAGTTAATGCTTAATCCTTTCTTCTCGCTTTCGTCCACTATGTTCTGTTGTCTGCTATCAACACTGTAAAATCTTCCAGTTGTTAAGATTGTAGCCGTCACTTCTCTAAAATAATTACAGTTACTGCTGTTTATTCAACGAAACTTCTCTACACACACGTAGATTAATTCCTCGCTACCATTTATCTCCAGAAGACTTCAAATGGCCGAATGAACTCAAAAGAAAACAGATTTCTTTTGTATACGAAGAAATAAAAAGATGTCTTTAAACTCAGTGATTAGTCCCAAGATAATTTTTCTGTTTGTAGCATAAGAATCTACAGTCAAGCGTCTGGTTTTGGCATTTTTATAACTGATAGAAGCGAAGGTACTTGAAGACACACATCTGTTGTATACATATGTATTAATCTTGATTTAGGGTAGTACAAATCCAGATGAGGGTATTGAAGAAAATGGTCTGTGCTGGGCCATTCTTTCAAGTGGTTAGGGTCATACTGCCCTGCCCTTGAAAAGCGACTGCTATCTAACACCAAAATAAGCCTCGTTATCGTTTAAAGCAAGGATCGGTAAAAGGAAATAACAAATATATATATAAATATATACCGAGTATATCAGCAAAATTCTCCAAATCGAGTAAAAGCCAAATTGTCCATTTGTTAGATAAATGTTTTAACCGTTTATCTTAAAAATGATTAAAGATATCTTACTGGAATTCTTCGAGATTTTTATAATGCTACTGAACTCCATTTTGGGCAATAACAATGTATAATTACCTTCTAAGATTAACTGAAAAATCGTGATGAAGTCGACCTTAAACGAAATTGATATGTTCATCATAAATAAATAAAAGTTAAGGATCAGAAGCCCAGGAACGATTGAAATTAAGTTCAAATACATACATACATACATACATATATATATATATATATATATATATATATATATATATATATATGCTATTCCAGTATCATGTTCCCTCTCATTCAAGAAGATCTATAACTTTCTAACTTTCTGTCCTGGAGTAATAATGTGCCTCTCATATCTGAAAACCTTGAAAAAATGAAACTCATTTATTTTACTGTTTGTAGATACTAAGGGTTTCGGGATAGACCCCTTGGAGTTCTATCCGATATATATATATATATATATATATATATATATATATATATATATATATATATATATATATCAATGGTGACTATAGGTCATCCATGTTTCTCAATCTTTGACAAAATATTTTATTGGTATAACTTAGATGCCGAAATGTTTCCTTTATTCTAACTAAAATAATATATATATATGTTTCAAATTAAATAAAAAAGCGCATTTACGTATTTTGATATTAATTGTAATAATTTCCTCACATGTAAAACGTGTGAAACTATCTTGAGTATGTGTTTCTATATATATATATATATATATTGTGTGTACTTAGGCAGCATCTTTTCATTCATGCACGTTTCATTAAATAATATAGACAAGTGTTGTCTATAATTGGTAACAGAAGCCATTGGTTTATACCAACGGCTTCCCATACTTCTCCATTTCACTCTCGTGTGTTCATGTGTGACGTCATAAGATGCGGCGCGATTTTCGCTTCTAGCGTCTTATATGCGCGTGTTTATCGTTGCTTAGAGATCATCTATGTAAACAATGTTGTAATTAACATCTTTGATAATGGCTTATGTAAACCGAAAGCTTAGATTGTAATAAAAAATATGGATCAATATTGTGAATTTCTTTCTTCGTTCAACGATAATATTATTAAACTTTTCAGACGTTACGAATAAAAATTACATAAAATAAATAGACAACACTTGTCTATATTTTTTTAATGAAACGTGCATGAATATATATATATATATATATATATATATATATATATATATATATATATATATATATATATATATATATATATTTATATATATATATATAATTCTTTAGTATGTTCATATATCTCTTTCTTTCTGAATTTTTACTTTAATTTATTCTACGTTTATGATCATTATTGTTGATTGATATCATATATCCTCATCCCCACTCCAGGCATACATCTCATTCCAAGCCTCCAGTCGACGAATTAAAGCTGCCACTTTCTTTGCTTTTGCCGAGTTTAAGTCTGACTAAATTTAATTTGTCCTTTTTCAACTAATACATTCCGCTAAAAAAACTTATACTGTAAGGTATAAATTATTTAAAATTGATATTTGTAAACGATAAATTGAAATAAAAATGTTTTATTTGAAAATAAGAGCATACAAGTTATTAGAAACTTTAATTTTATTTCATACTTTTTTACTTACTTTTTTTTCCATTTTTCATCACCAGTCACAAGTGTATGCAAAAAGGGCGAGATAAGTTTACGAGGATGAACAGAAGAGCAGATGTCAGCTCGGGATTTGCAGTTGACTTCAGACAATTCATGAGACACCCATTTATCAAGTTTAGGAACCTTTCCAAGTTGTTAAAGATGACGCTGAACAGTTGTATTGTTTCAACGAAGCCTCACTGACAATTCTACAACTGATGCTGCAGGATTTTCTTCAAGTGATACTACAAGGAGCTCATCATCAAATTCAACTGGACATCCTGTTCAGTCTTCATCTTCAAGGCTGAAATTTCCACTTCTGAAGTTGGCAAAACATTTTCTGCAAGTTATTTCATTCAGACATTCTTCGACATAAGTGAACAATTTGAGTCGCTTCGGCTGAAGAGATCCAACTTTAATTAATCCTTAAATTTCAAAATATATATTAATTTATCCATTTTTTATTCTTATTATTTAGTAGTTCGTTTTCCTATATATCTTTTTAATCGACCTCACCCCAAGCAAGGCAATACAGCCACTAGTACGCAAAGAGTTACAAGGTGCAGAAGAATTGGGTACAGAAACATTAGTAATGAATAGAAAGAGAAAAGATTATTCAGAAAGATAGTAGATACCTATTGACATTGCATTTAAATTTCTGAAGATTAAAGTTGGCTGGAAAGCATGGAGCCGGGAGGGAGTCCCACAAATAAGAAGTGCGGGATAAGAATCTGTTAAGATGGAAGATACGGCTACATCTATCCAGCTGAACTGTAAATTGATGCGATCTCACCGTCAGTCTAGTACTGCGCTTAAATTCACTTAGTCTCGGTACCATAATGAAGTGCTTATCAGAACAATTACCGTGAACGTATTTATAAAGAAGGCAGAGAGAGGCAACCTTACGGTGGTGGGAAAGTGACTGAAGCCGAGTATTAGTTTATAAATTAGGAAGTTTAGTTTATGATTGTATTTTCAGTTTTAAGGAGGAGGCACGGTGGAGTAATGGATAGCGGTCTTGGATTGAGGAATCGGAGAGACGAGTTCGAATTCCAGTCGAATCTATTACATTCACTTACGTGCTAATACCCTTGGGAAAGGTGTGAATCCTCTTCTACCTCCAGTTATGGGTAAATAGTAGGTCAGACTGGGTTCTATAGCTTTGGATGGCAACTGGTCTAGGAGAAGGACAACTCTGATTTCAAAACCTGCGGAGGGTCGTTTGGGGACCTTGTGGCACGTGGTGCACCAGGTCTCTGCATTCGGCCCTTCAGAAAGTGTGGATGGTCCTGCACAAAACCTTCACCACTATAATCAAATCTCATGTGCTGTTGTCGGGCTGTCAGTTTCCTCGGAACTGATCTGCTTGACCCTCATACGTCGAATTCGACGGGAGAGTCGAGAGTCGATATATGAAGAAATATAGTTTTAAGGTGTGATATATTTATGGGATAAAGTGCTCAATATAAGAGATAGAGCGTATATAAATAAAAAAGTGAACATTGAAGTCAACACTCAGAGGCGAGAGGCTGTTTCATGCTGAACGCAATCGTCAGGCTGTGAATGAACATTGTGTCTAGCATGAAACAGCCTGTCGCCTCTGAGTGTTGACTTCAATGTTCACTTTATATATATATATATATATATATATGTGTGTGTGTGTGTGTGTGTGCGCCTGCCGCCCCATTGGAATTCTGAATTAACGCCTAATTTAACGACGAAAACAACGTTATTAAAACGTTGTTGTTTTTTTTTTTAGTTCTAACTTGTTCACTTATGTATAGCTACATAAATAATGTATAGGTACATACTTATGTATAAGCACATACTTATGTATAGGTACATACTTATGTATAGGCAAATACTTATGTATAGGTACATACTTATGTATAGCTACATAAATAATGTTTAGCTACATACTTATATATAGGTACATACTTATGTATAGGTACATAAATAAACAGTGATTAAGTACATCATGACTTAAATTTTATAACATTTCTTTGAAGGTAACGTTGTCGACATTTTAAACTATTGGAGATTTCCACTAAGGAAGATCATAAGTGTATACACCTTTTGCTTCAGAAAATCGAAATGTTAATGATAAAAAAAAATTCTGTAGAGAATAAATATACTCCTTTAAAAAAGTGTTTTATAGTAAAATAAATAAATTAGAAATAAATCAAACTCAGCAGTGCGTGTTAATCACTCTGTGATCAGTAATGATATTATATCAGGACTTCTTTTTCTTAATTATAGAAGGAATCTTTTCTCTAAAGAAAAAAAAATCAACTTTTCTCCATTTCTAAGGCAGATGCTTATGCGCATGCTCATTGCTTGAGAAAATGGCTGCCGTATCTGTAATGAAAAAAGGTTTTAAACATGCTGCTCACTTTCTGATGAACTGTTCCCAGTGCAACCCACAGTTCGAAATGTTGACCATGTCTGCTGTAGAGGTTAATATGACGCTAAACAAGATCAGCCAACCAATTTTACGCCGAGTGGGGTCTATAATAGCTTAAGTTAATGTGAGAAGGACCACAAGCTTGGGAACTCAGTGAGGCTCATACCTACTTTTTAGCTGTATTGGCAAACCATATTATATCGGGGTCCATTATCAAAGCGAGGGATGCCTGTTCCCAGGAATCCCAAGTCATTGTACTAAAGAGGCGGGTATGTGGAATACCGACACCAACGTGGTCGAAGTTGCACAGTTCGAGCAATTTTAGGCCGGGAGGATATGTACGCGCATGAGCACTTAATTTGAAACTGACCTTGTTCCACATTCTTCAACAGACCTTCAGTTTGAAAAACTATATTTTATATCTATGTCGTGTGTCTGTCTTCGGAGAGAGCGCGGAGACAATTGAAAGCTGCCTAGTCCCGGTGATTCCAACCGAGCGCCAACGCCTTTTCGTTTGCACCAAAAAAAGAGTAGTCATATCGACACAAAGGCTACAATGGTTGAAGGGAGATGGAAATTTGTGGCTTCGGTACATGTGCCCGCGTTTCGGTACCGCACTTTAAACTGACCATGCGCCACATTGTGTCGGCGTTAAATACATAACAGTAAACAAATATTCGTGTTGATAAATTATATATTTTTGTCCCTGTCATGGAAGAGTGCACGAAAAAAAAAAAGAAAATTGTCCAAATCGGGTAAAAGCCATATTGTCCATTTGTTAGAAAAACCTTTGAATGGTTCTATTTTAGAAATGATTAAAGATATCTTACTGGAATTCTTTAAAGTCAGTGATTAGTCCCAAGATACTTTTTCTGTTTGTAGCATAAGAATCTACAGTCAAGCGTCTGGTTTTGGCATTTTTATAACTGATAGAAGCGAAAGTACTTGAAGATACAAATCTGTTGTATACATATGTATTAATCTTGATTTAGGGGAGTACAAATCCAGATGAGGGTATTGAAGAAAATGGTCTGTTCTGGGCTATTCTTCCAAGTGGTCAAGATCAAACTGCTCTGACCTCGAAAAACGACTGCTATCTAATACCAGAATAAGCCTAGTTATCGTTTAAAGTAAGGATCGGGAGAGGAAATAACAAATATATATAGATATATACCGATTGTATCAGTAAAATTGTCCAAATCGGGTAAAAGCCATATTGTCAATTTGTTAGAAAAACCTTTGAATCGTTCTATTTTAGAAATGATTAAAGATATCTTACTGGAATTCTCCAAGATTTTTTATAAAACTATTAGTCTCTAAAAGAGTCTGATGTTGCCATCATGATGTGTTTGTTAACTGTTGCTCTAACCCAGGCGATAATTCGTTGTCGTACACTCACTAACTTTAGCACACACCGCATAACGAATAATATATGAAAATAACACGTAACCATAAAAAATCTGTTCTTGAAAAATTATATTAAATAAAAGGAAGAATACCTTTTTCAGAGGATTCTAATCCTGCTGCAGAACCTACCTCGTTGCGACAAAAAACGGTGGCCTGTGGAATATCGACGCCAGTGAGGCTGTTGTTTCTTGGACTGGACAACTTTTTGGTCTCGGTCCATGTGACCATCAATGACCACACCACTATAAAAAAAGACAAAGTGACACATCCCATTACTGTCGGGGATGTTGGCGTATTAAATAACTATTAATAAATCCAGCTTGGCTGGTTAGAGAGTGGTTGACCTTTTGAAAAATGAATTTCGACAGTTGACACTCATTCTAGTATAATTCCGAACTTTAATGTCAAAGCGAATTTACATTCTTTTGCTAACAACCATGCATTCTTTCTTAATGCAGTTAATGTTTAATCCTTTCTTTTCGCTTTCGTCCACTATGTTCTGTTGTCTGCTATCAACACTGTGTCATCTGCATACATGATGTTGTTAAGATACTGGCCGTCATTTCTCTAATCTAAAATAATTACCGTTACTGCTGTTTATTCAACGAACCTTCTCGACGCACACGTAGATTAATTCTAAGCTACCGTTTATCTCCAGAAGAATTTGAATGGCCGAATCAACTCAAAAGAAAACAGATTGCTTTTGTATATTAAGAAATAAAATGATTTCTTTAGAGTCAGTGATCAGTCCCAAGATAATTTCTCTGTTTGTAGCATATGAATAGACAGTCAAGTGTCTGGTTTTGGCATTTTTATAACTGATAGAAGCGAAGGTACTTGAAGACACAATTTTGTTGTATACATTTGTATTAATCTTGATTTAGGGTAGTACAAATCCAGATGAGAGTATTGAAGTAAATGGTCTGTGCTGGGCCATTCTTCCAAGTGGTTCGGGTCATACTGCCCTGACCTCGAAAAACGACTGCTATCTAACACAAGAATAAGCCTCGTTATCGTTTAAAGCAAGGATCGGTAGAGGCAATAACATATATATATATATATATATATATATATATATATATATATATATATATATATATATATATATATATATATATATATATATATATAGTGTATCAGTAAAATTGGCCAAATCAGGTAAAAGCTATATTGTCCATTTGTTAGATAAATCTTTGCATCGTTCTATTTTAGAAATGATTAAAAGATATCATATCGGAATTCTCCGAGATTTTTATAACACGTTTGAACTTTACAAGTGTCTGAATTTGACATCCGGATGCGTTTGCTACCTGTTGCCAATTCGTTTGCATTCACTCACTAAATATTTAACACACATCGCACAACGAATGATATATGATAACCATAAAAAATCTGTTTTATTACAAAAAAAACCCCAAAAATTGTAATATGGGTTCTAATAAAAATTGTTTACAAAGACATTACGTTTATAATTAGTAAAAATTGTGTTTATAATTTAAAAAAAAAATCACTCATTTCATCCAAAGTGTTGTTTAATTGATCCAAAAATGACTTAAGACAAAGAGATGTTAGTTCAATGCCTGAACTCAGCGAAGAGAACGAAAAATTGAAGAGTTATCAAGGCGAATTACATAAGACGGGGATAGCCAAATCAGTCTGATCACGCCGACTAAAAAATGGGTTCGGTTCTATATTCCATCATATAGTACGTGAAGAAGTTCACAGACCAACCTAAACGCCGTGATTGTAGCAGTAAAGAGGAGGACAACAGCCCGAAGAATTTAAATAGTGTAGAATGAACAGGAATTAAGAATATAACAGTTGATATTGCATTTATATTCTTGAAGATCAATGTTAACTGGAAATGAAAAAGCCGGAAAAGTGTCCCAAGAGCGAGAAGTGTGAGAAAAGATATTATCAGAATGGAACTTACAGTTACATCTAGCCATTTTAATTGTAAAACGATGAGACTTTGCCGTGAATCTAGTACTTCACTTTAGACGATTACTACAGAACAAGGTTCATCTGAACAGTTATCTTGAAATTACAGGGTGACCCCCGCCCCACCAAAAAAAACGGCAATTTTTGAAGTGCGTATTGCCAGACATGAGCAAGTGGCAACACTGCGAGACAGCGACCTTGAGTAAGTAAACATTTCGCCATTTAGAATACAAGATGAAATTCACAGTATCCCAGCTGAGATGTTGCAGCAGTCAATGAGGAATCTCAACAGCAGATTTCAAGAATGCATTCGCACAGGCGGACGCCATCTACAGGATGTAATTTAAAAAAAAATGAAAATTCCATCATTGTTTCTTAAATGGCATGTTTTAAGGTTTCAATTACTATGAATAAAATATTTTTCTTCCATCACTCTTGGGTTTATTGGATTGTTAAATGTTCCCGTTTTTTGGGGTCACCCTATATTTATAGAAAAGGCATAGGAAAGCTGCGTGACTGGAGTCGAGATATCCGGCCAGAACCAATAACATTGGGGATTTGTATTTTAGGGTCTGCTGCTTCTGTTATATATTTAGAGATTCTAAATATATAGCAGGAGCGCCATGTCAAATATGGCAACAATATTCCAAGGATGGTAGACTTATAAATATGTAAGCGAGATTCAGGACAGAAAAAATTATCTCTATCTAGCCGAGATACCTGGCGTTGTCGGGAGTACATGGCTGCACTTCTGTAAGTGCACCCACTTTAAACCTGCAGCTACTGTCTAGAAATATCTTCCTGCGTCTCCGCTGGCATGCATCATCCGTTGGTATACTAAGCTACGCCCCACCTCATCTTTTTTTTACGGTATATCCTTTGCAAGTGTTTGATAATTCATAATAAAGGAATTCTATTGATAAAAACTTCCTGTGTGGTCGTTGCTTGGGGTTAAATTGTTTCAATGTTTTAGATATTCAGTAAATTTCTTTTGGCTATAATAACTTTCAAATAGTATGCCATTCTTCACAAATCTAATAATAAAACAAAAGCAGGGATGAAGCATCGGAGCTCGATTCAAATGCAAGTGCAAATGCATGAACACCACCACCTTCTTCTTTGCATATTTACTGTAAAGCAGGGGTTAATAAGAAGTTCTTCGGGAATTTTCTTCGGAAAACAATCTTTGCATCAAAGGTTGTTCGAATGCCAATATAGGATGTCATCATATGAAGAAACTATTGGTTAAATGGAAAAAGCCGATTTTGGACCTAGGTTGTAGCTGATTTCGTCCACTTAACTGAAATAATTTAAACCAAATATTCCAGCAAGACAATTTGTGTGCCATATGTAATTTACATGGCAAATTTGGAATGCGTCGGATGAAAACCAGGGAGTTATGGTCGAAACACGTTCTTTTAACAGTTTTTCCCGTTTTTTTTTATTGAAGACATATTTAAAGGAAATCGAATAAAAATGAGGAAGTTATTCAAGTTTTTATTTTAAGTAATACGAAAAACCCGATTTTTTCAGTTTTTTCTAACTTTTATGTAAAGCGAATGTCGCAGGAAAACTATCAAGCACTCTAACTAAAACTCATAACATGAGCTATGTTTTAAGTGCAAAAAACATTACCTCATCCAGTAAAAATTTTGTTCATATGTAACTTTGCAAAAAGTCGGACCCCTTTCAGTGTTATCGATTTTTCTGCTAAACCCAGCGGGGTTGGAGATTGAAAATTTAGTCTTGATTTATCTTTATAAATTTACATGTGTTTAATTTCATTGAAATCGGTCGAGAAATGTGGACGTGCATAAATAGCATACATATACACACACACAGACACACACACACATACGCAGGCAGACACTCATACAAACACACACAGACACATCTTCTATTTTATAGATATAGATAATTATTATTTTTATTTTTCAAGTCATTTATATTGTTTTTCATTCATTTGTATTGGTATGGCGGGTTTTATGGCATATCAACTGTTGGCGATTTTTTTTTTATTTCAACGAGGTATTTTTTTTATAATTATTCATGGATCTACAGGTAAACAATGGCTGTTTCTACTTGATTCTATTGGTGAATATTGGCCGACTTTATGCGAGTCTATAAATATTTACTTGGTTCTGGATAGGTAAATATTGGACGTTTATAATTGTGTCTGTCAGCTTTTGATTGATAAGTGACGTCCGTTTTCAGGAGACATCTTATCTCTCTGCACAAAATGCACTCGATGACTTCTAGTCACCAACCGCAGGGTATTTTCAAGTAGGACCCTCATTTCAAATTATCCCAACCGATAAAGTAAACTGTTTTTGTTTTCTTTCCATTAGAGATGTGATCTGAATTGTCTTTACCAAATGTTTTGAGTTGAACACTATTTATTACCCTTTTAAATATTTATTTATCTTTTTTTATTTTTATTTGTTTTTTATAGTCGTGCGTCGAATGAGGAAAAGATGCTGGAGGGTCTCCTCAAAGCCAGATGTCGTTTTCCAGAAAAAAATAAGAAGAAAAGAAATAAAAATAGATTAACTCGGTGTAAATGGCGTATTGCAAATACTAAAATTCAAGTGGATACAATTTATTTATTTTTCTTCTCGTAACTCTATTTCATTTGTTTGTGTGAAAAATTATGGTAACGACAAATCGGCAACAAGGGAGATCATTGATCAAGACAGCATCTACCAAAACGGGACAAGTAATGCAACGGAAAATGAAATGTAAAGAAACACGGAACGCCTAGGCTTTAAATCAAATTATTTTAACACCTATGTCTTGAAAGAATACAGCGTGAATTCTTTAATACAAACATATATCCTGAATAAGTCTATGAGTTAAATGTGCCCCTTTGGAGAAGCTGCTTCATACTACAGCAAATGTTTTCATAGCTCAAGTAAATATTTAATTTGATTTGTTTGTTTAACGGCATAGCAACTCCTTATGGGTCATTTAATCACAAAATTTTATTTTCTTGGGAGCTTTGAAGTAATAAAAATATGATATATGATATTCTGCTTTCACAATTGAATACATCGTAGATGATACGCAGCTTTTTTCATGTTTGTGTAGACATATTTACTAGAGGCGGTGATATGCCTGTCTTATGTTGTAGTTTGGTTGAAGTTATATTTTGGAATATAGATTGATTTCTTGATACGAAATTATAGGATATTATATGGATTAATATCATGAAAGTGTTATTTCAAGTTGGTTATTTGGTTGATATAAAATCCCTGTGGGTCATTTAATGCTGAAATCTAAATATCTTCAGATAATATGTATTGTTGGCCATTTTATGATAAATATGTATTCTTGGGAATTTTATATTTACAGATATATCGTTGGTATTCTTTTGCTTTTATAGTGCTCTGTTTTTGTCTAGAGGTTCACTATTTGCTCATGGCTGGTGCTTAAATAGGGTGGTCTTGTTTCCATGCATCTCAACACTTCCTGTCTTCCGATCAGAGGCCTTGCTCCTGGATGTAGTTTATCGTCATACCCAGGACTAATGGCTGACACATTGTGTTAACTTCCACAAAAGGGCATTAGTCCACATGTAAGTTGGTTGATTGATTTTGTTTAGCGACATATAAAATCCATGTGGGTTATTTAATGCCGGAATCTAAATATCTACAGATAATATGTATTGTTGGTCATTTTACGATAAATATGTATTTTTGGTAATTTTTTATTTAAAAGCATATCGCTGGTATTCTTACTAGGAAAATGCATTTTTATACTTTCATAGTGTTCTGTTTTTGTCGAGAGATTCTCTATTTGCCCATGGCTGGTACTCAAAGAGGGTGGTCAAGGTGTACCTGGGTACAACAGCAATTAAGTCGTGGTTCCATGCTCCTCAACACCTCCAATCATAGTAAATCTTTAATTTGATTTGTTTGTATAACGGCATATCAACTCCTTATGGGTAATTTAATGACGAAATTTAATTTCCGTTGGAGCTTTGAAGTAATAAAAATATGATACATGTTATTCTGCGTTCACAGTTGAATACATGGTAGATGATACTCAGCTTTTGTGCATGTACACGTTTGTGTGGACATAATAACTAGAGGTGGCGATATGTGTGCTTTATGAAAATTCCTTCAACTACAGAAGGTTGTTTTATTGATATTACATTTTTAAATAAAGTTCGATTTCTTTAAGAAATGGATTAATGTCATGTAAGAGTTCTTTCTTATTTGTTTTTGGTAGTATTTGAAACAGATTTAGAGTGAAGTCGTTAGAATTTGTTAGTATGTTTTAGTGTGTATAGTTCTTGGCCTACCGTACAGTTTGCAGTGGTTGGTTGATTTTTTTTTAGCAGCATATCTACCTCTATAGGTTATTTAATGTCGAAAGTTAAATATTTTAAACGCAATTGTATGCCATCAACTACAAATAAAATATATTAGTCATTTTGCTTCAAAATGTATTGCTGGTAATTTTACTATAAATTGGTAGTGGCTGTAATTTTTTTACATAAATATTCATAGCTGGTATTTTTACTATTATGGCTTCAACTAAATATAATTTGAAAGCATGCCTTCAAATACAGATGAAATCTATTGATGGTTGTTTTGCTATAAAGATGTATTGTTGGTCATTTTGCTGTAAATAAAATAAAATAAATAGATATTGCTTGTCATTTTTACTATGAAAATATATTTTCATAATTTAATAGTCTTTTGCTTTTGTTTGGGGATTCACTATTTGCCCATAGGTGGGACCCTAACAGGTGCTACCACATTGGGTCAGGGACAACTGCAATTAAGAGGTGGTTCCATGTTCCTCAAGGCCTCCAATCTCCCAATCAGAGGACTTGCTGCTGGATGTAGTTTATCGTCATTCCAAAGACTAATTAAATATTTAAACAATTTGTTAGATATACAGAATTTAGGTAGAGCATGAAGGACAAGAGACATTTCTGAAGTTACAGTCGAAAAATAAAATAAAATATGGTATATGTCCTCTTAATATGTTGAGCGCCACTTCACTATATTCAGGTGTAACAGCAAAAATGTTCAAATCGTGTAACAGCATAATTATCCATGGCATAAAATATTTTATATCTAAAACCCCACTAAACTAATTGAGCTTCTTATATTCAAGTTGTTCAGGTAAAATGTTTAGCTATTTCGTAAGAATCACTGGAAAACTGGTCAATCAAAATTCTTAAACAATTACATAGGCCACACTACAACATGTCTGACAAGAAGACTCACACTGCATCTTTCTGATCATAGTTCAATTGGGTCTCATTTAAATACCCAGGGAGACCTACTGGAGCCTATTCGTAACAAACTTGTTGATAACAC
Organism: Acanthosepion pharaonis; assembly: GCA_903632075.3. Taxonomy (NCBI): domain Eukaryota; kingdom Metazoa; phylum Mollusca; class Cephalopoda; order Sepiida; family Sepiidae; genus Acanthosepion; species Acanthosepion pharaonis. Next base: position 853,960 of record CAHIKZ030000404.1, on the reverse strand, counting down.
AAATATAATAGAATCGTCTACATGAAAAAAATAAGGCTAAGAATAATGGAAGCCTTATTAATAAAAGCAAAAACCAACACTCAATAATATCAGGTATGAACATGGACACGTGCATGAAAGAAGGATTGCTGCCTAAACACACACACACACACACACACACACACACACACATATAAATATATATATATATATATATATATATATATATATATATATATATATGTTAAGAAAAAGATTTCAACACCAGAAATATCTGATAGGAAATGAAATCTTTGAATATTATTGCATATTTTATTTTAAGAGATAAATATCTTTGTAATAATTATCTTTACATGCATTTTTAAGAGGCCATAAATTGGTGTATATTTGGATAAAGCACTTTATCAGAAGATAATCAGGTGTAATTAAGTAAAAGCCTACTCTGGTGACTTCCACATCTCCACATTAACAGACTACCGCATTGATTCTTCGAGTGCCACAATACAACTAGAGGTTTATATAAAAAAAACCCCAAAAAACAACGTATGTTAGGTATAAAGAAAAAAAAATGTCTGTCTAGAGCAATGTCAGTGTCTTCCTGTGGGATTTTGGGTAAATGCATCTAGTACTCTGTTTCTTATAAATTAGGCTTGAATGATTTATAAATGTATATTAGTGATTCAACTACAACACCAAGAATATTTGCAGAATGAATTTTGTCACCAGTATATGGTGACATGACTGTAATTATGAAATAAATAAAATCAGATTTATAGTACGTTTCTTTATTTGCTGTGAATCAACCAAATTTCATATATATATATATATATATATATATATATATGATCTTGTTGATTCACGGCAAATATAGAATGTGCTATTTATTTATTAATCCACAGACAGAATGTAACTAGACATCCGATTGCTTCAAACCGGGTGCAACACTCGACCAATTTGGCATCACTCGGAGACTCCACCTCTCAGCTAGTGTCGCACGGCAGAAAAGATATCTTTTAACGTATTATATACGTGATGTATATAAACACCAAATCAGCAATCAGAGCGCTCAATTCATAACTGAAGAGTGATATATATATATATATATATATATATATATATATATATATATATATATATATATATATAAATTTAATATATATATATATATGTATAATTACTTATATATTATATGCGGGGTACTTATTAGAAAGCGCTCAATATCAGAGATAGAGCTAATATATTTGGTTGGATAGATGTGAGTTTGTGACCCTGGGTTTCACGCTTTTAGCGATATCGCTAAAAGCGTGAAACCCAGGTCACAAACTCATATCTATCCAACCAAATATATATATATATATATATATATATATATATATATAAATGAACATTGAAGTCAATACTGATTGTGTTGACTTGCAACTAGCACGCATGGAGTTACATAGGATTTGCAGCGAGAGCAGATAGGAGGGATAGAGGAAAGGATAGATCAAGGCAACTGGAGATGCATCTATATATATATATATATATATATATATATATATATATATATATATATATAATCTTTTAAATTGAAAATTTACTTACTCTAATTTAATACCCGTTGTATTTTTAAATTATTTTTACTAAATTTCATCAACACCAAAGATATGCCACATATATTGTAAGAGAATATAACTTTCTTAGAATGAAAACTTTTGAAATTGCGGCTATCGAATTTTACAAAAATATAAATCAAATCCTCGGATTTTTTCAAATATCTTTACTAAAAAAATGTCTTCCTTTCCAACCCAATGTACATGACAATAAACATCTAATAATAATAATAATAATAATAATAATACTAATAAACTGTTAAATTAAAAAAACTTCTATTATTTAGAATATAAAAACATAAATTAATCTCAGACGAAAATAATATTTATAATAATTACATTATTTAAAAAATCAACAACGTATAACCTACATACCGTAAATGGATAGCGGAAAATGGTTTAGGAGATATAACATAAATATATTTATTTATAAGTATAAAGAAGTTGTTATTTTTATTATTATTCGAAAGTCAGGTAGCAACAGTTTTTGATGAAGAAGAGACAATTGAAATATCCAGATCACATAAGGAGGAAATTTGACACTCAAAAGAAATACTGAATTCTAAAGTGAGAGAGGGGGGTGGGGAAACAGCGAATAAATTACCTTAGGTTCGATTGAATGAAGACAACATTTACTAAGAGCTACAAAGGACAGGGTGTCATGGAGATCTATGATGGCCCACGTCCTCAAGGTACACGGTACATAGAAAGAGAACGTACTAATGAAAATTGTTGCAGAAAGCGGATTAAAAGATATAGCAAAAAGACAAACGTTACTAAGATATGCAATGAAAATAGTGGCGAGCCACGATCGTCATCACCCTGATGGAACACGACACATACAAAAAGGAAGACCTTGTGTACCTTGTGAATAGGGTGGATAGAACAGGGTTTAGGACAGATAGCATAAAGACAAACATCTTTTGACGTTCTACAAACGATATCTGTTCACAATTCTAAACAGATTGCACTATTACTGTAGCGGTGCAGTTACTTCATGCCTTGTACTTCCAAGATATTATTTATGCGATTATACAATGCATCAATCACTATAGCGATTAGTAGGTGTTCTCCTGCACAGAGATTGTGCATGCTGTTTGTTTTATAAATTATCGCTGATAAATATTTAAATATCGTATTTTTTATACTGTTGATTTCTGTAAAATCTTCGCTTTTATTGTTGGATGTTGTTATTTTGTCGGCAACTTCTTGTCCTTTGTCTAAACTGATGCTAAAACAAAAGACTTTGCTTTATTATTCTAAATAAAAGACTTGTCAATGACCTGACTGTTTTATTTTCTTGTTTTTATTACGTTCTATTATTTATACATGACCAGTCTAGTTCAGTTTAATTTTGTTAAGAGCTATATATCTGGTGTGGATAGAAAACGAAAATAAATTTGAAGTATATGTGTCTTCGATTTTCTATAACTTACTTCTACTATAAATGGTGCACTCTTCCTTCGTATTCGACGTATGAGGGTCTAGCTGCTCAGGTCCTAGGGACCGACGGCACAGACACCAGTACATATGATTTGATTATAGTCGTGAAGTCTTTGTGCAGAATCAACTATACTTTTTGAAGGGCCGAATACAGAAACGTGGTGCACTACGTGGCACAAGGTTTTAAATGAAATGCAACCTAACCAGCTATTAAACTCTAAAACTGAAATCCTTAACGTATGTAGACATAAAAAATCTTGGCTACTAGATTAGACGTTTTCCCGTTTATTGTCATTCCACATTTATGTTGTTTTTTCCCCTCCCCATTTTTGTTGAATAAATATTTACCTCCCCCCCACACTTAAGTTTGTGTTTGGGGTTCTTTGGTCACGTGGTATGATTTTAGCTATCGCCTATAAATATACGTTTCTCTTTGCCTCGTTAGCTTGACTTTCCCTGACGATCCGTTTAGGTGAACCTAGGTAGGTTTGTCTGGCTCACTAGGTGTATCTAGGTCTGCTCTACGGTTGTATTGAGCGCTTTTGTTAGTTGTTTACTCGTATCGGGGTTTTTTCTTAGGGCTTCAGACGTGTATCTGTGCGATTTTTTTTGTCGGCAGAAGTTCATGTTTGTAGCTCTTTCTTTTTTTAAAACCTTTTTTTCCCTCGAGATTGATTTGATTATTAGAAAATCAAAAATTCGAGAGGTTTTCGAAACGTGTCTAGTTATCTATAATTATATATATATATATATATATATATATATGTACAAACATACAGACTGTTTCATTGTGGGTAGACTTCCGATTGCTTCAAACCGGGATCGAAACTCAACCGATATGTTATTGTAATTTATTTTGAGTAAACGTTTTTTATGGATGACAAAATAGCTATCTCGATTTTGGTTGGCTGAGCTGAACGTGGGGATGTTAGAGCAAGAAAGTGCTTTCGATGAGTTAAGTTTTTACACGTCGAATAATGCAGACGTGTTAATTTTGTGTGTGGAAACTGCGTCCCAGTGGGGTGGGATAGCAACCCCACTGGTTAGTTCGAATATGTACAGGTCGACGTGTTTAATAAAATAGATAAGTTTAAAATCCATTTTATTGAGTTTCACATTTTACCGCCGTACAAATCAACTAGCGATCACCGGACCGAGAGAAGAAAGAAAATAGAGAAAAGATGCAACGTTGTCATTGAATCAAGATCGTCTCCAAGAAAACCATAGAAGAAGTCGGGGGAGGGCAATAGAACGGTTATATTTTGGGTATATTTTGTAATAATACACCCTGTTTAGGAAATAATGTTGACAATGTTGGAAAATGTTAATAGTTCCATGGCGAATTCTCCCAACGTCGTCCTTTGAAATTGATTAGGAAAAAGTAAACGTCTTAAAAGGAACATTATAAATATAATCTCTATCTATAAAAGGTAGGATGTGTGGGTGTGTTTGTGTGTGTAACAAATGTACGGCCCCAATTTTCGACGGATTTGCACCAAAATCTACATGCACATGCTCCAAGGTAGCAGGGAGGCGAAGACCGACTTGCATTTCCCAACTCCCATCGATAATGGAAATAATCGATTTTTTCATGCTTCTACGGCAGTTTTCATGTAGTTTGCGGGCATTTTCTACTGGCCAGAGTGAGAGCCAATAGCTGGCTGCCACAAATAGTCAGGAAGATTCTATTGGCCAGCGTGAGAACCCACAGCTGACTGACACGAATATTAACTAGCATGCTATCATGCAAAAAAAAAAAAATCTATAGCTGCATTCGTCACAAGTGGGAAAAATTTAAATCTGCATGACACTTTACTCCAATTGGCTCATTCGCTTGTTTAAACTCAACGTTGATTCTGATTCCGCAGAACTGGGTTGTTGGATGTGAAAAAGTATTAGTTGTTAACATTCTTTTTTCATTCGGTTTTTCCAGTTACGAGTCCTTTTTTTAAAGCTGATCGTTTTGTGTTCATTTTGTTTAGTTCTTTTTTCGTAACAGATTTAATGTTTAGTATAGAGCTTAGAAAAAATTCGCAGTTTGAGATAGGCAAGAAGTAAGGCATGTAACAACATCAGCACCGCAAAGGGCATTCCTTTAAAGACAAGGAAGGGCAAAAATATTTTAAGTCAAGTGATAGCGATTGCTGTATGAGTCGTACGATTTTTGAATCAAGCACGGGCAACGCCGGGCCATGCTGCTTGTATCTTTATAAAAGCTGCGTAAATTAACGACCTGAAATGAAATTTCCTTCCCCCTTCATTTATTGGCATTGCATGATGCACGATTATTCCATTATGTTTCTTTATTATCGAGTTTGCAGAAGAATTCCTGCAGAAGTCTTACGTTAAATTTAACGGCGAACTGGTAGCCAACCAAGGCTATAGGACCGAGTCCGTCCTGGTCTGTTTAGCCAGAATTGGATTACGAAAACATGGAATCAAACCTTCCCCAAGGGTATCTACTCCTAAATGGTTTTAAGGAACTGGATTGGAATCGGAATTCGAATCCGACTCTCCGCTTTCTTTTTCCGACCCATTATCCATAACACTCCCCTAAAATTCAAACTTACAATGCCTGTTATTCCCGAGGTGTTACACAATTTGGTACTAACCAGGTTCACCGTTGCTTAACTTTTCAACGTGATATGGCTGTAAAATTCAAACACTCTTTATTCTTATTGTATGTGCCGTAAACCTTCAATACGTTAGAGCTCATGGCTCTCCACAATGTTCTATCATTTGTTCCTTTTAGTAAACTGTCTCTGATATTCGCTGTTCTGTCATCTATTTAACAAGCTCGTTAGGTAGGGTATGCGCTGCTGTCCTCTGTCCTTCTTGCCTTCACTATGCTCTGTTCGTGTCAAGTTTTCAGTCTTCTTTCCTGATTATGTGCACTAGAAATCACAACCGACTCTTTCCGATGTTAAGCTGATATGTCTCGGAAAGGGATATATTTGATCGAAGTAGCTAAGTGGTTTTGGCTACTGTAACCAAGTAGTACACGGTAGCAGTAATCGACTGGTACTCGTCGTAATCGCAGGTAATAAGTGTAGACCAATAGAATACCCAATGGCGTAGTCCAATGGGCGTCGTCACATACTTAGACTCTGCTGTACCTACACGTCCATCTGTATTTATGACGGAAACCAGCCAATCTTATTCCAGTGAGAGGGAACTCAGGTGTATGTATATTCCATTATATGTTAAGTATAAATGTTTTTTTTTTGCTATTTTCTCTTAAGCTTCCTAATTACTCATATGTTCCGACCTTGGTATTTTCAGCATTCTTTTGTATTAATTTTTTCTTAATAGTAGAAAGTATTATGTGCTGAGAGACATTAAATCGAGAAGGGTTAATAACCAAAACATGTGGGAAGAGATGAGGATTTAATTCACACATAAACGACTTGAATCGAGCAGTTTCAATAATGGGAAACTAACCCAGACTTAGGGGACAATGTTGACTGGCACACAGATGCAAATGCGGGCTGGAAAGCGAAAAAGCAGATTTTTGTAAACAACTGGATTTGAAATGTGAGTTTTTCCTGGACGGAAAATGGTTGAGGTAGGAGGCGCAGATAAAACATCGAGGAGGATGGAGGAGCCACGCACGCTCACTGAAGAGGTCAGTGAGAGAGGATAATAAAAGAGAGGATGGAGAAATGAAATTCCCCAAAATTATGACGTAAGTCGGAGGGGATTCACGGAAATGCTCCTACCTCGCCATACCCTCATGCCGCTTTGGGCGAATGTCCATAAATACGAATGTGCGAAGCGAATTCAGTAGAAGAGAGAAGGGAGGCAGAAGAGACGGAGACGAGAACAGAGACAGGAGAGAGTCCCACGTGATTATCTACCGATGAAATCCGCCGACGAAAGCCTTGTATCAACTTTACCAAAGCAGCAAGTAAACCTTGCCAAATCAACAACGGTATTATCACTTCTGATTTAGATGTGGGTTGGGCTGATAATTAATTGCATGCCAACTCTGATATTAACCGATTATTGTACGAAGGACTGATATAAATACAGTATTTACTTTTTGTTCTATTTATTAGAGTGTTATTTTTTTTCCTCTAAGTCATCACCCTACTTGGACCAGCTCGACACGAAGATATGTGCGACGATTCGATCTTGGCCTCCTCATGATCAAACTTAAGTCACAACGTGGGATAAGGTTAGCTCTGGATTGTAGCGTTCACTTCAGCGACCAGCCGCAGTGTTGAAAGTCTTGGACGGCTGAGGGTTGTTGTACCATTACATTGTAGAATCGCATTTCTGTTGCCGCAAGTCTTTCATTCGTCTGTGCCGTTTGTCCAGCATCCACTGTCATGTAGGAGGACTGATATTACATAAAAGTTCTCTTTACTTATTTCTCTTCTTGTTTCTTACTTTGTTTAGCTTGAACTGCGGAATTCAACGCGCCATCTTATGCCAAGACATGAATCAACTTTTAAAATCTGAATATTTATTGATTTTTTTTAAATATGTTAAATGTGCTAAAACTTTGTAAAACTTGCTGCGTCCAAAGATTTCTATGAGGACAACGAGTTCTTTTTTTTTCCCCTGTGTATGTTTGACGAATTAAGTAAAGTGTTTACTATTCGTTTAAGTCTATTGGCATTTATTGCATTGATGTCGTTTACCCAACATGTGTTAAGTGGTTCACAGTAAATGTTAAGATGTCGTGATATAATAAATAAATACTTTAAAAAATAATAACTTTCTATGTAAGATCATCAATAGGAAAACGATTAAGTTTAGCTATTCTTGTACTAACAACATATATAAAATTATCAACTCTCACAATAAACATATTTTAAGACATTTATATGGGTTAAACAACAAACCTGATATTGAACTCTCTTGTAATTGTAGATCTCAAGAAAATTGTCCAGTAGAGGGCAAATGTAGATCTACCAGGGTTATATATCAAGCTAGCATTTACCCCCAAAGAAAATATGAAAAAATATAATATTTATATTGAAATTTCCGCGGGGAATGGAAAGAGAGGCACTCATTTTCTAGCCCTAAACTAAAGCACCAGACAGCTCTTTCAAAAAATGTTGGGAATTGAGGAAGAAAAGTTTGAGTCCACATATAGTTTGGAGAATTATAGTTTCCGCACGTACTCTTAATAGTCTTAGAGAAAGGTATGACTTATGTTTAGAAGAAAAAAATAGAATTATAAAATACAATAAACAAAGCCAACTATAGAATCAATGGAATGAATTAGTGTTAAAATATCGACATAAAAACAAATTCAAATTTCCATAATACAGGTTTCAATTAATTACCTATATTTATTTCCATAATATTCACTCCCCTCTAACTCTTTAAATGTCGAAAATATAACTAATTCTAATTTCTATATTCCTACCTTTTTATAACCTTTTTACACTACATTATTTATAATTTATAAACATTTCCCTACCTTAAGATCTCCCCAACTCTCTTTCCATTAATTTATTACATACTTTTATCTATATATTCTAAAGTTAATTTTAACGCCCCTTTTTATTCGTCTTTTAATTTGAAAATAATATTTTATTCTTCGTATAACACCAAATTATGGTCATAAGTTTAATATTCGGGTTTAATTTTATAAAAATTATTGACCTTTAAGATAAATAAGTTCCACCCTCCCCTGACCCCTTTCGTCTGACTGAAACAAAGAAATGGATAAATTATGTACTAGTTTTCGACTGATTTTTTCTTTTAGCTTTCACGGTTAAATTTCTATTTCTGACACGAATTCAGTCCACAAAGGGTGGGGTGGGGTGGTGATAAGACAAACAACCGATAATCCCTATATGAGGTGATTTGAGATTTTATTGTATTTATATATATATATATATATATATATATATATATATATATATATATATATATAGAGTATATTCAGCGATTTTCCATGCGTAGCTTAGATGTGGCACTAGTCCGAAATTAAGGGGCACTCAATGAGGATCGAACTAGCGAGAATTGTTCTAGCAAGAAAAGGTTGCTAACCATTACACCACATCGAGGTTCCCAAATAGTGATTTTCCAAGCATAGATTAGATTTGTCACAGGGCCGAAAATATGGGGCACCCAGTCAGGATCGAAGTCACTCGTAATTGTTCTAGCGAGAAAAGCTTGCTAACCATTACACCGCCTCGAGGACCCTTAGTGAGTGAGTGAGTGTGTGTGTGTGTATATATATACAGAGAGAGAGAGAGAGACAGAGAGACAGAGAGAGAGAGTTTACCAGGAAATTCGAGAAATATGTCACTTAAAATTGCTTTTCAAAAGACATCATTTCTCTCGTGTCCTCTGAAGAAATCACTATTGGTTTTTTTAAAAGGAAACTACCCGGAAAGAATTGGGTCATATGTCTGCACAACAAGCAGTTTGTGTGACCTGTTCAAATTTATCGAACCATAATCTGATGCTACGAATGTACCGATCTCAGATGTCATTATTATCTCCAAAAATTCTTAGACTCTAATAGAATATTCTGGCTTTAAATAACCAACAATGGGAAACAATAATGTCTTAGGCTAAATAATTAAAGAATCACTGGGGGTAGATGACGTGGATTCAGGGCTTTCCTAATTGTGAATATAAGGATGCCAACTGAAATTGGAACCCGGCTCTCTGATTAACAATCCCCAATCATTACCCATTACACCACCCACACATCCACGCTTACAGCTTATGGTATTCCCTAGTCGTGATACATCTAGGTTCTGACCAGGCTTGGTGTTGCTAAACTTTCAGCATGATATGGCGGTAAGCCATCGATGAGATTAGTTTTCTATAGATATGGGTTTGAATGTTCAGTATTCGAATGCATGTTCCTCTGTTATTCATTACAAACACTTGTCTACAATTTGAACCTTTTTTTTTTATAACAGAAGCCATGGATTGGGGGAATACTGTACGGTAGATTTTTATCTTCTCCGTTTCACAGATTCGTACGCTTTCTCTCTCTCTCTCTCTCTCTCTCTCTCTTCTTCTCTTGTTTCTTTCTCTCTTTTTACTTGTCTGTCTTTTTATCTTTCTATTGTAACTGGAGATATCAACATCGAACAAGTATAGTATGTGGGTTCAGCTGCAATATTTATGAATGGTATAATAGTGCATAAGTTCAAGACCAAAGATGAAAAGTCTTTCATCTATCTATCTATCTATCTATCTACACACACAAACAAACAAACACACACACACACACACACACACACACACACATATATATATATATATATATATATATATGTGTGTGTGTGTGTGTTTAGGTAGCAATTCCTCTTTTATACATGTTTCGTTAAAGACGACTGATAAGACACTATGGTTAAGGGTTGTATTTAATTGTCCTTGCGTACGTACAAGTGTTACCTTTCTGACACCAAAATGTGTAAAAGCTGTACAAATGTTTTGTATATCCAAGCGTTTTCGGTGATACCTTTTACCCATTATCAAGGATGTTTGTATTTTCACTTTTAACTCGATATATGGATTGTGTTATGTATGTATCTAGAGTTATAGGAATGTTTTATTTTCCAAATACGGTCAGCACATTGTGGCCGTGTTCATAGTTAATATTACTGAGTGTTGGATTTTTCATTTTTATTATTAGGACTTCCATCATAATTTAATTTTTTATTTTTCACATGTGAATGAGGTTATTAAGCTTGTAGTTTATACTACTAAGATTTTTGGGGGTGTAATAGCTTGTCTCGATAGAACAATTACGAATGAGTAGAGAGTTCGATCCTCACTGGGTGCCCCTTACTTTCGGCCTTGTGCTACGCTTGGAAAATCACTATACTACTAAGTTTTGGAGGGAGTCTGATAGGTTTTTGTGTGTGTTTAAATGAGTTCTGAGATATGGTCGGGTAGGTGTAAGTTCTGGATAGGCATTTCGTAGTGTGACAGATTTAATTATTTATGAGCTTAGGTTGATCAGAAACACAGTAAATTATAGGCATTTGAACTTGTAAATACTGTTGGTTCTTTTTAGTTTTGATTTGGCAGGTGTGCTGATGTCTTTGATGATATGGTTAGCTGTTTTAATTTCTTTATAACAGATAATGTAATTTTCTTGTTCGGGCCGACTAGGCTAGTGTATTTCTTTATAATATTTCTAAGTGACAATTCATCTTGCTTATAGTTGACGTATATTTGTATTTTGTAGAAGATATTAATGCTGTTCTTTTTGTCGGTATGTTCAGTATCGTTATTAGTTGCTTTTAAAGTAAATAGTCCTGTGTAGTCGATGAGGTAGTAAGGAAAATCATTGTTAACTTTGTCAGTTTTGCATTATTGAGTTCTTTAAGGAAAAGTAGACGAGAGGATAAATTCTCGTGTGCTCTCTTCAGGAATTTTTTCGTAACTGCTATTTTAAATCTAAGCGGGCATTCACTCTTAAAATTAAGGTGATAAGAGTTTCTACTTGTCGATTATTTATATAATGATGTGGTGACAGTGTTATTACTGCATTCTACGAAAAGGTTAAGAATTGGAGGTTTTTTCTTGCACAGGTCATAGATAAATTAAGGTCTGTATTTTAACCATTCAGCTACGTCCCCATATATATATATATATATATATATATATATATATATCTACTCACACACACATACACACACACACACACACACACATATATATATATATATATATATATATATATATATAGATAGATAGATAGATAGATAGATAATATTAGTGGTAAATATACACATACGAATTTGTAGGTCTGATGAATTGGATCGTATTTACGATTCCAATGGAATAAATTATGACCAATGGAATATTAGTATTTAAGACTTTTATTATATATATATATATATATATATATATATATATATATATATATATATATATGGAGAAACATAAGTACAAGAAATATAAATCCAAGCAACAAACTCTGTAGGATACTAGAAGCCTTCGTTTTTGTCAATGAAGCGGCTTTGGGTATCGAACAATATAAAGCAATCTCTTCAGAACGTTTGAGGCAGATCATTTCTTTCTTAATTCATTGATTTATGATATCTTGCTCGGTCTATTGTCTGTTTCGTAAGTGTTAACGGCATCAAAAGTGGCCGGCTGTCTTTTCTTTGGCATCATCTTTAATGATTGGCACTAGTACAGAACCGGTGTCAAATATTTTTATCTGCTGGCATGAAACTAAATCACTTCGGCAAACACAATGTAAATGCAATTATTTTGTAGTTACCAGTTAATAAATGTTTCAAACAAATACTTCGTCAAAAGAAGATTTTATAAGGATTCACTAAATAATCGTGTTCACAGCTTTCGAGAAGAGCAAGAACCAATGAAGATGACAAACGGTACTTCAAGATGACGTAATAGTTATCAAGAGAGAAAATGGAATTTCTTTTAATGATTTTTGGTTTGGTTTGGTTTGGTTTGTTTTGTCTTATGGCATATCGACATCAATGGGTTATTTAATGCCGAAAATATTTTTTATTCCTGGTAATATTATCTATCTATCTATCTATCTATCTCAGTATATATTGGTTGGGTTTGGTTTGTTTTACGTCATATCAACCTCAATTGGTTATTTAATGCCAACGAGATTTTCATTGCTGGTTATATTTTTTTTCATAAATGTATTGTTGGTAATATTTTTCCAAACCTGTATGGCTGGCAATATTTTCCGTTTTCAAAAGTTTACTGCTGGTAATAGTTTTTTTTTTCTTCAAAAATTTATTGCTGGTAATAATTTTTTACAAAGTATTTCTGGTATTTTTACTTTCATAGTATTTTTACCCCAGTTTCAGAGTTAACTATTTGCCCATAGCTGGGACCTTAACAGGTGCTACTACGTCGGGTCATAGTGGACGTGGGAACATCAGCAATTAAGAGGTAGTTCCACGCTCCTCAAAACCTCCTGATCAGAAGCCTTTCTGCTGGAAGTAGTTTATCGTCTTACCCAGAATGCGGATATTGTCTATCGTCAAACCCAGGATGATTTTTGAAATCTATTTATAGACCTTATTCGATTTATTCGGATATTCTCATTTATTGTACTAAATCTTCCCTTCATATAAGCCACGAGATGCACTCAAACAAGATGAGTATTAAATGAGTTTGCTGCATGGCTGTAAAATCTCATTAGAATTGATGAAAAGAAAACTGACATGATGTGTATTATTAGTTCTCCGATATGGCAGTGAATGCATGCTGGACAATCATCTCAAAGAAGAAAACGAGACTTGAGGCAACAGAAATGGCGATCTACAGATGGATGCTGAGAATAGCATACGAAGTTTTAGAGACCTTTGTAACACCGTAAAAGAACAATTGAAATTTTAAGCTACGCAATGAGGAAAATGTGTTTGTAAAATTTGACACTCACCAAACAGGAGGGACAGAGGAATGCAGCGCATGATGTATCTAGCGAGATTTGGTAACTATTTGGCACAGCAGAGATAGGGTTATCTACAAAGGACAGGAAAGAGTAGGTAGCCATGATCGCTCACAAAGGGAAAGGCACGTGGCAATTAGAAAAAAGTGAAACTTTAGGTATATGGTTGACAGAACAAGGTTGACGAGAGATAAGAGAAAGAAAAAATACTAAGAGCTACAAAGGACAGGAAATTGTGACAGATCATGATCCGGCACAATCCAAAGAAGAAGAAGAAGGAGAAGAAGAAGAAAGGTAGGCTTTGTATACTTGGTCAATGGAACAGGGTTTAGGAGAGATAGAAAGAAAAAAGAGAGAAAACAAGAAAGAAAGAAAGAAAGAAAGAAAGAAGAAGAAGAAGAAGAAGAAGAAGAAAGGTAGGCTTTGTATACTTGTCAATGGAACAGGGTTTAGGAGAGATAGCAAAAAGAAAGAAAAAAGAAAGAAAGAAAAATGAAGAAGAAGAAGAAGAAGAAGAAGAAGAAGAAGAAGAAGAAGAAGAAGAAGAAACCCAGGCTTTATATACTTTATTAATGGAACAGGGTTTAGGAGAGATAACACAAAGAAAAAATAGAGATAGCTACAAAGCACAATAATTTCTAGAGATCTATGATCACCTACATACTGAAGGGACAAGGTACTTAGTAGAAAAAAAAAACGAATAATTTGTGCATATGGCTGACACATCAGGATTTAGGATAGATAGCAAAAAGAAAAAAAAATACTAAGATCTTCAAAGGACAGGAAATTGTGACGAACCATGATCGCGCACAAACTGAAGACACACGGCCCGTACATGAAGAAGTATAAAGAACTTGTGCAAATGATTGATGGAACAGAATTTTGGAATATTACGGTACATATTACTACTAATATTACAAGAAAGTTCGATACGAGACTTTAAGAGATTAAGTTTGTAACAATAGCGTAGCGGTAAGCTTGCGATTCTTATTATTCTGGAAAGATCTTGTAAGGTTGGAAATAATTATTACAATTCAGTATCAATAGCTAACGTCATTCTGGTAGTGAAAAAAATATTGCATTTCTTTTACTTGATGAATTGTTTTTTTTCGAAGCATAAACAAACAAAAGTAAATGATTAATTCTGCTAAACATGTTGCGACAAAGTTTAATTCATAAGTGAAAGTAATTTACAATGGGTAATAAGAAGCTGATACACCTGTTCTGTGAATGACGCAGTTTGTGTCGCTTATCAAGGGAATGTTTTTTTTTCTAATTTCTCAGAGGCATCGCGATTGTCTTAGCCTTTTTGGATGTTCTGTTTCGATTCCGATTGACAGATGTATCTGGATTCAAACGATTCCACAGGGGCATTGATTTTGTTTTTCTCGTAATAATCGCAGACTGTTTTCTTAATTATTCATGTAACCTTCTTCCCGAGGTGGATGAGACATGTAAGAACACAACTTTATTTTCTTTAATGATATACTGTAGATATGTACACCTGCCGTAAATGTATCATGTAGTTTTTTTTTCCAAAATGTTTGACTTTGAGTGGTCGTTTTTAACGCTCTCAAATCATGACAGCATTTTCAGCTTACTTTATTAGTGTTTCTTTTAACATATAATCCAAAAGTACGTTCCGCATTTTTGTGGCATCAGCAGTTGAACTGGTTCCTCATAGAGCCGACGGGGTTCCACAGCAATATATGCAACCAGTAAGTTGATGTTACTGGGCGCAGCCCTTCCTAGACTGAAGTCAACGGCCAGAAAGTATGGCTTCCCCACCGATTAAAACAATGTCTACGTGTTTTTGACCAAAGCAAGGCGTAATGTTTAACCTGCAAATTGTTGTTCTCCGCTCGAAACAATACGCATGAAGGAATATCTATTCACATTATTCGGACTATTATCCTCATCTTTGTTGCCATATTCATCACAACGTTTCGGCCGTTGTACGCTCCGGCCTTCTTCAGGTGGTTGGAATATCGAACTGAACCTTTATTTCGCTCACTAGAGTACACTGTTCTAGTTCCACGAGCATTTATCCACTGTGCCATATGTCCTCGAGGACACATAGCACAGTGGATAAAGGCGTTAGTTATATCCAGTGACAGAATCCAAAGAGTGCGAGTTCAATACCAGGTTAATGCGGTGAAGAACTTGGAGAGGGGAATTAACAGGAGATAACTGATGACTGACATCCATTAGACATGGCACGTGGAACTAGAACAGTCTACCCCAGTGAGCGAAATAAAAGGTTCAGTTAGATATGCCAACCACCTGAAGAAGGCAGTAGCGTACAACGGCCGAAACGTTGTGATAAATATGGCAACAAAAATGAGGATAATAGTCTGATAATGTAGTGCAGATAATACCTCATCTCAGAAATATAGACAGAAAGAATATCTCTCCGGTTTTCAAAGCCCGATTTGTGGAAGGAACTGATCAGTTGTTCCGATGCGACTTGAACGTACGACCACAACTGGCCATGGGACTGATGATTTTAATGATGAGACCAATGACACACAACTTGAATGGACACGGCACAGAAAAGAATGAAGAGCTTCTGTATGTGGTTGACAGAACAGCGTTTAGAAGAGATATCAACAAGAAAAACATTACTAAGTGCTACAAAGTACAGGAAATTGAGGAGAGACATCATTGTCCACATCATGAAAGAACGCAAGACAGAAGATTCATTGGTTGTTTTGTTTGTTTAACGGTGGATCAACTCCTTACAGGTCATTTAATGCCGAAATTTAATTTTCATGGGAGATTTGAAGTAATATAAATATGATATACGTTATATTGCTTTCACTATTGATCAAGGGTCGGTATCTCCCGGCCCTCGGGCCACATTTAGCCCGCGAAGGATTTTTAACCGGCCCTCCAGGTTTGTACCTGTACAATAATTATCTAATTAATTTGTGAAATAAGTGACAGAAAAAATATCAGCTGGATTTAATTGACTTAAAATGGGAGGAATTTTTTAAATGAAAATTTCATTCCGAATCCTCTGCTGACTTCTACAAGAGATGTGTTTTGCCAAGCGGAAACTAGAAATGTCTATTGAATAATGCGAAAAAGATGACATCCTTAGTTGGAAGTACATATGGTAGTTTTCTAAGTGGGGCTTAGTTGTGGCTCATGGCCGAAAATATAGAGCGTCCAGTAAGAATTGCTCAGCCGCAATTATTTTAGTGGGACAAACTTGCTGGCCATTACATCAAGTTGAAATGCCCAATTTGGAAGTATATATGCTTGTGAACAACTTTGTTTCGAAAATGAAATCTACTCAAAGTCGTTTTAGAACAGGGGTGGATGATTACCTCCTGAATCATGCTTCGCTTCTGTCATCGATAAATATTTCACCTGATGTCGAGAAGTTATCGAACAATAAGCAGATACAAGTGTTTCATTAAATAATTTGCCGTTTCTAACTGTATTTCGTTTGTAGTAAGGTATTTGCATTTTTTTTGTCGATTATTTTAGTTGTTCTGTTATTCTTGCAGTAAAATAAGGAACCTTCGTTGATTTTTCTTTAAACTTCCAGACCAAAGTAGCGTTCTGGGCAGAACAGTCTGAGGTCGAGCTAATTTGTTATAACACATTGCCCTCACCCCTCCGAGACAATGCATAGCTTTCTGGTCCGCTCTCTCCAGAAGGTTGCCGACCATCTGCACTAGATGATACTTAGCTTTTGTGCATATACATGTATATAATTACTAATGCGATGTATTTTTATGTTGTAGTTTTGTTGAAGTTATATTTTGGAATACAGTCTGATTACAAAATTGTAGGATATTATATGGATTAATATCATCAAAGCGTTCTTTAATTTTGATTCTTTCATTTTGTTTAGCGGGATATTAAGCTTGATGGATTATTTAGTGTCGAAATCTAAATATTTTGAACGCAACCACATGCCTCCAACCACAGATAAAATGTATTGTTGGTCATTGTACTATAAATAGTTATTGTGGGTAATTCTTTTATAAAAAAATATTGTTGGTTTTATATTTTAAAAATTATTTTTATGTTTTGATAGTGTTTTGTTTTTGGGATCTGGGAACAACTGCAACAAAGAGGTGTTACAACGCTCCACAAAGTTATCAATGTCCCGATCAGAGGCCTTGTTGCCGGATGTCGTTTCTTGTCATACCCAGGATTAGAACAAAAAAGAAGAGTCAAAAATCACTGGGGCAAAAGTATATTTTACATTTGACACCGATATTAATGAATACTGGTATACAATTATATATATATATATATATATATATATATATATATATATATTGTTGAAACTTGGATAAGCATGGAATAATAATAATACAACACAAAATGTACGAAAACAAAATGTATTGAAACAAGGAAAAGGTACACAATATTTACAGTTAGTTTTGGTATATTCTTGGGAAGACTGTTCCTGCAGAATGGGTTGACTAAATCGCAGTCGGGCAGAGTCTCTCGATTCGATCTCTTCTTACTTTCTCCCCCGTCTTCCGGTACCAACCCATATTTATATGGTCGGTACTCCACTTATGTAAATTAGGTGTATCGTACCACAACATATATAGTCGACTCTCCAGTCGAAATTCGACGTATGAGGGTCAAGCATATCAGTTTCCAGGAAACCGACAGCCCGACACCGGCACATGAGATTTCATTATAGTGGTGAAGGCTTCGTTGCAAGACCATCCACACTTTTTGAAGGGACGAATACAGAGACCTGGTGCACTAAATGCCACAAGACCCCAAACGACCCTCCGCAGGTTTTGAATTCAGAGTTGTCCTTCTCCTAGACCAGTTGCCATCCAAGGCTACAGAACCCAGTCTGTCCTGCTATTTTACCCATAGCTTGAGGGAGAGGAAGAGGATTCATACCTTTCCCAAGGTTATTAGCACGTAAGTGAATGTAATGGATTCGACTGAATTCGAACTCGGCTCTGCGATTCCCCATATATATATATATATATATATATATATATATATATATATATATATATATATACCCAGGATTAGAACAAATATATATATATATATATATATATATATATATATATATATATATATATATGGCTTCAACTAAATAATTTGAACTAAATTTTAATCATTTAACTACATATAAAATGGTTGTTAATTTCCTATAAAATGTATTGTTGGTCATTTTGGTTTGAAATTATATTGTTGCTGGAATTTTTACTATAAAGATATATTTTAATACTCTCGTAGCGTTTTGTTTAGGTGTTTAACTATTTGCCCATGGCTAGGATCCTAATAGATGTTATTATCTCGGGTTAAGGTGCACCTGGGACCAACAGCAATTAAGATGCGGTTCTACGCTCTTCAAAACATCTCCCGATCCTTTTTGCCGGATGCAGTTTATCGTGAGATCCAGGACTTCGAATAATACTGGATTATTGTCAACACTGGATTATCGTCAACACTGGATTATCTTCAGATCCAGGACTGCAATCAACACTGGAGTAAAGTCAGATCCTTCTTTGGATTTTGTTGAGAACATCGAGTTGAACAGCCGGGGCGCCAGACCTGTTAACGGACGTTAGCTTTGTGCCAAAACTAAGCCATGCTAGCCGTCTCATAATGGTAGAAGCTTATCAAAGAGAGTACTGAGTGCAATCGATATTGGAAGCCTTCGGGGCATTAGGCTAACTAAAATACTTTGTAAATATCGTGTACGTAAAAAGAACCAAGTGAAATTTAAAGACCAAACTATTGCAAACAAAAGCCATTGTTAAAACGTAGACGTAATTGTGTTGATTGTTAATCAAAGAAAAGATTTTACTACAATAAATAACATTTGTCTCACTCCATCTTTCTGGCTTAAACATCCACTATTTCAAGATCCATATAACAATCTTTATATTGACCGTTCATATGTGAGTAAAGTACAAGGCCATAATGATTTCAGTGCATACATCTTGTGCTTATATATATATATATATATATATATATATATATATATATATATATATATATATATATATATATATATATATAGTTAAGTTATGAAGAACTTGGTAAACCAATTGGTAAATCCAAGGAGGATGAAATCCTGAGAGCTCAATGTAAAGAACAGAGCTAATATTTAATGAAAAACAGACACTTTAAGGTACCATTACAATAAATTATTTCACTAAAATTCTTTTTAAAGGATTTCGGATCATCAGGTAATACTTCATTGTTGGAAGTGTTACCTGATGATCCGAAACTTTAAAAAGGATTTTGGTCAAATAAATTATTGTAATGGTACCTTAAAGTGTCTGTTTTTCATTAAATATATATATATATATATATATATATATATATATATACTCATGTTTTTTTTTTCGTAAGCTATTCTAACAACGTACAAAGCAGTAAATATGGAGTGTGTTATAGAACCAGACTCACTATTTTAAATATGTGTGTGTATACAATGGGGTGTTAAAAATCCTCGACCAGATCTACATCCAAAAAAGTGACGAATTATCGGATTTTTCATCATAACCATTTTTACAGGAAGAATCCAAAATGCGTGGCTTTGTGCCTTGTATTAAGTGATTGCTGGGAGGAAAATAGACTCCTGCGTTGGTGCTTTCAATCGTAATTTTGAGTGGCTCACATGCATTATATTTTGTGAATTCTAGGATGAAAATAGACTCTTGCGTTGGTGCTTTCAATCATAATCTTGAGTGGCTCACACTGCTAATTCTAGGATCAAAATAGACTCCTGCATTGGCGCTTTCAATCATAATTTTGAGTGGCTCACGTGCCTTATATTGTTTGAATTCGAGGATGAAAATAGACACCTGATAGATTTTTCGTTGGCCCCTTCTTGAGAACGTGTCAGCGTCCTTCCTATAGTGTTATACAGCTTCGTGGAAGAAACAACAGTCTACTAAAATATCATATTGTTGAATAATATTTCACTAGATCAATTTACAACTTAGAAGTGAGTTCGAACCTAACTTCGTGATTCATACTTTCGTTCTTATGCCACATCTAAGCTACGCTTAAATACCATTTGGGGTCCTTCGATGTGGTGTAATGTTTAGTAAGCTTGCCTCGCTACATCTATTACAACTGAATAGTGAGTTCGAGTCACACGGGGGGTTCAATTCTTTCGGCCAAGTGCCACTTCTAGGCTACGTTTAGGAAATAATATTTCTTGCCACATTAGTTACGATTGAGTAGCGAGTTCAAGCCCCATTGGGTGCTCTTTACTTTCGGCATTGAGCAGCATCTGGACTACGCTTAGAACATCTTTGTCGCTTGATCAATTACGAATAAGTAGCGTGTTCGAATCTCACCGGCCGCTCCGGATTTTCCCGCCATTGTACCGTATCTAAGCTACGCTTAGAAAATCATTGTTATTGTAATTACGACTGAGAAGCGATTTCGAGCCTCTCTTGGTGCTCCATACTTTCGGCCTTGTGTCACATCTAAACTACGCTTAGAAGATCACTATTATAAAAAAAGAAAGAATGAAAGAACGACTAACTTTATAATTATAAGAATGTTAGAATTGTATTTCTAAACAAAAAAATAATATTCTATTAATAAAATAACTAAAATTTACTAAATTGAACTAAAAAATGGCATTACATAGTCTAAAATTCCTTTAGATAAATAATGTGGAAATAGGTTGGAATGCGAAAATAGATAGAAATGAAAAAGAAATTATACATAATATATTTTTTAAGCAATTCATCCCATGCAAGTTGGGAGTACCACTAGCACGCAAGGGGTTACAGAGGATTGGGAACAAGAATAAAGAGCCGTGTTTGAGGAAAGGATACAGAGAAGGGCGGGGAACAAGTTCAAGGTGTCAGATTTCGATTGGCATTACACTTGAATATTTGAAGATTATAGTCATCGAGGAATCAAGGGGAAGGGAGTTTCACAGACGAGAAGTGCGAGAAGAGAAGTTATTTAAGTAGAAGAGACGGTTACATTTAACCGTTGTGGCAGTGAAAGGGTGGCACCGAGATGTCAGTTTGGTAGATCGCTTAAATTCATGCAGTCTGAGAACCAGCGAAAGTAGCTCGTCGGAATAGTTGCCGTG
>CAHIKZ030000404.1:750000-827500 GCA_903632075.3 Acanthosepion pharaonis | reverse complement strand
CCAATAAAATGCTAGAACTCAAAGCCCGGAGTTATTAAATGAAGTGTTTCATATGAATGAAAGTCAAGGTTGTAGAATGTAAAGATTATGAAGATCAAACAAGAGGGATTAAAATTTAAAGGGATTGTAGTGTCCATTGAAGCAATCTACATTGGTAAATTGTTCCAGAAAGTCGCAGTTTTTTAAGATTTCTGAGAGGTTATCTCATGAAATATAAGTTTAGTTAGTCTTTACATGTTTTATCACGATTCATGCAAGTTGAACACTAAGATTAGTTGTTATAAGTTTGGAGATTCAATAAATAATTCCTAAAATGCCCAGTCAAAGTATCTAAAGTTTTAAATTATTCGAAGCAGCCTTCCGAATCAGTTTCCTTAAATGATGATTGCTTGGTTGGTTGGGTTTTATGGCATATTAACCACTGTAGGTCATTTAATGCCAAATTAAGTTTATATATATATATATATATATATATATATATATATATATATATATATATATTAAATATACAGTACAATTAAACGTATAGCTGGCAACATTATTTTTTTTCAAAAAACGTATAGCTGGCAACATTATTGTTTCAAAAAGGTATAGCCTGCAACATTATTGTTTCAAAAAAAAAAAAAAACGTATAGCTGGCAACTTTATTTTTCTGAAAACACCATCTGAGGCCTTCCTTGCTGTTGGACGTAGTTTATCGTCATATCCAGGACGCTTCCTTAAATGACTTTTTCTTTAAATTAATTTCGTCTCCGTAATCTTAGAACTTCATCGAGCTTTTCGAAAATCTGTGATGAAATACAGTTTCGGATCATTTTTCTGGTTTCCGGTAAGTATTTAAATACATATTCTCCAAATACTGATTAGCATTTTGCTCTCATAAATAATTATCAAAGAGTAATTCTTCGCCATGACATTTTCACTCTTTTTCTCACATCGCTTCTTCGTGTGTCCTGTTTAATCAATGTTGTATGAATGAGAAAAGTCGATACTTAAGTACACCCAGTATATGTATATGTGTGTGGAAGCCCGTTAGAGAATTGTAGAAAAATTCAACAGACTTAAGTTATTACTTAAATTCAAAAACTAACTAATTTCTGTACAACACAGGCTCCAAATTTGTATTTCTAAGTCATTAGAAATTTATTTATTGAAAAAAAAAGTTTGAACCAAGAAACTATAAACAATTTTTTTTTGCTACCCTATGCCAGCCAAAATGATGGAGAATGCATTACCTCGAAATATCGCCAGTGAGACACGCTGCAAGAGCCACTCCGTTTTACGAGGCTCGTCGTTTAATAGAGATGCCATCCCGCCAATCTTCCGAAGGAACGCCATCGAACGAGGGCCAATAACCCCTGAAATCTCCACTGCCACAGGAGTAAAAAAAAAAAAAAAAAAAAAAACATCAGTAAGAGAAGAATATTTAACTATTTTTTTCGTCTCTGCGTCCCGGGCGACGGACCCCGGATCAACCGCGGACCTGATCAAATTACCGGCCGAAAATGTATCCGCACAGGTCGCATCCCAAATCAACGACTTCCCCATATTAAAAAGAGAAAAAAAGGTAATACCATCCGGCCGCTTTCCATCACCACGGTCGAGGCCTTCGGGTTCAATTTGGGAAGGGGACCCAGCTGCATCCAAACCTCTTTTGATGATGTCGTTAATGGCTGAATGCCGTGGAAATTGGCCGGCACTACGACAACAGGAGAGAGGATGCAAACCAAACTCATCAATGGAGGCTCCACATCTGCATCTGTGACGCTCACATAAAGTGAGTCCAAGACGGATCGCGACTCCGACCCGAGTACACTTATCATCTAGATTTGCATTTCTATATTTTAACCATTCAGTGATGTCATATGAGAAATCCGGTATTCTTTAAATTCGCAGACAATTAAAATTTGTTCTTTGCTTCGAAATTTTGCGGGATTACTTCAGAATATCATCAACAATATTTTCCCTCTTTAAAATGAATATTTGAAAAAATTGGAAAAATATTTATTAACCTATCTTATGAGTTTAGAAAAATCTAACATTTAGATCATTGGAGCTTATGTTATTCTGACAAATACGGTGAGATTAAGTTCACAGATTAGATTTTTCAGTTAAACTTTGACCCTTTAGAAAATTGGAATTCTCACACCTTAATTACACACATTTTCGCATAGTTATTCGAATATATTATATTACAAAAAATGCTTAGCGATATTGACACATAAAAGACATACAGACCGAGTTATTTGTCAACAACCGATATTAGAATTAGTATTAAGACAGCTCACTGCTTATTCAGCTGGCGACTGCTACAATTTATACGCATTCATAAAACAACGTAAATCCGTGAAATACACATTCTCGCATGTAAACGCATTCGGCTTCTTCTACACTAACGTAAATTATGTGGTTGTTCTCTAAAGATAAATAAAATATTTTGCATGAAGTTGTTGCGTAAAGAATCTTTGTAATTCATTTCCTTCAATTTGAAAGAAAAATAATATTCAAATAATAAAAAATAGTTAAATTGTTGAGGGTGATTTATTTCTTTTTATTCCTCTGTCTGTCTGTCTGTCTCTGTCTCTCTGTCTCTCTCTCTCTCTCTCTCTCTCTCTCTATATATATATATATATATATATATATATATATATATATATATATATATACAAGATTTAACAACAAACAGCAAATATTTTAATATATAGTGCTTAATATTAAAAATATAAAAAGCCCATTATTATTATCATATGAAAATATTGCTAAAACTTTTAAATATCAAGTTTTAAAAACAGATCACACTGAACAATAGACATTTACCAAGAAACTTCGAAGTCAGGAAAACCACAACAAAAAATTGTATTTAAAAGTTAAATATATATATATATATATATATATATATATATATATATATATATATATATATATATATATATGTGTGTGTGTGTGTGTGTGTGTGTGTATATATATATATATATATATATAGAAAAAATATTTAATTTATATATCAAGAGCTATTTTAAGGTGAATAACTTTGCTTTGACATATGCCTGTTTGCCTTGTATATACTGCGGCCTGGATCAGTTCCTGGTTATATACGATATTGGATTATTTTGCATTCCCTTCTCTTTCATGTGTATTGTGTTTGTGGAAACTTATTACCCTTCATTATAGCTCCCAAGCACAGTGTAATCTCTTATGCTGGTGGGGTTTTGACCAAAATGAAAGCCATCATCCTGGAACTGAAAGTAGACATTGTTAAATGCTCTAATCTGGGAGAAACAACGTTGAACATTAGCCACTTGCTTAGCTGAAGTTGTTCAACTGTCGCTTATAACACACACACACACACAGAAACACACAGAAACACACACACATATATATATGTGTGTGTGTGTGTGTGTGTGTGTGAGTAGCTTTCCTATGAATACTAATAGGTATATCCTCATAAATACGTTGGAAACTATGGTAAGTGTGGGGGTAATATGCTCTCTAAGGAGTCTACCACTGACAGTGGTTTACCTACTTCATGCCGCTGGCGAGTATTGTATAGTAGTGTTGATGTTATAAAGATAACGATTTCATTTACAACCTCCGTTTTGGTTATTCTTAATTCAGTAACATTTCTAGGTTACAACACACACACACACACACACACACACACACACACACACACACACACACACACATATATATATATATATATATATATTATTATTTATAAAAAAATTATAACATAAGTATGTTATAAAATCACTACAAAAATAGCCATTTTGTTTCAACACCCTCAGTGTCTTATCAAGTGATGATGTTGAAAATAAAAGCCGCTTATTGGAATTCATTCCGTATATACCAATTATATACTTGGGTATATATATATATATATATATATATATATATATATATATATATATATATATATACACCTAGTGAGCCAGACAAGGGTGAGGGTTTGTCTGACTCACTAGGTGTATCTAGGTCTGCTCTACGGTTGTATTGAGCTCTTTTGTTAGTTGTTTACTCGTATCGGGGTTTTTTCTTTGAGCTTCAGACCTGCATCTGTGCGATTTTTTTGTCGGCAGAAGTCCATGTTTGTAGCCCTTTCTTTTTTTAAAACCTTTTTTCCCTCGAGATTGATTTGATTAACAAATCAAAAATTCGAGGTTTTTTCGAAACGAGTCTAGTTATCTATATATATATATATATATATATATATATATATATATATATATATATATATATATATATATATACGTGTATGGGTATACACAAAATAAGTCTCCCTGTAAAAGATAAGGGTATTTTCTAGTTAAACGATAAGTCTCTGAATTCCCGATAAAAAACAAAAAAACAAAAAAAAAACAAACGTGAATTGTGTTGTTCTTTCCTCCAATTAATTCTATTGTTCATTCCTCCAATTAACTGTGTTGTTCTTTCCTCCAATTAATTCTATTGTTCATTCCTCCAATTAACTGTATTGTTCTTTCCTCCAATTAATTGTGTTGTTCTTTCCTCCAATTAATTCTATTGTTCATTCCTCCAATTAACTGTATTGTTCTTTCCTCCAATTAATTGTATTGTTCTTTCCTCCAATTACTTCTATTGTTCTTTCCTCCAATTAATTCTATTGTTCTTTCCTCCAATTAATTGTGTTGTTCTTTCCTCCAAATTATTCTATTTTTCATTCCTCCAATTAACTGTATTGTTCTTTCCTCCAATTAATTGTATTGTTCTTTCCTCCAATTACTTCTATTGTTCTTTCCTCCAATTAATTGTGTTGTTCTTTCCTCCAATTAATTGTGTTGTTCTTTCCTCCAAATTATTCTATTTTTCATTCCTCCAATTAACTGTATTGTTCTTTCCTCCAATTAATTGTATTGTTCTTTCCTCCAATTAATTCTATTGTTCTTTCCTCCAATTAATTGTGTTGTTCTTTCCTCCAATTAAATCTATTGTTCATTCCTCCAATTAACTGTATTGTTCTTTCCTCCAATTAATTGTGTTGTTCTTTCCTCCAATTAATTCTATTGTTCATTCCTCCAATTAACTGTATTGTTCTTTCCTCCAATTAATTGTGTTGTTCTTTCCTCCAATTAATTCTATTGTTCATTCCTCCAATTAACTGTATTGTTCTTTCCTCCAATTAATTGTGTTGTTCTTTCCTCCAATTAATTCTATTGTTCATTCCTCCAATTAACTGTATTGTTCTTTCCTCCAATTAATTGTATTGTTCTTTCCTCCAATTAATTGTGTTGTTCTTTCCTCCAATTAAATGTGTTGTTCTTTCTGCGTACTGCAAGAAAGACTAGATCTTATGCTTCGTTATGCATCTACCGAGAACCAATGACATCACTGCCAATAAACATACAAGCATCTTGAAACAATTTTATTTCATTATACGTATCATTTTCATTTAATTTCGTTTAATACATTACAAGGTAACATAAACGTTCTTGACGTTTTTCATTTATTGCAACAAATGTTATACAGCAAATTTGACACACATTAGTCCTCAAATTAATCCCATCAGCATCCAGAACCTATTACCGTGTCTCCAGTCAGGCGAGGCCAAATCTTTGGGCTTTCAAGCGAACTTCTTCCAGATAGATGATCTCTAGAAGTTTTTCATAGCTCCTATTTAGTATCCAAACCTAAAGAATGAGTATTTTAGAATTTTTATTAATGCAACAGATTTTTTCAAAGTCTGTCTATATTTCTGAGATGAGGTATTATGTACAGTATTTACATTAATCGGACTATTGTCCTCATCTTTGTCGCCATATTTGTCACAACTTTTCGGCCGTTGTATGCTCCGGCTCTCTTCATGTGGTTGGAATTTCGAACTGAACCCTTTATTTCGCTCACTGGGGTAGACTGTTCTAGCTCCATTTACCATATAGATCCAGTAACAGACCCAAAGAAGGTGAGTTCAATACCTGGATAAGGCAGTGGAGAACTTTCAGAGGGAAAATTAGCAGGAGATAACTGATAACTGACATCCATCAAACATGGCACGTGGAACTAGAACAGTCTACCCCAGTGATTGAAATAAAGGGTTCAGTTCGAAATTCCAATCACCCGAAGAAGGCTGGAGCGTACAACGGCCGAAACGTTGTGACAAATATGGCGACAAAGATGAGGACAATAGTCCGACTAATGTAATACTGTAGATTTTAATCGCTAGAACTTCCAGATTAAAGTCACGATTTCACCATTTTTGTTGTAGCATACCTACACATTCACATAAATACAGTAGTAAATACTGTATGTTGGTCTGCAGTCGGAGATTTCTCTCCAGCTGTGCTGGTCAAACTTTCTCCGGGCAGAGAGAGCCCCCAGACGAGGCTATGTCGAAGGGTAGAGTCTCTTATCGGGAAACAGCTACCCGACACCATGTTAAACGGGGTCTACGGAGAATTTTTGGCCGGGCCTATGGGCTCGGATACTTAATATTAAATTCGGCCTTGTACCACATATGACCGCATGGGGCGGTTGGTAGATATCCTTCAGTTGGAGATACATTGTGGAATTCACTTGACTCAAGCCTAGCAGTTAACTACTTCTACGCGCTGCTGGCGAATCTTATATGTGTTGTTCGTGTCCTAAGTATTATCGTTCATTACCGACCTTCGTGTGTTTATTCTATTCACTAACCTCTCCCTAGGTTACAATAATTTTTGGCAAATATTCTGTTATCAGAATCTGGGATATTTAATAATAAAAGGACGATAAAATAAAAACAAAAAGAAAGTAAATATATATACCCAAAATATATATCTTCAAAAGAAAATCAATTAAATTTAAATCTAAATTTAAAAAACTCTTACCGTCACTTCTCCTTTGTGCACATGTTTCGTCTCATTCAAGAAAAAAGACGAAATGTGTCACACGAACGGTTTCTCCACTTTGATATAGATTACCCTAAAATATATAGAAATTTATATATCGTTTTTATATTGGCCGAGTGCTTGGAAGGTTCCCTTTCCTTTTTTGAATCTCAGCAGGTGATGTTATTTGTTTATAAAGTTATATATCATTTTTTATAATTTATATATTATATCAAGTTATATATCTTTTTTTATAATTTATATATTTTTATATAATATATTTTTTCGTTTTTATTTTAGTTTTATATTATATATTTTTTCGATTTTATTTTATTTTTATATTATATATTTTTTATATAATTTTATATTATATATTTATATATCGTTTTTACAATTCATATACGTTTTTCTCATTCGCTGAGCAGTTATAACGTTCGTTTTCTTTTTTGAATTTCACAAGG
Source organism: Acanthosepion pharaonis (assembly GCA_903632075.3). NCBI lineage: Eukaryota > Metazoa > Mollusca > Cephalopoda > Sepiida > Sepiidae > Acanthosepion > Acanthosepion pharaonis. The sequence goes on along the minus strand of CAHIKZ030000404.1, from coordinate 820,215 downwards.
TAATCTCATTTGTTTATAAAGTTATATATCGTTTTTATAATTTATATATTTTATATGATATATTTTATCGTTTTTATTTTATTTTTATATTATACATTTTATATTATATATTTTATCGTTTTTATTTTATTTTTATATTATTTATTTTTTATATTTTTATATTATCCATTTTTTATATATTCTTATATTATATATTTATATATCGCTTTTTATAATTTATAAATCGTTTTCTCATTGGCTGAGTGGTTAGATCGTTCGCTTTCTTTCTTAAATCTCACCGAAGGAGATCATCTCACTGTGCGCCACCTTCGGAAAGTGCCTGACAATCATACCACAGGTTGATTCAAGCCTTGTGAGTGAAATTGAGTAGTCCTTTGGTAATCGTCTGTTGTTGTGCTGGCACAAAGTGACAAGTCATCGTCATCGAAATTTTGAGCGTGCTCTCCTTGTTCAGTCTGTTGATCACGCGCTTTTTCCGTAACGAACGTCGGATCAAGTATAAAACACAGGCGGGTTCTCTGGGTGTTGATCATACATAAATATGTCTGGGCAGGCGTCTGCAACAAGGATTAGCCTGTCGCCTTAGTAGACGGACATCCACGGATACCAGTGGTCAGCGATCCATATATATGTGTGCTAGCGTGTGTGTGTGTGTAGCATGAGTTTGAGCAGTATTTTTTCTTAATATGATTTCAGTTGTAGATCATCGAAAATTCTTGTTTGTTTTCTATATTTTTGGCATCCAATGAGAATTTCACAATAGACTGTCCATATCTGATTGTCTTATTAAAGCTGAATGTATTCAGGTGTCGGGCTAGCTATATTAACTCTAACAAAAATCTACCCCCCCCCCAAAAAAAAAAAAAACTTTCCTCTCTAAAGGCTAACAACTTATAGAGCCACCATTTTGCCTAAAATGATTGTGCATGTAAACATTGCAAAGTCTCATCATATAAATAGCTTACCATCTCGACGTTTTTCAACCAATCATTTGATTGGCTAAGTCGATTGGTTATACATCTCTATTCTTTTTAGGTTATTTAATGGCGAACTTTTATAGGATACCTAGTGAGGATTAAACTACATTAGTCAACAGTTATTGTTAACTAAAGTATCCCCGTAAACTATTACCCATGCCGTAATCCAATTACTGATATGCGTATATCTAATAATTTAATCATTTACTTCGTTGAAAGTGTTGTTCATGATGACAGTCGTCTTTGAGTATAGAATCCAGAGGTTAGCAGTGAATATTTCGAAGACAGTAGGAAAGCGTTGTTCAGGTTAGCAGTAAAGTAGCAGAGCGTAGTTCTTCCTTCTGTTCCTCTTCGCCTGACAAACTGGTACAGGACATTCGGATAGAGTAAACAAAATGGCCGGCTTTATACACGACGGATTGTATATTCTACGTCTTCTGATTGGTTAACCTTCTATTGGTGGACTATAAAATGAGTCAAGTCATTTGGACTGGCTCACTAGTACATAATGTATCCAAAATTGTAACAGAAAGATAATTAATATTTTAAGCAGCGATTTGATAGTTGGAATTTTACATCACATGAATAAATTTGTAGTCATTCAGGTATTCAGTATACTATTTTGTTCATCATTCAAATCTATAATTCGCCTTTGCATGGAATACTGCTTTCATATATGCTCTGGTGCCTTCGCTGTACGTCTCCAATTCAAGTTGTAATTGATTGGAAAAGATTCAAATAGACTCATTGAAGGAATCCCTTGTAGTCCACGCCTTAGAGAAATACAAGAAATTGTACTCATAAGTACAGCCCACACCTTACGAAGGGCCGTATCTATGTAAAATATGTGCGACTCTTTAAAAACTGCTCAGCTAAAAAGGTGATTTCTGACCTTAGGTCTCCGGTCGGGACACGGAAAGAAATGAGTATACACAAGAAACCAAAGGAAATAAAACATGAACAACAAAAACAATAATAATAATAATAATAATAATAATAATTGGAAATGTTATTGAATGGGAAAATTAAATATTGGAGAAATAATTCAATGGAAAAGGTTCCGATAGACACATTGAAAGACTTCTTGGTAGCTCATGCCTTAAAGAAATCCCCAAAATTTTATTCATAAGTGTTGAAACTTGACTAATGCATGGAATAATAATGCAACACAAAAGATACTTAGAACAAAATATATTGAAACAAGAAAGTGTACACAATATTTACATATAGTCTTTTGTATATTCCTGGTAAGACCGTTCCTGGAGAATGTGTTGACTGAGTCGCAGTCGGGCAGAGTCTCTGGTTGAATCTCTTGATTCCTCCCTCTCTTCCCGGTACCAACCATATTTATATGGTCGGTACTCCACTATGCAAATTAGGTGGATCCTACCACAACAATAAGTACAGCTCACAAATTACTAAGATATTTATTTTTCTAAAATATGTCTGATCTTACGTTTTTGAAGGATTTTGTTTTACACAAAAGATCAGTGGAAAATATCAGGAAGCCATTCCAGACTATTCATCAGGAATTACGAGGCAAATATCATAAAATGTAGCAGACCTATTAATCAGATTATGTGAACAAATTGATGAGACCATTGAGCATTTAGTGCATGAAGAAATGAAAAGAACGTTAACAAAAATGACGATTCTGGAGGGTATCACTATCAGATATATTTTGGGGAATTTTATGTCGGAACTTTGAAAGAAATTGACAATCATCGTAAAGATTGCAGAACCGTTTCAACCCAATCTTATATCACCATGTGTGACAACTGATCAGGAATAGATTACACGAATCCGGCTGGCAGACTGACTCAATCTCCTGGACATCAATGAGCTTAAGGTGAGCGCACTTTTCTGCAGAATGGATTAATTGCAGACACTGTAATTCTGGAACTTACCATTACAACATTTCTTGAATAAAATACAATTCGTCTCAAAATATTCTCGATTTTTTGCCATTTTTCTAATGGTAAAAAAAATCATAGAATTTTGAATTAACTGAGGTTTCTTAAATTTTCTCCAAGATGGGCTTAAAAAAATTCTGCTGGGACATTTATACAAAATCTGGGAAGAAATTCAGGCTGATAACTTCTAAGAAAGCGCTTGTAAATGGATATATAACGCGAACGTCGCCGATAACAAATACGGGCAACATATGCAAGCCAAGTTTATTTCAACCTATTAAAACTTGAATTAGGTTAAAAGAGATTGTAAAAATATATTGCTTTTGGATTTATCTAGAAAGCAACAATAGTAAGGTGATGTAAGACAAATACTGAATTATTACTACTGAATATGATACATCTAAAAATCAACAATCATATATATATATATATATATATATATATATATATATATATATATATATTACTCGTGCATCTAGCATGAAACAGACTGTCGCCTCTAAGTGTTGACTTCTATGTTCAATTTTATATTTACAAACGCTCTATCTCTGATATTGCGCACTTTATCTCATAAATATAGCACATCCTAAGACTATATATATATATATATATATATAACTGTTTAAAAGCATTTTTCTGTATAACTGCATATACTATATACTATATACTCACACAATATCCAGACCACCGACTCTGACTCATGTCTCAGATCTTATATACCGTAATTCTTCATATATAATACGCATTCATCCATAATACACCCCCCCCTAAAATTGTGCTGTAAATGCGAAAAAATGCTTCTACTCACGCATAATACGCATCCCATAATGTTATTGATTGGGAAATTTAGATATTGGAAAGAAGAAATTGAAAAAGGTTTTCAATTTCAAGTTTTTCAATTTCCAATTTCATTACGGCCAGCGTTTCCCACTCTTATTAAAATGATTTTTTAGAATAACATTATTCTAATTTAGTTTTATGATAATTCTCATTTTATTTTACATTTGTAAATATTGTTAGGTACATATGATTGTATTTGACATCCTTATGGGATCGCAATCGCCCAATGCTAGTGTCAAATTGTCGTATGTTTGTGGTGAGTAGTCAATTCGCAACTGGAATCAACCTATGGAACGGCAATTTTTAAGATATTTTTGTAGCTGTGCATAATACGCATCCCTAATTTTGCTTAGTTTTTAGAAAAAAATGCGTATTATACATAGGGAATTGCAGTATTTACTTTTCTGACACAAATGAAAAAAGGGAATTATTTTGGAGAAACGTGCACAAAATTATGTCTTCGGTTAAATAAACATAAGAAAAAACATTGACAACAACAAATATTCCTCTGGCGCTGCACAATCAACTAGCCGACAAGAAAGACGCAGATCCGAGTTAAAATAAATTTTCAAAATAAAATCATACTTTTTAGAGTCATAAGTGACAGGTTTGATTGATTGATCTGTTTTTTACGGTTTATCAACATTTTACAGTTTATTTAAAGCCAGAAAATATTTTTAGACTGGAAGAATTTGGTGTGTGGAAAATAATAATTTTTTGATAGAATTCATAATTAAACCACAGCTGGTATGAGAATATGTGGATTCATAGCAATTGCAATGCCAAGCCGTTATCCACTACCCCTTATGCAAATCCAAGCCTGTTATTCACAAGCGGTTACCCATCAGGCACGAAGTTGCTTAACTTCTGAGATCGTACGACAACCGGTGTTTCAACATGATACGGTTGTAATACAAAAATGGTAGGAAATTGTGAAGAGCCGTAAACTCTCATATCCTGCAGAGACACGGTATATAGAAAGAGATAAATTATGTTCACTTAACAAGCCAGCCCTTTAATTTTACTTTTATTTAAAGGTTAAGACATTTTTTTTTATTCCCTGTCCTATAAGCCTGCTTCTTTGTAGGTAACCAATGAGCCGTCAGCAGAGAGGTAGTTTGTACTTGGACTCAGTGCAAACAGGACGAAGCAACATCTAATAAGAAAAGATAAGATGTCGCTGGACATAAAAAGCAGGACAGGAAGCCTCTGCCTCGTTTATTAAATGACGTAATCGCTGGTGGAGGGTCAAATTTAACATTTGATAATTTTCCGGCAATACGCGCTTAAAGCTTTTAGGCAAATCCGATCGGCATTTCTTTTCATGGTTAACCCTAAGGAATTGTAAATATAGGACTACCTTACACTTAAGTAAGATAATAATAATAATAATAATAATAATAATAATAATAATAATAATAATAATAATATATATATATATATATATATATATATATATATATATAAAATAATTTATTACAGGGAATATAAAGTTTTACGGAAACATTGTTGACAATTATGTATTTATTTACATAACAAATAAATAAAAATAATATAAATTTTGATGCTATATTCCATTTGTTGTTAGGTATTTTTATTTCCCCCTTTGTTATTGGCAGCATTTTAGAATACTTTGGCTGCAATGCTAAGTTTTCTAAGTTGAACAAATTGGAGCTATTTCGTTTATCCTTTGTTACCTCTCTTTTCCATTGTTGTTTTTACATCGCTTTATTCCATTCATTTTGATGGACAATAGCGAAATTCTGAAATCTTATTCCATTTAATAAATAAAGCCTATAAAATGGAATATTTTAAATTAATATACGACCAAAAATAAAAACGCTTTTGACAAAAAATACTTAACGATTTCACTCCAATTCAGTCAGTCAGTTATGTGCCATGCGTGATACACGTTTAGACGGTCATGTATCGAAAGATACATGACTGACGAGCCAGATTTTTTCCCGCGGTAGGTTGCCATTTCTTTCTTCAATAGACCTGTTGCCATCCAACGTCAAAGAACCCGGTCTGTCCTGCTATTTACCCATAGCTAGGTGGTAGGAAGAAGAGGATTCATGCCTTCGTCAAGGGTATTAGCACGTCAGTCAGTTATGTGACATGAGTGATAGGCGCTTAGGCGATCATCTATCTTTCGATACCTGACTGACTAGGCAGATATTTTTCCTGTGGTAGGTTGCTATTTCTTTCTGAGGTAGACTTGTTGCCATCCAAGGCTACAGAACTCGGTCTGTCCATGCTATAAGAAGAAGAGGATTCATAGCTTTCCCAAGAGTATTTGCATGTAAGTGAGTGTAATTGATTCGACTGGAATTCGAACTCTGTTCTCTGATTCCTCAATCCTTGCCGCTATTCATTCTTCCTCCGTGCCTCACTACAATGTAACAACAATGTAATGATATTCCACAAACAAATCTACTGATTATGTTACCTCAGCTCATTGCATAGTTAAGAACTATAAGTCTCAATTGAGCGTGAAATATTGTGTAATTGGCTACAATTTTTTGTAAAATATGATATAATGATAATTTGCAGTGAAAAAATATTCGAGTTTTTGTTGAATACACCCGTCCTTCGCCAAACGCGTCAAATAAAGAGTTCAATTTAAATTTCTCTGAAGGGTACCGGCATCGTCAGACCTCTGAAGATAGCCTGAGGGTCCAGAGGTCAAAATGTTGTGAAAAAAAGAAAGATAAAAACATTAGTACAAATGTAAATACAAATTCAAACGTCCTTTTAAAAATCCTAAATATTAATAACGCTTGTCTAAGTTAGAGGGAATGGCGACAACTACCTGAAAATAATTAAAAGCTTTAATCAGCAGCAAATTGGTAAATTATTTTTCTGCTTTACATTGGGCCAACAATTCTAAAAAAAGAAAAAAAAAAAAAAGATGCGCTGATAAAAAGCATTAGTTGAGTGTTCCAAAAGTGTCTTAACCCAAAGAGTTGTGAGTTCAATACCTGGCCACAGCAGAGAGAAGAAAAACTTAAGTTACCAAGGGGAATTAACTGAAACTGAGATATCTAAGGCATGGCTTGTGGAATTAGAACAATCTACCCGCCGTGGACTAAATAATGCGTTTCATTCGAAATTCCCTGAAGGTTACACGGTTCGACAATCAACTGAAGAAGGCCGGAAAGCGCAACGACTGAAACATTGTGATAACAACAACAACAACAACAACAACTAAAGAGAAAACAACAGTCCGTATGTAAATAATAACAACTGATCCCAGAATTTCAGACAGAAACTCTTCTAACATAAAGAAAAAAAAACACGTCCAACTGAACGTCCTTCATCTAACGTGTGAACATATGCTTTCATAATTATATAATGTATTTTGCTGTAAAAAGACTAAAAAAAAAAAAATCAATCACGATACTGAAGGAAATGATAGCTTCAGCGTTATTTGTTTTCCCCTCTTGTCTTCATTTCATGTAGATTTCTTTGTATAAAGGTAGAGCACTCGGGATGGGTGCAAATTATTCTCGCCAGAATGGAACACTGCTCTCCGATTAAGAATTGCGAGCCATCATCCGTTATACCAACCACACATCCAAGCATACAGAATCAGCGTTCACCCATCTAGGTACTGGCCAAGCTCGGCGTTGCTTAACTTTGATGATCGCATAGGAAACGGTGTTTCAACGTGATGTGGTCGTAAGTAAGCCTGTGGGTAGTGATCTTTAAATTAGTAGCAGAAGACAAAATGCATAAAAATGAAAAATACCTTCAAGTTTTTTTGCTGGGGGGGGGGTCTGCTTATCTAGGCTAGCCTGCTTCTCACAACCAATCTTTTTAGATTAGTTAAGTTCTAGTTCCACTTTCACTTTCACTTTCCAACGCCACAAATCATTTCCTTTTTTTCTTAAAGATAACAAAATCAATAACTTCTCTTGCTTCTGACCAAGGCAACTGAACTCCGCTGCGAAACAACTAGTGCAATAAAACAAATGAAAAATAAAATATATGTACAGATACAGCAACCAGACTTTCATTCTTTCGGAAGAAAATGTATGGCTGCCGGTGACCTTTCAATTAATAGCAGAAGACAACATAAAATACATCAAAATTTTAAAAAAATACGTTAGTTAATACCTAACAGTCTCTTCAGAAATGAAAAAAAGAGACTTGAAGCACTAAAGTAGAAATTCTATCGATGAACGAGAAGAAAATGATGGATACGTTCTACAGAAGGATGCTGAGAATGCCAGTAACATAACACGTGAGCAACGAGTGTGTTTAAAAAAACAGGAATTATAGGAAAAAAATATACTCAAATTGATAATGAGAAAATTGAAACTTCTTGAACTCCTTTCTCCTTCTTCGGGACTTGATCGATCGTGGCTCTCCACAACTTTCTCTTCTTTCTATCTCTTAGCAAGCTCGTCCTTTTGCTATCCCTCCTATTCCATATTCTGCTAACTATTTAAATAATCTCCTTAGGTAGGTTGCTCGCTGCTTTCCACTCTTCTTGCCTTTGTCCTGTGAGTGTTAAATTTTACAAGCCCGCTTTCTTCATTATGTGCCCTATAAAATGTTAACCGTCTATTTCTGAGTCTAAGTATAAGCGTACTTTTTTCCCATTAAAATTTTCTCCTGATGTACAGATTCAATCCAGGGTATATTCAGCATCCTGTAGAAGCAGATTTTTGTCGATTTATGTCTCTTCTTCAACTGCGAAGAGATTTTACTGCCATGTAGGAGTACCGATATTACATAACAGTTCAGAGGGCTTAGAGAAGCACAGGATATATGGAAGGCTAGAGGAGTAGGTGAATTTTATTGATTTGTTTTTTATGGATTATCAATCCTTTTCAGATAATTTAAACCAGAAAATATTTTTAGATTGCATTATTTTTTTTTTGTAAAATTTACATATAAAAGCGTCGAATTCATACATTTTTCCAAAGTTATTTGCGGGTAGTAAATATAATGAACCTGACTGGAATTAGAGCTCGGTTTTCTCCTTTCCAAATTTTCACCATTATGGATCACATCACCCGTAAATGTATAGCGATTAAAAAAAAATAACCACAAAACTACATTCGGATCCATAATTATATCCACTCATTAACCCCTTGAGTAATTCGAAGCATAACCGTTGCCGCCCACCCAATAATCGTTAGAATAATACAATAAACCTATTACAAATAAAGCATCACGAGCCAGCATTCAAATTTCAATCTGAAAACACTGGAAATTGTCTGTGATATTAAATAATTTAAGCCGTAACCAAATAAATAAATAAATAAATAAATAAATAAAAACACCCAATATTATGATTTTACTGTTTTTATATAAGAATTTTCAAATTAACCGGAGAAAATTATCGGTCCCATTTATGTTCTCCCTTGAAAGCTTTCAAAACTGACAAAAGACGCAGACAAAGTTTGGCTAAGTCCAATCGCCTTTAGCAACATTATTTCGTTCAAGTCATAAGAATCATTGGTAATTTGCCATTTTCTATGACCGGAATGAAACTCTGGAAACTGCGATCTTGCACGTTCCCCTATATTCCTTGTGGAAAGTGTCCAAAATGAATACATCTCATTCAATCTCGTGGGGGGGGTGAGCAAATTTGGACGAACACGCAAGACTATTCAGTACAAGTTAGCTCTGCATATTGTTGTTGAATAATACTAAGAGATACTCAGCTGACATAGATGCATCATACAGAATCTGAGGAGCGTGGAATCACTGCTTAATTGCCGTTGGTCCCCGGTCTACCCTTACTCATCGGGGTAGCGCCTGTTAGGGTCCCAGCTAGGGTCAAATAGTGAACCCCTAAATAAAAATCAACAGTACATTTTTATAATAACAATAATAAATTTTTATAACGAATTATAATTTTTACTAAAAGCATGGCCCGGTGTTGCCCGTGCTTGATTAAAAAATAGTACGACTAATACAGCAATCGCTTTCACTTGACTTAAAATATTTTTGCCCTTCCTTGCCTTTAGAGGAGTGCCCTTTGCCGTGCTGATGTTGTTACATGCCTTACTTCTTGCCTATATCACACTGCCAACTTTTTCTAAGCTCTATAGTAAACATTAAATCTGTTACGAAAAAAGAACTAAACAAAATAAACACAATACGATCAGCTTTAAAAAACCAGAGAAAACATTTTAAGGGTTGACCGATTGTCAATTTGCACTCTGTTTGGTAGGGGGGTGCTCAGAGTTGAAACTTCACATGATGACTCCCAATGGCCTCTTCATAAATCCGTTCGGTTTTTGCTAAAAACCGACATGCGGTTCAGACGCAATCTGGGCGTATCGGTTTTTGGGTTTTATCGATTTTCCGCGCTGTTTAGGGGTCCTTCTGGACAACACTTCTAATGGTAGACTCTAAGAGGGTGTCAAATTTGGTTGAAATGCGATCATTCCTTCTGTAAGCAGAATTTTTTCGATTAGCGATTTTTTCGATTAGCGATTTTTTCGGAACCTGATTCCGAACTCAAAAATCGGGCTCCGTCATGTCCTTACGGCAGCCATTTGCAAACTTGTGTTGAAAACCGCATCGAAATCGGGTAAGAAATGCGGCCTGGGCGAGGTAACAACGCCCACGACAGACACACAGACAGACAACATGAGAAATATAGATAGTAGATAATTAATGTAACACTAAAAAAATATATATTTTTATAGTAAATGTATCAATATATTTTCTGACCTACAAAATATATTTTTGAAAAACAGATCTTTACTCTGTTAGTATAAAGGTACGCACAAAATATTTAGATTTTGGCATTAAATAACCCATAGTGGTTGGGTGATATAGGCGCTTAGCGAAATCAACCATCCAACATCTTCTGCATGCCATGTCCCTTTAGAAGATAGGTGATCATGACTCCCCACAACTTCCTATACCTTGTGGCCCTTGTAATTTTTGTCATTTTGATAAAGCCCCTTATCTATTCACACAAGCTCGTGAAATGACTATAGAAAGTTCTAGGGCGTATAATGGGGAAAGAAGACTTGGAAAATTGGATACTCACAGGACAGATTGAAGGCAAATGGGAGAGAAAAAAACAATGCCTAATTTACCGAGCGAACTTGAGTAAAGAACAGGTAGAAAACCGTTTAGGAGAGGTAACAAAAAAAAGAAAAATTATTAAGGTCTACAAAGGATAAGAAATGGTAGAGAACCATGTTCGCCAAATACTGAAGGACAGGAAACATAGAAGAAGAAGAATCATTTCTAGGCGGGCTTTCAAGATAAACCAATCATGACTATTTTTTCAAAAGACCTAGTATTAGGACTGCCCCACATATGCAACGAACAAAAGTTTGACTACTGAAACTTGTCGAGAAAAAAGGTCATTTGATGTCGAATTGCGGTAAGAAATGACTTTGAGAAATTAAATCAATGTATTTCTTGTTGTTTCCTTAAGAACTGTTAAACTCAAAATCTATTGGAACAACTCTCGTACGTTGCAACATCGACGGAAATTCAATGAACATAATTCTGTTTCCTCGTCAGAATGACTGGATTGAGGACATTCTCTAATATATTGAATTTATTGCACTGAATTTCGTAAAAAAAAGACGCTGACAAGAAATTTATTCTAATAAAGTTTTCAGCAAATAAAATCTTCAGCTTTGATTGGATTTTTTCGATTGTTAGTAAATTTCATTTCCCTAATTTTGTACTGTTTTGGGTCCTTATTATTCTAACTGGACGGCGACTTCATTTTACTTGCGTTTTAAATGAGTTTCGACAGAGTGTTTCGATAATTATATTTGCGAAATGAATAGAATTTACAAAGCTTGCTTCGCAACAAAGGCATTTTAATGAGACAATTGGGCTTTAAATTTCTGAAGCAAATATATCTATACCCGATTGCTGATTATGAGTGCGATTTCTATAACAAGTGCACAGGATCGATTAGAGATAAAGTAAGTTGAAAAGATTATGTAGTACCAATAATTAATGTAGCATGTTGTGAAATTATATAGATAAAAAGCTTTCAAATGTATTTGAAAATTGTCAAATACTTCAACCAACAATCAATTAATATATATATATATATATATATATATATATATATATATATATATAAAATTATTTAAAATTATTTATTCGAAAATTATAACATAAAAAAATGGTGTTCAGCACCATCACACTTTAAGAACATATTTATTTTTGTTATAATTTTATAACATATTTATGAATAATTTTCGAATAAATAATTATATTTGCTCTACTCTGTATTGAGCACTCTTTTAAGAATAGTATTTTTTGGTTATTGGAATTTATTCCGTATACACTAATCCTATACTTGGGCATATATATATATATATATATATATATATATATATATATATATATATACAAAAAAAAAATCCAAATTACCTCAAATAGGTACAGCCTATTTCAAACCGGCGCAACTTTACGCCAGTCCTCTTCGTCCCTGGCTTTGGGAAATTGCATAATCACAGGACAGATAGAAGGCAGAGGAAGAGAGGAAAACAACGCCTCATCTACCGAGCGAGCTGGAGTAAAAGTCAGGTAGAAAATGATTTAGGTGTGGTACCAAAAAGGAAAATTTATTAAAGGCTACAAAGGTCAGGAAATTGTAGAGAGCCATGTAGGCCAAAGTACTGAAGGGACAGGAAATATGGAAGAAGAAGAATCATTTCTAGTCAGACCTCCAAGATAAACCAGTAATCACAAATGTTTCAAAAGACCTACTATTATGCAAGGAACAAAAGTTGGACAACTGAGACTTGTCGAAAAAAAAAAAAGTCATTGGATGTCGAATTTTGCTAAGATCTGCCTTTGGTCTTAATTGTATGAAGCACATCTATTTTCTCCGAATATGCAGTTCGTTTCTTGTTGACATGATTTTCTTGCCGTTGGATAGGGAGAACCATTATCAATCTTATTCGGAACAAATTTTCGCTTATTGGCAAATTTGTATGGTTACTCCGCCATCTTCTTTTCTGTCTAATTTCCTTTAAATCTATCTTCATAAAATCGGCTGTTTAATAGAAAAAAAAATCTCCAAAAATTCTCTTGTTATATTTCAGCATTTATTGGACTCATACGACATGAGAACAAAGGAGAAGACGATTTTCACTTTCGCGCGAGGAAATATAGAAAATAATCATCAGCCTGAGAGAAAATTGTGTGTTGGAGGACAAATATAAATCAGCTCAATTTCCTTTTTAAGTGTTCGGCGTTTGTTTATTTCTTTCTTTCTACTTTCTTTCTTCTTTCCCTTTATATGAAATGCAAGAAAGCAGACGTTAACATCGTCTGCTTTCAACATTGTCTTCAGATTAATTTCTAAACCTTCTTTTTTTAGAGATTATCTTTTATAACTAAAATAAACTTTAATATATCATACTTTTATTTTATTTAATATAGCAGGCTTCGCAAAGTAAGATATATTCGCTACTTGAAATCTTTGAAACAAAAATTTTAAATGAACAAATTGGCTTGTTATAGTTAAGGAAAGTTTTATAAATAGATGCCAACTTGTTGAAGGTCAAGTAACATGTAAATTTCAAACAATTTTCTACTCTATATAAGCGGATATTCCTAAACAGAACTATTTTTGATAGAAAAATCAAAAGAATTCTCGAATAAAAGAACAGTAATGAAGAACAGGTAATTAATAAAATAAAGTTTTTTAAAATCAATATGCAAATGAGTCAAACCTGAAAATTGATATTGCCTAGAAGTAGATAATATATAACACAGATCTCAGTCTGTAAGCCCCTTTTTGGAAGAGTTTCTAACACGTTTCTTTATCATCTCTCAGTTGCGTCTCTGTCCTTCGTCAAAGGACAGAGTCGCAACTGAGGAAAATTATACTGAAGATATACCTAGCCCTGGGTAACAGCTGTCCGAGGCCGCGCCCTCCCACTACACCAGAGGGGGGTCAAGTAAATAACGTGTAAATAACTATAAAGTAAAACGGACGCTTTTAATCTCAGAATTCATGGGAGCAGTAAGCTCCGATTTCGCATCCATTCAGATAGGTTGCATAACGTAGGTTTTACTTAAATAGCAATTACGTTTCTCTAACTCTTCTCATCTTTATAATATATTAATTTTATCGTATAAATTTTCTCTGTTCTGCCACCCATGAAATAAAAATAAGTGCCTTTACGGAAAATAAGGATCTACGCAAATCAAATCATCATTAAGTGGCAGCAAAAAAATTATCGTTGAACATTTAAAAGGTAAGCTTAAACATTAATTCAATACTTAAATGCAGCGATCAATTTTAAGTTCTTCTGTAGTTTGCTGATGCTTATCGCAGCTACTCCTCACTAGATATTGTGATTTTGTCCAAGCCAAAAGCCCTCCACAGTAGCTAGCTTCCAAGTTTGAGCCACCTTGCAATTTTGGATACAAAAGGAAAATAAGAGTTACTTGCCTTGAACCATGAAAGCAACGATAATGGCTAGTATAATATATTAATATATATTTTTAAACTCATAATCTGGCAACCCTGAATCTGAGCTCAACGAAAATCTTTCCCTAGTGCCTAAGTTTTCTAGGGCTTTTCAATGACCGACGAATCTTTGTAATCGGACCAGTGGAAGCGGGGGTGTTGCTTAGACACACAAACGCACAAACACACACACATACACTGTATTTTATATATAAGATTCATAAATTTTACTATAAAAATCTATGATATAATGAAATCCATTTCAAATTCCATAGTAAAATTCCCGAATATTAAATAACATAAAAGAATACATGTGTGTGTTAATCATTTCACTCAAGCAAGACAATAAAGCCAGTAAGTTGCAAGGGGTTAGAAAATGTGAAAGAATATGAGTCTAAGAAAAACACTATTAAAGAGACGGGACAATAAAAGAACAGAAATTAAAAACACAAAATATAACGATTCACATTGCATTTGTATTTTTGAAGGTTAAAATTGGAAAGTAAGTAGCCGGAAGAAAGCTTACCTAACGGGTAGTGTGGGAGAAGAAACTTTTTTCTAAGAACTTATGGATACACATAGCAAATACGACTGTAAAATGATGAGAGCATACCCCGGTTAGTTCAACATAGGAAGCAATGAGAATCTGTCCAAATTAGCATATATATGCAGCCAAGTGCTCGCCGACAATCTGAGTAGGAACCTGATATACTGATACAGGGGTCCTCCGCCTGTCTTAATACTCTGTTCTCAGAATGATGTCATGTGTAATTACCTCCCGACTGGATACGGCTTCACAGTCGGCAGGCGCATCCCATATAAAGTATCCCTTTCCTTTTATGGCCCTCTGAGGTTTGATCCCCAGAGATGTCAAAGATTTTATGATGGTGTCTTTTGTGGAGCAACAAATTTTGCGCGAAAGATTGTTCACCACAAAGACCGACACAATTCGTTTTTTCAAACTTCTCTAATTCAGCGGTGTTAACAAAGAGACCATCTTCTGTGATAAATTGTGAATAGCGATTAGCCTTCTCAAGGAACACCGTAATGTGGGTTTTATACTTTCGATAGGACTTCCATCAGGAAGGCTTCTCGAGACCGCTATATTGTTGTCTTTTTTAATTACTTCAAAAGATCCAGTTTTAACCGAATTTTGACTTTTCTTGTCTTGCATACTTTTGGGGTATGTTGTCACATTTGTTACTTTTAAAATCTCTGAAATTTGGCCATTTTCACCTACCATACTTTTTGTTCGATTTCATTATTTTGGCTTTTTCTAGACACCATTCCTTCAACCGAATCTTTGTTAAGGTCAGCAAATGAATCATTGTTTTTATTGGGTTCAAATAGATTTTTTTACTGCCCTAATTCCTGTCGCCATTTTTAATCAAACGGTTTTTTAATTTCTTTTCGAAATAGAAAAACGAAGGAAGCAGAAAATTAAACACAAAGAAAAGACAAAATTAAGATATATAACAATTAAATAGTTTAAACAAGTAAATCACAAACGAAAATGAGGAAATACACACAAAACGGTTAAACAGGCGATGACTTAAAATGAAAAAAATACTCACAGTAAGACAGATGAGGAAGTTAGCCGATAACAACAAAAAACGTATTAGTATTTTTTGTAAAAACAATACAGCAGTAAAAAAAATAAATAAAAAAGAACTGCTACAAAAAGAAATACCTAAAAAGACAAGTTTTACAAATACAATATGACCGACATTACACAAAAATGTCCGAGCAAGAAAAATTAAACGCAAGTTTTGCCAAAAGAGACCGAAAATAAAATTAAGAAAAAACAGACAGATTAGACAAAATAAATACGAAATGTTAAATTAGAAAAAAAAAAAATAAAACTCACAGAATATTTAACAAATAAAAATACAGAATATTTAACAGATATTAATCGGGACGAAAAGAAAAACAAACAACGAGGTAAAGGGGAGATAAAATAAACAAAGGAAATAAAGTTTGGCAGGGATTACAGAAAAATTAAATGGAAAAAAATATATTAGGAGAAAATAAAAAAAAACTAACAGTAAAAGAAAAAGAGTAAAAAAAAAAAGGAAAAAATATTGGGTGAGGGTAAAAATATGAAAAAGATAAAATCAAATTTTGACGGAAAAAAAAGTCAGTAAAAAGCGTAAGAAAATTTAAATTAAATGAACTCAACTTAAGCGAAGTTTTGTAAACTCGAGAACAGTTCAAGTATAGTGGCAGAAACAGTTCTGGCGTCAAGCTCTGGTTGTAAAAGACCTGAAAAATGAACCCTTCTACAGAGGTACTTAGGAGGAAAGCTTATCAGAAAATTACTAGAAAAAATTTTATAGAAAAAGGCACAGGGGTTCCTACATTACAGCGTATATATATATATATATATATATATATATATATATATATATATATATATATATATATATACAGCAGCATGGCCCAGCGTTGTCCGTGCTTGATTAAAAAATCGTACGATTCATACAGCAATCGCTATCACTTAAAATATTTTCCCCCTTTCTTGCCTTTAAAGGAGTGCCCTTTGATGTGCCGATGTTGCTACATGTCTTACTTCTTGCCTATCTCACACTGCGAATTTTTCCTAAGCTCTATACTAAACATTAAATCTGTTATGAAAAAAGAACTAAACAAAATGAACACAAAACGATCAGCTTTTAAAAAGGACTCGTAACTGGAAAAATCGAATGAAAAATGAATGTTAACAACAAATACTTTTTCACATCCAACCCAGTTCTGCGGAATCAGAATCAACGTTGAGTTTAAGCAAGCGAATGAGCCAATTGGAGTAAAGTGTCATGCATTAAATTTTTCCAACTTGTGACGAATGCAGCTATCGATTTTTTTGCATGCTAGCATGCTAGTTAACATTCATGTCAGTCAGCTGTTGGCTCTCACGGTGGCCAGTAGAATTCTCCTGCCTATTCGTGGCAGTCAGCTATAGACTCTGGCCAGTAGAACATGGATGCAAACTACATGAAAACTGCGGTAGAAGCACGAAAAAGATCGATTATTTCCACTATCGATGCGGGTTAGGAAGTGCAAAGTCGGTCTTTTCGCTAACTTGGGGCATGTGCATGTACACTTTGGTGAAAATCCGTCGAAAATTGCGTTACACACGCACACACACACACGCACACACGCTACCTATATATATATATATATATATATATATATATATATATATATATATATATGAGTGATGGCATAGCTGCGAAATCATCCACGCATTAATTTCAACTATTCTTATTAATAACAACATTGAGTATTTCCAGGTAAAGTGAAATCTAACTGTCCAGATAAGATTTCAAACGTATTTGGCAGCGACTTGAAAACGGCCAAACTTTGATATCGTGGTGCTATTAAATACAGAAAAAAAGGGTTAACCCCCAAGAACATATATGCTGGCATGGTTGCTACGTTATGGGATGACATTTTAACTTTATCAACAGTGCAAAAGTGGGTAGCTGAATTTAGGAGTCGAAGGGATAGTCTTGAAGATGACCCTAGGTCAACACGTCCTGCAACTGCTACTCTGAGAAAGACATTAATCGTGTTCACTCCAAGGTGATGGATAAAAGGCGATTGATTATGAATCAATTACCCAATGCTATGATACTAGCATAGGCCCTGAGAAAGTTGAGAATATTCGGTATAATGAACTTGGCAGGACGAAGTTTTCTGCTCGGTGGGTACCACGTCTTCTGACAGCTGATTAAAAGCTCACAAGCCTGATCACATCACGGGAAAATTTGACGTCGTTTGAACTAAATCCAAATAATTTCCCTGAACATTTCCTAATCCAGGATCAGTGTTGAGTTCATTAGTTTGAGCCAGAGAAAGAACGATAACCCATGCGAAGGAAACACTCCCTCCGTATCCGTACCAAAGAAGGGTAAGGTCATTTGATCTCCACGGAAGGTGACGGCCTCAGTTTTTATTTGATGTAAAAGGCATTGTGTTTATTGAATGTTTTCAAGTAGTTCACCCTATTATTGGAGGTACTATACCAATTTACTGAGGCAGGTTATCAAGATCAAAGGTCCAGGAAAACTAATCAAAATGATTTTATTTCACCCGGCACACGATGATCAGTGGCTGTTGTGCTGATTGTGGCTTTGAACTCCTAATTTCCTGATTTGACGATCATGTTCCAAAAACATGAAAAACACAGTATGATAACGTTATATCTTCTGTAGAAGACATTTTTTGAGGATGAATAGTCTTCTTTGTACAGTCAGACTTCAGTTTACCTGGAAATGAACAATGCAGTTATTAATAAGAAACGTTGAAATTAATGCCTATTAGATTTCACAGTTCTAATATCACTCCTTCATAGTCAGCCGATGAGCTTTTTTCCCCCTATCAGTTGCATTCTTGATGTTACCGGTCTGGAGGAGGCGATCTCAGCGTGTGGCAATTTTGCAAAGTGCCTGAAAAACCATACCACTGGTTGACCCTAAACTTGTGAGTGAAACTGGATAGACTGAACCCTTGGGACCCGTCGGTAGTTGTGCTAGCACGAAGACACAAGTCATCGTGACCGAGGGTTTGATCATGCTAGCTTTCTTCAGACTGTTGGTCACGTTAGATACCGCGCTCTCTCCCAGAAACTGTAACTAAGGTCTGCACAGCAAAGTTGCAGTATAAACCACAAGTGGGCTCCCTGGGTATTAAACAAACACAAATATCCTGAGTAGACGTCTGCAATGGGGATTAGCTAGCCACCCTAGTAGACTGGACTCCTCGGATTGAAGTGGCTGGTCTCTTTACATTTAAATATATATGTCTGTATATGTATGGACTAAGTGCTTATATTCGTAGTAGAGATTATTTGTAGATATAGGCAATATGGTAATAGGGAGTGGTACTAAAGGTCACTATTCAGTATTTTGTACCAATGTGATCTTAGGAATAAATTTGTTTCCCAAATATACTAAAGCATGGAACTGAAAGGCAACATTCTGTTCCCTATGAAGACGAAACGCAACGACTACTTCTAGTTTTTTTCCTTGTTGCGTTTTATTCATTTTGTCTCTTCTACAGATACACTACACCTGAGAATGAATATATATACTTTCCCTTTAGGTGAAACCTAGGTAGGTTTGTCTGGCTCACTAGGTGTATCTAGGTCTGCTCTACGGTTGTATTGAGCTCTTTTGTTAGTTAGTTGTTTACTCGTATCGGGTTTTTTTCTTTGGGCTTCAGACCTGCAGCTGTGCGATTTTTTTTCGACAGAAGTTCATGTTTGTAGCTCTTTCTTTTTTTAAAACCTTTTTTCCCTCGAGATTGATTTGATTAGCAAATCAAAAATTCGAGGGTTTTTCGAAACGAGTTTAGTCATATATATATATATATATATATATATATATATATATATATATATATATATATATATATCGAAAATACACATAATATCTTACATAAATTGCACAACTCTGAGTTTCATGCCGAAGCAATTTTCAAATGCTGAAATTATATTTATTTTTATTTATATTTTGGGTTGACATAGGTTTTTTTATTTTCTGGTTTACGCGAAATATATTATTGTTGAGGGTGGAATATTACTGTTGTGAAAACATTTAGATGATTTATAGTTTAATATTGAATTTGATAATAAGGTTGCAAATAAGATAAATACATTTGACAACAAAAACTTTATACAAACTCAATGTTACGCAATGGGAACGAACGTGGCAGCAACATATGCCATCCTACCATAAGCCTACCCAGAGGAAAACCTGTATGGAAGGACAGAACAAATATATGGGAAAAATATAAAAAAACCCACTTCACTAAATCTTGAAAACGATACATGGATGATTGCTTCAGTTTCTGGAAATCCTCATGAGGCGATATTAACCAATTTTGCACACTACTTCAGAACTTACACCCCCAAATCTAATTCACCCGAGAATATCATTTCATGAATTACCATTTTTAGATATACTAATTAGAAATAAAAACAACCATATAATCACAGATATCTACCATAAACCTCCAGACACCCCAAAATATCTTAATTTCCAGAGCCATCACCCCAAAAGCTGCCTGAAAACCGTTCCCTATTCCCTAGCACGTAGGGTTTGTACTATAGTGACAGAAGCACATTCATGTCCCTTTTACACGTACTTGAAGATTTAATGCTTTTTCACTGTGAACAAATTTCTACATTAATGTGAGCTCTGTACTTTTTTAGCAGGTAGGGATTGTAAGGCACAACGTTCCTATTGTCAACTGAGTGACATCCAACTTGAACCGTGGCTCCAGTACTGCGTCTTCTGTACTCATGATAAACATTCGGATTCAGAAGCGTTTCATATGTGTAGTTCTTTGGGAATTTCTTTTGGCATGAGCCATTTTGCATGCAAGAACCATGTGCCATGCATTTTTTTTTTTACTAATTCTTGCATGACTGGATCATCACAGACATCAGATATCTCAGCTGTTATGGTCCTATCTATGTCATAGGTGCCTTATTCTCTGTCTGTAGACCCTCGTTTTTAAGCATAAAATAGGAACATTCAGTTCGGAAATGAATTTTATAAATAGAAAAGCTTTCTTGAAGCTGTCATTTAATCTTTAATCGAAAGCTAAAGAATTAAAATTACTATTTCCAGTAAACATAATACTCTTGTAGTGGTGCTGTAAGTATTGTTGGCTAGAGTCACCGTGAATATAATAAAGAAGGAAGGCTGTGTTCTTGTAAAACAACACCCCACATGAATAATGCACAACAAACACGAGAGAAAAATAATCAAGCTTAGTGAACATTAATAAAATATTGTATTATTAACAATGATATACAAATATCAACAATAGTATAAAAAAAGTTGTTCCCCTTTTTCCGTAATAAAAAGGGTAAGTTTAGCTAATAAATGTTGAGTACAAAATTGAATGTAATTTAACTACAAAGTTCAATTGAAGTCTTAGCTAAATAAAGAATAGTTCCACAGTGTTTTATCAGTGTAGAAAAATGTAATGTTCATGAGTGATATCAATATGAATTAGTATGATTACTCGATTGAGTGATAATTAAGAATTAAAAATGTCAGTATAGCGCCGTGCCTTATTTTCCAAGAATTGAACTGCTACTGCTACTGTGTTGGCAAACAGCGAGAGTCTTTATATAACAAGTTTTAGGCTCCGGATGGCTTGGCGCCAAAATATAGAAGAGATACTAAAATACGCGATTGGTCAGGAAATGGACCAATCCGTGATTTTAGAGAAAATTTTGAATTACTTGCGATGGTTAAATTGTCCTATAATAAGTATCATGTATTTATTACCCAATGACAAAGAAAACGGAGGTGTGGCACATGTAAGTGATTCACACATTCTGGTATATTTCAAATAGACATTTTAGTGATTTAAATCAATTGTTTAAGTCGCTCGTAAAATCGGCCGTTTTTAGATATTGACAGATTTATAAGCATAAATTAATTCTCGGTTTTAAAAATCTTGAAAAAATGTTAGTAAAATTGTCAAAACACGGTGTTGAAAACCGTTAACAATAATTAAAATGACAAGAAAAGGATTATTTTTAAATTTTACTATGAAATTACCAATTTTAAATTATAAATTTAACCTGTATTAAGTTTAAAATATTATAAAATTATTTAAAGAAGGAGCTGAGGAAAAATACATATACTTTATTATTTATTTTGTTTTCATCGAACAGTCAAAATCTCAGTTAGAGCAAACGCTAATCTAAGACGATAAAAATATAACAACATTTCATTTGAAATGATGCTATAGTCAGGGAAAGAAATTTTGCAAATGACAATGCATCCACAATCATATTATAATATACAAACACATCGGTATATTTGGAGTTTTAAAGAGGAACAAAAAGAAAGAGTTTATAATTTTTGTATTATTCTGTTCAAACTCCAAAAGGACGTTGAATTCTTGTTGTTCCTGAAATAAAAGGTGCAAAGAAGTGGGCAGAGACACTGGAAATGTATTCAAGAACTTTATTACCGTAACAACGCTCTGTTGAAGAGAAATGCCTTCCCGAGCAAAAGACAGGTGTTTACTCGTTGAAAGTTCAAGGGAAAAGAGAACAATTCTTCTCCTTTGTCTTTGGCGCCAGGAAGCCCCTCTTTTCTCACGCATGTGCCATTTGTTCTTCCTGTCGGGGGCATTCTGGGAGATTCTTCCTTTTTTTTATTTTTTATGTTTTTGTATTTTTATTTTTATTTTTTATTTTATCAATAGACAATCCCCACACATATTCAGATATACAGGGTGACCCCCAAAAAACGGGAATTTTTGAAGTGCGTATTGCCAGACATGAGCAAGTGGCAACACTGCGAGACAGTGACCTTGAGCAAGTAAACATTTTGCCATTTAGAATTCAAGATGAAATTCACAGTATCCCAGCTGAGATGTTGCAGCAGTCAATGAGGAATCTCAACAGCAGATTTCAAGAATGCATTCGTACAGGAGGACGCCATCTACAGGACGTAATTTTTAAAAGAATGAAAATTTCAGCATTGTTTCTTAAATGGCATGTTTTAAGGTTTCAATTACTATGAATAAAATATTTTTCTTCCATCACTCTTGGGTTTATTGGATTGTTAAAAAGTTCCCGTTTTTTGGGGTCACTCTATATAAACACCCCAAAACATGGATGAAAGAAGAAATGGATATCCACGACCAAAAAAGGAAATATAATATCAGACACATAAACATACAATGAAAGGCATATATAAGCAATCATGCACGCATACATTAATAAAGACATAGACATATACATAGACAAACCCACAAAGATTCAAGTCTTAAAGTATTAATAAGCGAATGCAAATTATTAAAATATTACTTACATGGGCAAAGCTATATAGATAGAAAGTGGGTTTAGTAGATAAAAATTAGGAGTGGTAGAGTAAGAAAACAAATATTAGGCAAAGACGAATAAAATTTAAAATTAATCAGAATAAATTTCTATTTTAGTCTAACACTAACATTAAGGCAGGAATAATTATAATTTTTGACTAAATTATATATATATATATATATATATATATATTTAATTTTTGACAAAATTATATATATATATATATATATATATATATATATATATATATATAAAAGGTTCGTTGTCAAGTTTTTGGAATTCTCATATACTTGTATTTTGATTGGTCATTCCAGCTTATGTAACAGCGTTTCCCCTAGCGAGGGTTGTTTGATTGATTTGCACCTTTTAAAACCCTTTATTCTACATTCAATACCATGACTTCATAAGACACCAGAAGTGTTGAAAGAAAATGGTTATTTTTGTAGTGATTTTATAACATATTTATGTTATAATTTTCGGATAAATAATTATATATATATATATATATATATATATATATATATATATATATATATATATATTCATGAATTATTCACACAAAAACAAATGCAAAGGTTAATGATTTAATTGGCGAGAAATCCATCGTCGCAAACAATTCAAATAATATACAAAAACCTCCGAATCCGTTATGAATGAAATGATCCTTGTTTCTAAAAAATTCTACCGTATTAGTTCTTATTTTTACTACAATCTTCAGGTATGGAATAGATGTTGTCTTGTTTTTTCTCTTAGTAATAAGAGGACAACGAAAATATATGTATTGTTGTATCCGAAAATGCTATTGGAAATGAGTTATTGTTTTTGGAGCGCGCAGTAGCAACGCTGAGTTTGATTTTAAATTTTTTTTATTTACAGTTGTGCGTTCATGTACAAATATGGTGATATACGAATTTTTACTGGTAAATTTTCTGTCAAAGTGGCATGAACTATATTGTTCAATAATTACAGTAATGTCGCACTTATTATCCAAAAGTTGCACTTGGATCAGTTATTTAAATTACAATAAACGTGCAATCAATTTACAAATTCATGAATTATCCACACAAAAACAAATGCAAAGGTTAATGATTTAATTGGCGAGAAATCCATCGTCGCAAACAATATATATATATATATATATATATATATATATATATAGAGAGAGAGAGAGAGAGAGAGTTGTGTAACAATCCGTCTTTCATACGAGTTTCATTAAAAACGATTGACAAGGTAATCTGGTTCATTTTTTTATTTAATTTTTCTTTTAATTTTCTTCCTTTCTGGACATAAATTGTTTGAATGTCCGTTTTTGGCTTTTCTTTTAGCCATTATCCAGGATGTTTTTACTTTTAACTGAATGACCATATCTTAATGTAGTTCTCATTAAAATTCCCACTGAAACCTTCCAACCTCCATTCGCAACATACTCGTTCATAATACAAATATAATAACCTCACCAATATGTAAAAACAATCGAAAAATAATGGAAGCATTTAATTTAAATTAAATTAATTAAAAAAACAAAAAAAAAAAACTAGTCGATAAAATCAAATATGACAATGTGCCTACCGTGTTTGGAAAATAAAACATTCCTTTAACTCTAGATACACACACGCACACACACGCACACACACACACATATATCTATCTATCTATCTATCTATCTATCTATCTATCTATCTATCTATCTATCTATATAATTAATGAAAAACAGACCACTTTAATATATATTAAACAATCCATAGATTCAGTTAAAAGTAAAAATAAAATCATCCTTGATAATGGCTAAAAGAATAGGAGAAATCGCTCGGACGTACTAAACGTCCAGAAAATTTCTACATAATTTATGCCCAGAAAAGAATAACTTATCCTCAGTACCTTATCAGGCGTTTTTAATGAAACTTTTATAATACGTGGATTTCTTCCGAACACACACACACACACACACACACACACACACACACATATATATATATATATATATATATATATATATATATATATGAGTATGTATATGTGTATGACTGAATTACCTCAAATAATGTAAGTATGGTAGGCCAACATATCTATTACAAACAATTCCACTCTTGCTTGGAAAAAAAGTTTTCCAATATAAACTAAGCTTGGAATTAATCAACAAAGTCTTTATATATTTGATATAATTCTAGAGAGAATACAGTACGAACGAACCAGGCTGAAGACTGCCTGAATTAAGCTATTTCTTTCTTTTATTGTATGCTGCCCAATGGAAGATTAACCAAACCTTATTGTATTTTCCCTGGGTACGGAGAATAAGTATTTCATTCGAGTTAAAGAAATAAAAATAAGTCTGGCTATGTCGTTATGAGATCGTCGAAGGTTATTCTCTTTTATTGTTTGCATAAATCGGTAAATGATATTTATAATCTTGATATAATCAAGCACAAAAGCTTGGCAATGAATGAAACTGTGCCTATGAACACAACGGAAGAAATATAGCAGATGTTTTTGGGCGTCATTATTAAAAGACAGAAAGCGTTTGTTTCTTTCAAGAATAGCCTAGTGGATAAAAGATATGGTTTGTGAAATTGGTGGCATTGTTCAACCACTGAGATAATTCGGCTAGACTCTTTCACTGTGGATACACGGTAAAGAATAACTTGGAAGCACGAAAAAATGAAAAGAAGACGAAATAATTGTTGTTCATGATGACGGTGGTCTTTGAGTATAGAATCCAGAGGTTAACAGTGAATATTTCGAAGACAGTAGGGAAGCGTAGTTCAGGTTAGCAGTGGATATCCCGGTAAAGTAGCAGAGCGTAGTTCAGTAGTTCTTCCTTCTGTTTCTCTTCACCTGACAAGCTGGTACTGGACATTCGGATAGAGTAAATAAAATGGCCGCCTTTATACACGACGGATTTAATATTTTACGTCTTCTGATTGGTTAACCTTCTACTGGTGGACTATAAAGTGAGTCAAGTCATTTGGGCTAGCTCACTAGTACATATACACAAAGAAATTGCAACAATAATCTCTATCTATAAAAGGCAGGATGTGTGTGTGTGTGTGTGTGTGTAACGAATGTACGGCCGCAATTTTCGACGGATTTGCACCAAAATTTACATGTACATGCTCCAAGTTAGCGGAAAGACTAAGACCGACTTTGCATTTCCCAACTCCCATCGATAGTGAAAAAAAATCGATTTTTTCATGCCTCTCCGGCAGTTTTCATGTAGTTTACGTTCTTTTTGTACTGGCCAGAGTGAGAGCCAATAACTGGCTGCCACAAATAGGCAGGAAGATTCTATTGGCCAGCGTGAGAGCCAACAGCTGACTGACACGAATGTTAACTAGCATGCAAGCATGCAAAAAAAAAAATCGATAGCTGCATTCGTCATAAGTGGGAAAAATTTAAATCTGCATGACACTTTACTCCAATTGGGTCATTCGCTTGCTTAAATTCAACGTTGATTCTGATTCCGCAGAACTATGTTGGGTGTGAAAAATTATTTGTTGTTAACATTCTTTTTTCATTTGGTTTTTCCAGTTACGACTCTTTTTTTAAAGTTGATCGTTTTGTGTTCATTGTGTTTAGTTCTTTTTTCGTAACAGATTTAATGTTTAGTATAGAGCTTAGAAAAATTCGCAGTGCGGGATAGGCAAGAAGTAAGGCATGTAGCAACTTCAGCACGGTAAAGGGCACTCATTTAAAGGCAAGGAAGGGCAAAAATATTTTAAGTCAAGTGATAGCGATTGCTGTATGAATCGTACGATTTTTGAATCAAGCACGGGCAACGCCGGGCCATGCTGCTCGTCCTAAATATAGAAAGCGGATGAAAAATTACAAATAAAATAAAGGGATAGTTTTGAAATTCTATGCATGTTACCTGGATAAATAGACACCTGAAAGATGTCGGAAGGTACAACGGCTGAAATATTGCTTATTGATTGATTTGTTTGTTTAAAGTCATATCAACATATCAGGGGGCGTTTAATGACCGAATTTAATTTTCTTGGGAGCTTTGAAGTAATAAAAATATGATATACCTTATCCTGCTTTCACAACAGAATACATGGAAGATAATGTTGGAATTTTTGGGTACCTTAGTACTAGTGAGCCAGCCAAAATGAGCTGACTCATTTTATAGTTCCCCAATAGAAGGGTTAACCAATCAGAAGGCTCAAAATATTCAATGCGACGTGTATAAAGGCGGCCATGTTTTTTTTCCGAATATTCAGCTAGCCTTTGATATCGAAGACTGAAGAATTACGGAACAGCTGCTGGTGGTATTGGCGATATAGTCAGATTCAGTAGAGTGTCTGTCTCGTGAGTATTAATCTTTAACGTTGTTTTATTGAACAGATTACGTACTGCGCTGTATTCTATATTCATAGACTATGGTGAACATGGTTAACAGATGATACTCAGCTGTTTTGCATATACATGTTTATGTAGAGATAGTAGAGACCTCGATATGCCTGTTTTACGTTGTAGTTTGGTTGAAGTTATATTTTGGAATAGAATGATTTCTTTACGAAATTATAAGATATTATATGGATTAATATTATGAAAGAGTATTTCAAGTTGGCTGTTTGGTTGATTGATTTTGCTTAGCGACATATAAACTCTCTGTGGGTTATTTAATGTCAAAATCTAAATATCTACAGATAATATGTATTGTTGGGCTTTTTACGATAAATTTGTATTTTTGGTAATTTTTTATTTAGAAATATATCGCTGGTATTCTTCTACTTTTATAGTGTTCTGTTTTTGTCTAGAGGTTCACTATTTGCCCATGGCTGGTGCTCAAATAGGGTGGCCTTGTTTCCACGCGACTTGACATCTCCAGTCTTCCGATCAGAGGCCTTGCTCCTGGATGTAGTTTATCGCCAAACCCAGGACAAACGGCTGAGACATTGTGTTAAATTCCACAAAAAGGGCATTAGTCCACATGTAAATGGTGGAAGAACCTCATCCCAGAAAAACAGACTGAAATTTTCGTTAGAACATCACTTTCCCTCCAAGACACTTCATCTGGTCTCTCACTTATGTATCTAGAGATTCTTGATAAAAAAAATCTTCAATATCCTCTTCAATGGTCCTCGCCTGGCATCTCTAATTTCGATGCTAACTGTTTCGTCTCACGCACTTCTTGCTTGTGGAACACTCTTCCGGTTTACTGTTTTCCAGTCAAATTTTACCTTAAAAAATATAATGGAAACATTATCCACTGTTATGTAATAAGGATGATTCACACTTCCGGTTTCCGACTCTTCAAAAATTTAAATGCAATGTCAATGTTTTAATAGTGTTTTCTTTTCGCACATCTCGCTTGTGGAAAAACACTTCCAACCTCCTGCTTTCCGGTCAATTTTGATCTTTAAAAATTTAAATGCAATGTCAATCGTTATCTTTTGTGGTCTTTATTTCCGTTCTTTTATTGTTCTCTTTTCTTAATAGTGTTTTCTGTCTGTCGTAGTCTTTCACACACGACAACGTTTTGCTTCTTAGTGGCATTATATCCTTGTTTAGAATGAAATGTTCACTGTTACGTAGAAAATTAAACCCTGTCTGAAGTTATTAAGCAAATCATATGATTTGGTTTAGAAAAAAAAAGGTAAAATTTTAAACAAGCAATTTAGATCTCAAAACAAATCCTAAGTTAAAAATTTAGGTAGTACAGTATCAATATGTTTATTGGAGATAATGTAATCTTAAAAATTGTCGTCTGAATTTATTAGGCAAAACCAAATAATCACATTTTACGTCAATAAAAAGGAAATAAAAAAAATGTTCAACACCTATAATAAAACCAATAACAAACGCCTATGATAAGTCTTTGAATCTTTTACCTTTTAATATGAGGAACCTTCTTCTCAATAACAGCCAGTAGTCTATCAGCCATAGATTTTGTTAACCATTTTACATCAACAAATTCCAGCCCATATCACAACACTACCGCCTCCTTGTTGCATTATTTTAACTACAGGCACGTCCGAATTGGATAAAATCCATCCTCTGCCCCATCCATCAGGTCCATCAAATATCCCTCGAGATTCGTCCATGAACATTACTTTAGAAAACTCAATTTTCATTTATTTCAAGGCCCAATTTTGACGCTTTAAAATACTTGCTTTAGTGAAAGGAGTTTGCCTAGGAGGTCTTTTTGTAGATCCCAATTCACAAAGTAATCTACACCTTTTATCCTTCTTGGCTTCTTCAATTCCAGCCTTTTCATTGATCTGAGCGCTGGTCAAAAGCGGTTGTTTCGTTTTAACTCGCCTTAGTTTACGTTCATCTCGAGGAAACAAGTTCTTAAAGCCTTTTTCTTTACTTCGAATTCTCAACTTATATTTTCAACAGCTTTCTTTATCATTCAATGATCTCTGAAAAACTCTTTTGAAATCTCCAATGTAGTCATTCGACTCACTCGATAACTTTGTTATTTTCGATTTTTCAGTAGTTGCTAGATCCTTCCCGTTATCCAACTTTCAACATATGGACAAAAAGAAAAAATAGTTTTTATTATATTTCAGAGGACTTAAGCTAATATTAGTTTAATCAGCTTACTAATTTCAGTCAATCCATTTTCGTAATTTCGAAATATCTCAAAAACTAAGCATTAAAATGGTAGAATATTTAATTAAGTTTTGTTCATAAAATCACAATAGTTAGTATTGTTTAATTTAACTCTTTTATCGATTTTGAATAGTCCAATAATAATTTGGTCGACAACTCCAGTCTATATCTTAACATTACTGCCTCCTTGTGGCTTATTTTAGCCACAGGTACTCCTGAATTGCATAAAATGCATTCTTTAGTTCGTCCTTCAGGTCCATCAAATGTCACCCAAGATCTCTCCGTGAAAATGTTTGGAAAAGTCAGTTTTCATGTATTACTTGGCTCAATTTTGCCGCCTTAGACTATTTTCTTTAGCGAGAGGATGTTGCCTACGGGATAGGTTTTTTAGATATCAAAACACAAAATATCTACACGTTTTGTCTTTCTTTATCGCCCTCAATTCCGGCCTTTTCAAAGATCTGAGCGCTGGTCAAAAGTGGTTGTTTTGCTACAAATCACTTTAGATCCCGTTCATCTCGAAGAAGCCTTTTCGTTTTCTACGAGTTTTCAAATTACTTATATTTTCAATAGTCTTTTTTATCGTTCGATGATCTCTAGAAAGTTCCTTTGATATCTCCAATGTGGACATTCTCTCAATCCATAACATTGTTTTTTTCTGTTGTTTTTTAGATCCTTCCGTTTATCCATGTTTCAACTTATATTATTGACACAAAGAAAAAAAAAAGTTTTTTTTAATTAAATTTCAGAAGTCTTAAGCTAATATTAGATCAATATGCATATTATGTTCAGTCAGCGCATTTTCGTAAATTCCAAATATTCTAAAAACTAGCCATTAATATAGCAGAATATCTATTTAAATATTTTACTAAAGGTGGAAATAGATTATTTTAAATTTGACACATATTGGTTCAGAAGTTTTATAGCCATTGAGGTTTATTTGATTTGCGTAACAGCTTCACACAGGCTGTATATATTCACTATTTTCTGTCTTTTCAACGAGATTTCCTGTTTTAATAATGTGTACCCCAGTAATCGAAGCTGTTTTTTTTTTTTTTGTAGCTGTTATTTGCTTTAACAGTTTTGCGTTTCTCAGATAATGTTGTCATTGGTATTCTCATTATTTAGTGATAGAATTATTCGGAATTTTAACATTCTACTTCCTCTTCTTACGATCATATCAAACAATTCATTCAGTAAGTCTCTACCTTGATGGGATCTTGAGCTTTGTTTTGGGTAAATTTCGTCACAAAAACCCCAAAAAACAAACTATTCTAAATCGTGATATTTCTCCAAGTGTAAACAAATTCCTGTCTTTTCAGGCAGGGCATTTTTATTTATTGGTCATCAGAATTTTTAGATTCTTTGTTTTAAGATTTGCTTTCGGTTACTGTAATATTGCATTTGGTACTGTCTTTGACAAAATCAAAGTATACGTTTCAGTCGTAACCAGATAAGCATTTGTCCGTTTCTTTCTTTCTTATTGAACATTGACGTCACATCGTTTAATTCAACTTGATGGCCGTCGGGCTGAACGAATTCCGTTTGGACTCTGTTCAATCTATCAACTTATAAATCCCGTTTGTCGAATTATATTTCATTTCTTCTTAGCAAGCGCATCCATTTTAAGTGTATACAATCGCATAGGAGGCGTTCGTGACATTGTGTATTTCTCGTGAATGCCGTCGTGGATAATCTGTCTGGCTTTGGGCATTCATCTTGCAAGAGTTTTGTTTACATAGATAAACACAGATAATCGCAACGCATATGCAAAAGTATCTATACATACATGGTGAGGTGGGTAAATTATCGCTATTTTATATTTTTAAATTTGCGCATGCGCATTATTTGTTTTTTTTTATTTTGTTGACTGCATAATATTGTAGGGTCAGTTGGGCACCATCTTTGAGATAAAGTGCACCATGACGCAATTCATTCCGACAGATTTGTCAATCTGAAGACAGTAAAGATGTTTCGAAAAGAGCTGGATGAGTGTAATGGTGATTACGAAGGTACGTCGTTTCTGAAAACTCATTCTTATAGTTCTGAATAAGAAAAGAACTCTCGGATTTGTTGGTGAGGTCCTCAGACCCAGCACGGAGGATTATATCAAGTGCTTTCAGGAGGTGGTTTTATAGACAAAACTCTCCTCAACAGACTAATAGCGGGATGGGGTGGCACGTTAAAACTGATTGTCAGTAGAGGGGAAGGAATTATTTGTGAGTTATAAAACCACTATAGTAACTACCAGTAGTTACGATCATAATGTAAATACTATAAACATGTATATGTATGACATAAATAAATATATACTTAATATCGATATATTAAGCAAAACAACAAAAATAATAAAATTCTAACATCTTATTTCTCACGCACGCGCTACTGTATAGTTCTATACATACTGTACACCCATCTTTGTTTACATTAGAAACCCCCGCCACTGCCGCCAAGCGGTCATTTTGAGAACTAATACGACTCGTTCCGCTAAGCCCGCAAATTTTGAAATATATCGCTGACGATTTGGAAGTTCTTTTTTCCTGCAGTTTTTTTTTAATACAGGTAAAAGTTTTGTCACTTGGCTTATTGATGTTACCTTCAGCATCTCGACTCCAGAATTTTGTAGACGGACCTGTCCGTCCAATTGTCGAGCGGTATCAGCAATTGACTGCTTTCTCAATATTTCATTTTTATATGCACTAATCATTAGTGAAAGTGTATGTGTCCGTTCAGGCTGACGCCCGTCTGGGCGGATGTGCGTGCGTGTAGAATGTCGTGATTATTTGTCCTTTTCAGCGTTTTCTTTTCACTTTTCACTCACTATAAGCCTGCAATAAAACGAGCCCAAAACATACTGAACCGAATTAATTTACGGAAAACAAGAATAGTATACAAGAAACCAAGGGAGAAATCATGAGATATATAAGTCTGGCACAAATATATTGAAATAAAGGAAGGAGAACAACTCCAAAATTTACAACAATAAACTAGAACTATTAAACTCTACAATGCAGCACTCAAATTAATTCTGGCTGAAGTAAGCCCACATATAAATTTCAACTAAGCAATATGTGCAATAAAAGCTACTAAAAAATTAAACATCAAAGTAAAAAAAAAAAAAAAAGTCTCACAGACATGAAGATCCTCCCTGGAAAAGAAAAATAGAGAAAGAAATTGAAAAACATTAGAATTGAATTATCAGTAATCGATGAACTGGCAAGAGGCACAAATGTAGAGAAAAGAAATGATAGAAGAGTCAAAAGGAAATACAAAATTAGGAATGAAAATGAAGTGCTGCTAAAGAATAAAAAATAAAGCAAATAAAACTGAAGGCTCAATGAATAAGACGTATGGAGTTACTATTGTGTTGTTACCTCACTTACTTTCCTAAAAAAACGTCGCTAGGTGACGCTCTCTAAACCTATAGATAGGCAGTGACATTCTTTGTCATTCTTTTTTTTTACTAGTTCACTCAGTGACGGTAAGATGTACGTCGATCGAAGAAAACGCTTCACCCCCACCCCACGGGGAACGCACATGCGCGCACACACATACACAACGCAAACAACTTCATTTGAGTTTTTCCGAGGATATTTTCGTACGCCAAACTACACATACACAAACACATTCTTTAGTCTTTAAATATTTTATTTCATGTTCATTGTTTCGTCACACGCAAACATTTTCTACGTATTGTCTACGTATACCTTTGCTTTGTAAATGCATACGTCATCATTTGTTGATATGTATATAGTTAATATATATATATATATATATATATATATATATATTATGAAATGGACAAAGTCCGACAATTATTTTAAGACATTTTTATGTTTATCCTATCTTTTTATAGATACAAATATTTAAGTAAATGCTCAGCTCATAATAAACAGTATTAAACAACATTTACCGGCCTGAATGTCCGAGAAATTTTCATAAAAAAACTTCGTCCTCCGACAGGATTCGAACCTGCATCCTATACGGAACCATCATTTAGTTTGACGTGCCTTTACCGATTTGGCCACAGAGGAGTGTTCGGTTAGCAAGGTCGAATTTACTGTATTTAAACTTCAATCTTCCATGAATCTCTCAGGTACATTCATATCTGCTCATGGCGTATCAAATGTAAACAAATGACGTCACACATTATCAAATGGACCGAGTCCGACAATTATTTTAAGACATTCTTATGTTTATACATTCTTTTTATTGATACAAATATTTAAGTAAATATTCGAATACTGTCGAGGGACGAATATTTTCTATGAAAATTTCTCGGACATTCAAGCCGGTAAATGTTGTTCAATACTGTTTATTATAAACAGAGCATTTTAATATATATATATATATATATATATATATATATTTGTTAATGCATACGTTATCGTTTGTTTATAGGTATATAGTAGGTATATAGTTTTGTTGTTACCCGACATTTATTACCCGGACTCACATGCCGAATTTGCCATTTTTGTTGTGGGAGGAATATACCAGGAGACCCGAGTTTTCCATCTTAAAAACTCTACCAGCATACGTCCTCAAAATATTAGTCACCACGACGCGATACAAGAACACACCAAGCTGTATAAGCCAACTCATGCATCGTTTAGACACCTTTTTTCAAACAGCAAAAACTTCGACCAACCTCTATCTACCATCCCATGCACGACGGATGAAAAACTTCCAACAAAAACAACTTTCAATTACAAAATTTGTGATCAGTCCCGATGAAAAGAGAAAAAATCGCAAACTTCAAATCTTTAAAATACATCTAGAGGATGTATCTATCTGGACAAGTTAACAGATATTTTGTTTGCAACACATGGGAACTCTAAAAAATCCCTAATCGCCATTGCAGTTACTGGTACAATAGGAAAGTCAGCAGGCAAACAAATCATATCTCATCTCTACTGCTTTTTGCTTATCCTTTCTCTTAGGCACCATTACGCCTGACTTTACTTCAACCTGCAGACATCACAATTTTTTTTTTTCGCCAAACGAAAACTGCGATTTTCACCTTACGAGTTTGAAGCAAGCAAAACAATGCTCATTTTCTTCATCAGCACACGAGAAAATACCATTCAAACACTACGAATGTTATCTCCATTTTCAACTTTAAACAGCACATTTTCACCTTGGTTTTACAAAGGGTGAAACCCCCCCCCCCAAAAAAAAAATAAAAAATCTTCAAGTACGCTATTGTAATACACGTAGATAGTTACGTCTCCGAGAAAAATCGACAATAATATCATATATCTTAATGTTCTCGCAATCATGTATTCGGCTCGTGTTAGCAATTTCACCAATGTCAACTGAACAAATTTATAAATCGACCCTTCTTCAATTAAAACATTGTTCGTCAACATCATCCACTCACAGCAAACAAACCAGGACGTCCAGACAAAATCAATTCAACGTAGAGCATTGGAAAATAATATTTTAATACCAAACACTCGTAAGGTTTTCTACATTATAGACATATCTTTTTCGCGCCAAAACGAAAACTACGATTTTCACCTTACGATTTTGAAGCAAGCAAAACACTGCTCATTTTCTTCATGGCCACACGAGAAAATACCATTCAAACACTACGAATGTTAACTCCATTTTCAACTTTAAACTGCACTTTTTCACCTTGGTTTGACAGATAAAGGGTGAACTAATTCCAAAGGTGATTCACTGACCTTTCTCTCTCTTCAAAGAAACAAAGTGAAAAAAAGAACTACGGAATCTGAAAGTACGCTATAGTGATACACGTAGATAGTTACGTCTCCGAGAAAAATCGACAATAATATCATATATCTTAATGTTCTCGCAATCATGTATTCGGCTCACGTTAGCAATTTCACCAATGTCAACTGAACAAATTTATAAATCGAACCTTCTTCTATTAAAACATTGTTCGTCAACATCATCCACTCACAGCAAACAAACCAGGACGTCCAGACAAAATCAATTCATCGTGGAGCATTGGAAAATATCAATATTTTAATACCAACCACTCGTAAGTTTTTCTACACCATAGACATATCTTTCTGAGCGTGCTGCCACTCTCACCCACTAGAGAATTATATAGCACCCAGATGACATTGTACTTCAGACAAGTACATTTTCGTCGACATGTTTAAACACACATTGCAATTTCACTGTTCGACTGTTTTTCTTTTCAGCCTACGCGGGACATAAACAAACATACACAAACTTTATGGACATATTGACAGAATAAAATTCTCCACATCTTCAGTGGAGGATTGTAGAATTAACCCACTTACTTTCCTAAAAAGGCGTCGCTAGGGAACGCTCTCGAAGCCTATAAATAGGCAGTGACATTCTCTGTCATGCTGTTTTTGCTATTTCACTCAGGGACGAAGGAGGAAAACGCTTAACAGGAAGGAATATGGCTATAAAATATCATAAAACAAAATAAGCCATCTATTTTATATGGATAACTTAAAGTTGTATCGCTAAGCATGACAGTGAGGTAGAAGGTCTCCTTGAAAGATTAAAATGTTTCACTGATGATTGGAATTAATTTCGGTTTCAATAAATGTACTAAAGTCACAGTTTTACGAAGGTCACTACAACATACCTACTCTATTAGCTTAGACCCCGGAGTAACGAACACAACTTTGGAGTAAGAAAAACCTTATAAGTGCCTCTGTGAATTAAAGACTGAAACGGAAGGCCTTATTCTTGGGCACAGGACCAAAGTCTTTTGACTTGGAACCTTCTGGCATAATGGTGTGGATCCAAAATGCAGGTTCTTTTTTTTTTAAGCATTGCACCCCAAGCAAGACGGGAAGCCACTAGCACGCAAGGTGTTACAGAGAGTTGGAGCGAGAACAAAGAGGAGTGATAGAGAAAAGGATGAAGAGAAGGTTAGGGATAGATCAGGGCATCTGAAGACGTCGATTGACATTACATTATTGTGAAAAATATAAGAAAACCATAGACCATCTAATCTCAAGATTTTCTCTACTTGCGCCAAATTCATATAAAAATCGTCACAATAGGGTGGGGTAGTATTTACACCGGACAATGTGCAAACATTTTGGAAAAGATGTTAAGAAACACTGGTATGAACATAAACCAGTACCAGTCACAGAAACGGAAGACATCGCAATTCTATGGGATTGCACTATCTTTACAGACGGGACGATTGAAGCAAATAAGCCAGACATAATTGTCAAAAACCGAACAGAAAAACTTGCCTACTAATTTATGTCTTGCCCAGCAGACTGTAACATAGCAACCAAGGAATTTGAAAAACTATCGATATATAAAGACCTGGAAATCAAAATAGAAAAAAAATGTGGACATTGAAAAGAAGAATAGTACCAGTCATATTAGGTGCGCTTGGAATCATAAAAAAGGAACACAACAACACTTTAAAAAATCCCTGAAAACATTATCTTAGGAGCAATAAATGTCTTTATAAATACAGCCCATACACCAACAAACACTTTGTCCATGTAACACTAGTGATGTTATGGGAGTCAGATAAACAAATCAAGAAATTTATCCATAAAAACACACTTTTATCTGCCTGAGGTCTTCTGCAGACTTGGTGGGTAGAGTGACCATAGCAGAAATAGAAATATAAGGATGATGATGATATAATAATAATAAGCTGATGTAGGCAAACCCTGTACCCATCAGTTGTTACGTAGTGGAGGGGGGGTTAAAAACTGAAGCCGTAGATTTTATTCTTGCTGCACAAGATCAAAGTTAACTTGAATTTACCAAGCACAGATATTGAAAACTTGTTTTAACCCGAAATGCAGATTCTGTGATAAATATCCAGAAACAATTGACCATCTTGAATCAGGTTGAACAGTTTTAGTATCCACTGAATATAAAACTCGACATGATAGATTGGGCCAATATCTGCACCGAAAAATCTGCGACTTTTACGAGAAGGAAACAATAAGAAACTTATATGGACATCACCCAGACCCGGTTTCAAAGATAGGACCTGTAACAATTCTATGGGACTTTACAATACACACAGAACAATCAAAGACCACAAAAAGAGCATGTGCCTTCAGATTGATATGGCAATCCCTGCAGATTGTAATGCATGTTTGAAGATCTTCTAAAAACTCTCAAAATACAAGGATCTTAAAAGGGAAATCTCAAAAATGTGGAACATGACGACATCAATAATTCCGTTTGTAGCTGGAGCCTTCGGATTTAGGAGAAAAGTTTCAGAAAGGATAATTGAAGGGATTCCTGGAAGCCCATGCCTTAAAGAAATACAAAAAAAATTCTATTCAAAAGTACAGTTCCCACATTATGAAGAGCTTTATCAGTGTATAATGTGCTTGATACTTGGGCTTATTTTTACGAAAAATAATCAGTGGGAAATTTCATGGTGCCATTTCTGACCTCAGGTCTTTGGTTGGGACCCCGAAGAGAATGTGTAGAAAAAAGAAATGAAAGGAAATAATAATAATAATAATAATAATAATAATAATAATAATAATAATCGTAATTATTATTATTATTATTATTGTCTATTTTTCTTTTTTTATTACGATTAAAAGTGCATGCAAAATTCAAGATATATAATTTGTTTTACAACAGGAGAGAAGATTTAAAAAAATATCTGGAAATATTGATTTCTCATTTTGAAAAATTACCCGGAAGGATTTTGTCTATATTTCTGAGATGAGGTATTATTACAGTATATAGTCGGACTATTGTCCTCATCTTTGTCGCCATATTGTCACAACGTTTCAGCCGTTGTACGCTCCGGCCTTCTTCAGGTGGTTGGAATTTCGAACTGGACCCTTTATTTCGATCGCTGGGGTAGACTGTTCTAATTCCACGTGCCATGTTTGATGGATGTCAATTATCAGTTATCTCCTGCTATCCAGTGACAGACCCAAAGAAGGTGAGTTCAATTCCTGGTTAAGGCAGTGGAGAACTTTCAGAGGGAAAATTAGCAGGAGATAACTGATAACTGACATCCATCAAACATGGCACGTGGAATTAGAACAGTCTACCCCAGCGATCGAAATAAAGGGTTCAGTTCGAAATTCCAACCACCTGAAGAAGGCCGGAGCGTACAACGGCCGAAACGTTGTGACAAATATGGCGACAAAGATGAGGACAATAGTCCGACTAATGTAAATACTGTACCCGGAAGGATGTTTCACAGAGAAGCTAAAACGTGATTGAAACAATAAGGAATGTGAAAACTAATCGAATAAATCCATCAAAATGAAAAATAATGAATAATTATTCAAATAACTCGTGATTAAATTAAGTTAAACCAAATCTCAGCCGACTATAAACATGCACAAGCAACAAAACACGAAGGGGTTTATTTTTGTAGTCAGAATTGCAGAAGAAAGAATGAGCAACTTAAAAAAGAAACAGAGAAAAGTATGAATTTAGGAGAATTACCTTTTTCCTGTATGGTTTCCAAAAGAGGACATAAATGTAGCCATTATGACCAAAGTGGTGTCTTTCGTGACAACATACTACAAGCATGAATCCACTGGAATTATATATATATATATATATATATATATATATATATATATATATATATATATATTTGTCTGACGATCGCAAAAGCGTGAAACCCAGGGTCACAAACTCACATCAATCCAACCAAATATGTTACCTCTATCTCTGATATTGAGCACTTTCTAATAAGAACCGCGCATATAATATATAAATAATTATATATATATATATATATATATATATATATATATATACAGTGTAACCCGGATATAAGAGACACGGATATCAGAGAAACCTGGATATGAGAGTGATTTTCTCTGGTCCCAAATTAGAGCCTGTGTTAATGTATATAAAATAGACCAAACCCGGATATAAGAGAGTTCTTCTTCGGTCCCGACAATACTTATTTATATTTATATACATACATTGTTCACACACACACACACACACACACACACACACACATATATATATATATATATATATATATATATAAATATATATATTATGAAATGAATTAAGTCTGACAATTATTTAATATATTTTCTCTTTATACGTTATTCTAATAGTTACAATTTAAGTAAATGACCTGTTTTTTAATTAAACACAATTAATTCCATTTATTGGTCTGAATGTTCGAGAAACTACGTAGAAATTATTCGTTCGCCAACAGGAATCGAACACGTGTCCTATATGGAACCGATATTTGATCTGAGTTGCTATGCCACTTAGCTATAGAGAAGCGTTTGGTTAGCGAAGTCCAAATTAATGTTTTTTGATCATTAATTTGGACCTTATAAGATCATTATATTTGTGTTGTCAGATGGTAATTCAGGTAATTGGTTGTAAGTTAATGTCTCATTAAGCCCTGTTAGCGAAGTGATTTCGCCATTTAATTCTTTGTATAAATTGTTTCTTTATGATATAAAATATAAGCTGCACACTCTAACACAAACTACACACACACACACACACACACACACACACACACACACACACATATATATATATATATATATATTCGTTAATTTTCCGTGAATTTTATAGATTTTCTTTAATTTCCGTGAATTCCTGTGGAATTAAATTTTGACTGTGTGACCATTAGGATGTAGGTTAGCTCATCGGTCTCACCCTCTCCCTCTCCCACCCTAGGCTCTCCTACCTCCATAATATGAGTCCAGTAATACCTTCTTCTTCTCCCCATACCTCCCAATAAGTCCCCAATAACACACACTGTCTCTTTCTTTCTCCAAATAAACAGTACACTACAAACTGATAGCATAATCAGTTTGAAAAATCTTTATGAATTAAAAAAATTCAAATTCGTAGGTGAAAATTGTCATTTACTAAAGGTAACTTTATATCAATTGTAAAGAAAGGTGTATATATATATATATATATATATATATATATATATATATATATATATATATATATGAGTGTGCGTGTGTGTTTCATTGAATAATATGCACATATTGTATCTACTCATTTTTATACTGATCCTTTCCAGTTATCTAATCAGTGTATTGATGTTAACCTTCATCACTGTATGTAATTTCATTTGCTGTGCAAAATTTTATTCCGCTATTGAACGTGACTTCGATCCTTGAACAATAGCGTGATCGAATTTCATTGCTGCGTTGTCATGCCCTACTATGCTAACAAAAAAAAAATGTAAGTGGAATTAACAATGGAGATACTGCAATTAAATGACCTTGAAAAAGAATGCAGCGGAAAGGGAAGTAATATTAATAATACAGTGTGCTAAAGGTTAGCGTAAAATTCATCAAAGAAGGAGACGTAAATTTTTTAACCCAAATACTTCCGACTTTTTCTAAGATCATTTTCATTGGGGAATTATATTTAAATATGTTCGTAATAAATTTTGTTGGTTGTGATATGTACAACACTATACTACACCCGGAAAATAATAAAGAAAATCTTTAAATTCTCGAGGTCCTCTATATCACCGTCCTAGATATGGCGATAATTAAATCCGTGTCCTGGGTAAGACGATAAACTACATCGGACAGCAAGGAATTTGATTGGGAAGTTTTGAGGAGTCTGGAGCACATCTTAATTTCTGGTATTCCCAGATCCACCCTAACCCGGGGTTGTAGCCCCTGTCAGATTCGTAGTTATGGGTAAATAATTACCCCCCCATAAAGGGTCAAAACACTATCAAAATATAAAAATACATTTTAAAACCAGCAATACTTTTTTGGAAGGATTATTACCAAAAATATATTTTTGGAAAAAATATCGGCAGCAATATATTTTTGGGTAAAAATATTACCAGCAATACATTTTTGGGAAAAAATATTACTAGCAATAAAAATCTTGTCGGTATTAAATAACCCATTGAGGTTGATATTCCGTAAAACAAAACAAACCAAACCAAACCTCTGTATCGATATCAACCAAACAAAACATATTAAAATGCATATAACATTTAATGCCATTTTACATTACTACCATTTCCTGGTTAACTCATTGATACTGACACACTTTTTTTTTGGCAAAAATTCCACAAGAGCGGATAAATTTTAAATTTTAAAATAGTGTAACGGGACGCGTTCGCGCGTGTTTTTAAAAATCACCATGACAACGGAATGCAGATTTTTATCGCAGTTACAATAAGTTAATATTTGTCATTTACCCCTGAAGATGACCTTAGAAAGGATCAAAGGGTACTTGTGTAAAAAATCTACGGCGTCTTCCTTGATGAATTTCATTTTAACATCAAGTAACCGATTAGACAAATGTAAAGAATCAGTATAAAAATAAAATGTCTATATTATTCAATGAAGCAGGTTTGAATGAAGATACGCTGCACACACACATATATATATATATATATATATATATATATATATACATGATTTTCCAAGCATAACTTAGATGTTGCACAAGGCCGAAAGTAGGGGGCACCCAGTGAGGATCGAACTCACTACTCAGTCGTAATTGTTCTAGCGAAACAAGCTTGTTAACCATTAGACCGTCTAGAGGTGCCCAACACACATAAATGTAATTATTTACCCGCTGCCCGACAGCAAGATGCGGCACAATGCCGAGTTTTAAATTAGGGTATCCGAGTCCGTAGGCTCGGGCAAAAATTCCCTATAGACCACGTAAAAAAAGGAATCAGTTTCCCGAGACGACACTCTGCCCTTCGAGCATAGCCTCATTTGGGGGATACCCTCTGACATGTGCCAGGTAAATACACACACACACACACACACACACATATATATACACACACACACACACACTCCCAAACGGTCACCCATATAAGTACTGACCAAGCTTATCTTTGCTTAACTTTGGTGATTGTACGAGAGTCGGTGTTTCAATGTGATATGACCGGAAGTCATATTGGGTAATAATTAAAATACCAGGTGTAAGAGCAAAATTGTCAAATTGGTAGATAAATCTTTCAGCTGTTGTATCTTAGAAACGATTAAAGATAACTTACTGGAATTTTTATAACACAAGCTTAACAGAAGTATCGTGATGAAATGAACCATAAACAAAAAATGACATGTTCAGCATTACTTAATCATAGTTCACGATTGGAATATATATATAAAGAAAGAAAGAACAATAAGATATATAATCCAGTGTTTTATAGATATTTTTATTTTTACAAAATAGTGCTCAATGTAAATTTACAGAGCAATAATATTATAAATTAATTGATTTAAAATATGTTTTTTTCCGCTACACAGTTCTAACCATGTTTCAAAAATGGAAGCTAAAAGCCCCGAATTTAATTTTGTAATTAATTTAAAGACATTAGTTTCATTTCCTGGAAATGGAACTAATGTCTTTAATTAGCTTTCATTTTTGAAACATGGTTAGAACTGTGTAGCGGAAAAACATATTTTAAATCAATTAATTTATAATATATATATATATATATATATATATATATATATATATATATATTATTCCAGTATCATTTTCAAACTTATTCAAAATGATCTTCGCCCTCTCTAACCGTCTAAATTTCTGTCCTGGAGAAATAAGGACTCAGTTTTCATGGATGATTTTATTTCATTAATTAAGTTGTATATTTTCTAATTGATATTTTTAGGTCTAAGTTGAAATGATGACCCCCTCTTCCTGTTGTGACCTCCTGATTCAGTTTTCCTCTCGACTGTTCCCTCTTTTTTTGAACGTATTCACTGTTCTCATGATGATTCTTGAAAGACGTTGAAGACGGAAACCAGAGTATGAATGTTGGTACCATTATTGAAAGACTGAATGATCATTTTTACTCTCACCATTGTTCAGTTAGGAAGACAGTGGTTATGTCACAAAACAATTTTAACCGGTTCTCATATTTTTTTCTCCGAATAACTCAAAGGATTTCACAGTGATTCTTTCGAAAAACGGTGTCAAGATGGCTAACCGTCTTATCTGAAAACCTGGACAAAAGAAACTCAATTAGTTTAGTGTTTTTTTTTAGATATTAAACATTTTGTTGGGTGGACAATTATGCCGTTACACGATTTGGACAATTTTGCTGTTACAGCCGATATATGTTATATTAAAATGACACCTATCATATCAGTACATCTTCACGTATCCCGTAGCCCATTAGGGTCATAGTAACACCACATGTACTACAGCCATAGAGGCGGTAGTGTGTCTAAAACAAAACAGACTGACGAACACAAACCCTCTTCAAACTTGTGCATCTAGATATTTCTTTCTCCTAGCTTGTTTCTTACAACAAAACATGTTAGCACAGTCAACCGTGATATTTAACCCATAGATGCTGGGGAGAAGAGATGGAGTCATTTCTTTCCAAGGGCTATTTTTTGTATTTAACGATTAATTAGTATTCGATATATAATTATCTTTTATGTGCCGTGACCTTTGGGATAGTAAGTGACCTGTTATGGCTCTCCACAACTTCTTGTACGTCTGAACTCTGGACAACGTTTGTCCACTTATGATCACTATCAAGGACTGTTCTGTCATTCAATTATATATACACGTTTAGAACTAAAATGCGCCTAGGTGGTGTTTAATTCTCGAAGCCCACATTCTTCTTTTTATTACAATTTTATGTATAAATGGCATTTTAGTTCCTATTTTCTTTAAAAGTGTTATTTTCTTTAAGCAAGTGTGCATTCGATTTGTTATGCGTAAAACATCCCTTCACAGCTGGAACCCCGCATACCACGTACACAGGTTCAACATAACCGTGATGGGTAAATGCTTCGGTATACCAGGTTTGGATGTGTGGGTGGTGTAATGGATAATGGCTCGG
Organism: Acanthosepion pharaonis; assembly: GCA_903632075.3. Taxonomy (NCBI): domain Eukaryota; kingdom Metazoa; phylum Mollusca; class Cephalopoda; order Sepiida; family Sepiidae; genus Acanthosepion; species Acanthosepion pharaonis. Next base: position 775,877 of record CAHIKZ030000404.1, on the reverse strand, counting down.
AATTGTTAATCGGAGGACCTAGTTCCTGTCTCACTTAGGATCTTTATATTCAGTTACGCGCAAATAGCCGTGGGAAATGGATGGAACCATCTCCTCTCCTCCCAATTAGGGGTTCATTAGTAAAACTAGTACCACTAAATCATTACTATCTCCCTTTCTAAAAAAAACAAATCTTAAAATCTATAAAATATTTTCTGGCGTCAAATAACCAGCGAAGGGTTGATAAACCGTAAAGACGGATCGTTCAATCAATGTAGAAGCCTAGACGGCCGAAAGATTGTGACCATAACAACCAAGCATGATGGTTAATATGATAACATTCATAATAGTGATAATTCTTTATCTGAAAAAAAATTCGCCATCTTACTAATCATGCAAAAAGATTCTATCCTTCGATTTTGTTTTTACACGTATTTTATATATATATATATATATATATATATATATATATATATATATATATATAGGTATTTATATATATATATATATATATATATGTATATATATATATATACGTATTTTATATATATATATATATATATATATATACGTATTTTTATATATATATATATATATATATATATATATACACGTATTTTATATATATATATATATACACATACACGTATTTATATATATATATATATATATATATACACGTATTATATATATATATATATATATATATATATATATATATATATATATATATATATATATATATATATATATATATATACACATTATATATATATATAATACGTATATATATATATATATATATATATATATATATACACGTATTATATATATATATATATATATATATTTTTTTAGTGAACATAGAAGTCAACACTTGGAGGCGACTGGCTGTTTCAGGCTAGACGCAATCGTCAGGCCTGACGATTGCGTCTAGCATGAAATAGCCAGTCGCCTCTGTGTTGACGTCTATGTTCACTTTTATATCTGTATTTACATACGTTCTATCTATGATATTGAGCACTTTATTCCGTAAATATAGCATATCTTAAAATTATATATATATATATATATATATATATATATATATATATATATATATATATATATATATATATATATACAAGTACCTTCCACTGAAAGAGAACAATAAACATGTCTGTGTTTATGCGAACAAGAGAATAAAAATGGTAAACATGGCGTGCTTTGGGGGAAAAAAACGAACACTATCAATAAATGACAATTACAACGTTATCAGATAAAACTATTTACATTTAACGCAAAAAAATACAGGTATCAGCTCCATTTATTCTCAGAGAAAGAAAAGTACAAATAAGAATAAAATACTGCTGTAAAAGAAGAAAAGTTAAAGACACGTGAAAATAAGACATGCGTGTTTGTGAGAAATAAAAAACTGCTGACGTCACAAGATGGCCGACAATGATAAATGTTTTCAGGGCGCAAGGAAGCCGATCTTCACCTGTGAGCAGATTCCTAATTGAAAACCCATAACACGTCAAATCTTTCACCAATGGTGATATAATTTAATGCCTGTGCCTCGGCACATTGATCGCATCGATTGTTTTTACAGTTGTTGAGCGAGAAGACTGCTGAAGACAGCTAGCAATTTTAACCAATCTTCAAATGAAAATTCACTACTAAAGGGAATGTAAAATTGCTTTTATTTCTCCCGCTACTTGAGTCATCTCACATTTTATCTCGCGTTTTCTTCGCCCAGTGCTTAAGGGTCGTTATTTTTCTTCTTTCATTATTCGTTTTGTTTTTATATGTGAGAAATATAACTCCGGCAACCACGGTAGTTGTACATTTATATACTACGGTGAAATAAAACTCGAAAATATTTTTGCAACAGTTTAAACTGTTGGTTCAGATACTCCACAGCCAATATATGCTCATTTTAAATCCTTTTGAATGCATTATTTTAATAAAATCATTTACAACGCATCATAATTACAAATTCATTTCCAATGCATTTTTATCGTAAATTAATTTAAAATGTATTCTTATAAGATCATTTATAATGTATTTTCAGCATAAAATCACAATGCCTTCTTATAAGAGATTATTCTCAAGTTATTCTTAAATCATTCCCAATGCATTCTTATAGGATATCATTTACAATGTGTTCTTATAATATTCCCAATGTTATCTTATAATACATGATTTTCTTATATACTTTCCAATATATTCTTATGAGATAGAATTTCCAAGGCATTCTTGTATGATATCATTCCCAATATATTATTATAAAATATCATTCCCAATACACTGTTAGAAAATATCATTCCCAATGTATTCTTATAAAATACCATCCCCAATATTTTCTTATATCCTTCCCAATTTATTATGTGAAATCATTCCCAATGTATTCTTATAAAAGAACATTGAAGTTGTATACTTATAAGATATAATTCCCTTTATATTCTTATAAACTACCATTCCAAATGTATTTTTATAAGATATTCCCTAAGTATTCTTATAAGAAATCACTTCTGGGCATTCTTATAAGATAATATTCCCAATGTAATCCTAGATGCCATCTACCATTTCCAATACATTCTTATGTGAAATAATTCCGAATGTATTTATATAAGATATTGTTCCCAATGTATTATAAAATTAATTACCAATACGTATATAAGAAATCATTCCCTGTGCATTCTTATAAAATACCACGCCTAATGAATTCTCATGTGATATAATCCCCGACATATTATTATAAAATATCATTCCCTATGCATTCTTATAAGATACCATTTCCAGTGTAATCTTTCTTATATAAGATACTAATCGCAATGACTTATTAGATATCCTTGCCAATGTATTCTTATAATAACAAATCCAGAACGTATTAAGCTAAAGTACATGTTGCTGGTTTTTATATGAAATAATGAAAATAATATTGAAACTGTGTTTATGTAATATCCCTAAGCATTTTGTTCGTTTCAAAAACTAACTTTTTGTCAAATATAACAAATACGCACTAATAGGCTTAATTCAATAAAATCTGATTAATTTAGTATTGATAAATAGATTACATTTAAATCAATGGTAAGGTCAAAGTAGACACTTACAAAATTATAAAAAAAATCTTGATTCTTTCCCACAATTTTAATGATAATGGTTATATTTGTTAGACGTTAATTTAGTATTAATAAATAGATTACATTGAAATCAATGGTAAGGTCAAAGTAGACACTTAAAAATAATAAAAAAAATGCTAGATTTAAATATAAAATCAAGTAATTTATCACTGATACTTGGCCACAATTTTAATGATAATGATTATATTTGTTGTTTCCTCAGACGGCCATATCACGTCGAAGTTGAGGCTGGCCAGAATTTAAATGAATGACCGCTGGTAAATACAAGACCTTGTAAACTAAGAGAGAACCCTAGCAAATCGGCAATGGACACAATTTCGCTAATCACACCAAAAGTAGAGCTAGATATTTGAATATGAACCTGAACAGTCATGTTCTTAAATAGCCTCATCAGATCGAGATTTTGAAATAGATGTCATTTACGGCGTCAAACCCGTTCAGGAATTTCAAATTGTCAGCTCTATACAACCGCTTTCTAAGATCATTCGGTAATAATGGCTTTAAGCGTGTGAAGCTGATGAGTTTTGGTGGAGAACACAGTTCTTCAAACAGTTCTTTAAACATTGTTAAATGGCACTAAAGAAACACAAATTACTATACCACATAACAAATAACAAAGACTACGTCACTTGAGAATTTTTAAAAGCAGCACCAGTTGAAATGGATACACGTAAAACTTGAAGAGAAAATACTTTCCTCAACAAAATGTTTAAATTCCATACAGCTTCAAATAAAAGGTTAGGAAGTGTTGTGGTACGATCCACCTAATTTACATAGTGGAGTACCGACCATATAAATATGGGTTGGTACTGGGAAGAGAGGGAAGTAACAAGAGATCCAATCCAGAGACTCTGCCCGACTGCGATTAAGTCAACCCATTCTACAGGAACAGTCTTCCCAAGAATATACCAAAACTAACTGTAAATCTTGTGTACCTTTTCCTTGTTTCAATTTTTGTTTACGTACATTTTGTGTTGTATTATTATTATTCCATGCTTATCCAAGTTTCAACAGGAAGGAAACTCCTATTAATACTGGAAAGAATGATAGCAGTGAACTTCAGAAATTTCCTGAAAAAATATTTTAAGAGAAATATTTTATAAATTTCAACAGACCCTATTAGTAACTCCTCGTGAGTAAATGTCGAACGTTTCCTTTTAAGGAATCCGATGATATTACCATTCAAATTACCACCTGCCATTTCTCACTTCCGGCTTCTTATCTTTCTGGAAACAACGATCTTTAAAATTTTCATCATCTCAGAGAATTCTTACCTTTTATTTGACCGCTCTCCTAGTATTCTATCGCTTTTGGGTAACCCTGGTTTAATGCACGGCAAGAATGCTTTGATTTTGTTGGGAGGATCTAATCGATTGCTCACTCTTGTCGTACATTACAAGAAGCTGTGCTAGCATTCAGAGGGTACAGAAAATTCGACTTGAGCTAATTTCATGGTGTCTTTCTATAGTTGAATTGTTTGAAAAGCCTGAACTGGTCTGTGATCTGTGCAGCGTGAAGAATTTTACCAGTGTTTTGCCAGGCCGTGATCTGTGTGGCGTGAAGAACTTTGCTAGTGTTCTGCTAAGCTGGGATCTGTGTGGCGTGAAGAACTTTGCTAGTGTTCTGCTAAGCTGGGATCTGTGTGATTCTCAGACTGTCAACCTTGTATGGTGGGGTTTCTGTCTGTCGACTTGCTCGCGCACTTGTACCGAGTCTGCCCGAGAACGTCAGGAGGCTGCTTTGCGCTTTCTCTTGAATGGATGTACTGGATGTCAACCTGCCGTTAAAATTCCTGTGGGACCGACTTTACAAGAGACTCTGTCCTCCCAACTTCCTGTATCTGCTGAGAGGGTAATCGGATAGGTCTTTCCTTCAACCTCAACACATTCTTGCCGTACATTAAGGCAAACGCCTTGCGATTTATCGCATTGCTTGGGATGAAATGACTGCAGAAATAACGGATGTCAGATAAGACTATTTTTTACCTTGTTACTTTAATAAATAAAAAATAATAATTTTAATTTCAATGAAGGATGAAAAACAAAAACTGTAAAGAAGAAAATAAATACAAGAAAAAGGAATATTTTTTTTTTCTTTGGGGAAAATGTATGACAAATTAGAAAAAGTTTACTTGTGACGCATTTCTTCCTTTAGGACTTCATGGGACTAAATTTATTGTGTTGGTGAGACTACACATGGGTATGACAGATGGGTGCTGGGAAGTTTAATTTTTTTTTAATATATCTAGCCAAATTCATTTGGAGTCTTTTTTATTTTATCACTTTTCAAAGTAGGTATTCCACACTATGATATTAGAAGATCTGCCAGCAACGGTGAAATATTGTAAGAGCCATGGCTCATATTTACGCCCTAGTGAATTACTTTCTCCTTTGATTAGAGTAGCATTTTTATGTCAAAATTGGGGTCAGTCTTGTTACGGTGGACCACCAACGCATTTGACGTATTATTCTGTAAAATATAACTTTTGTGATATAAAAGAAAATCTAAAATTTCCAGCAGCCCTCAGTCGTGCGATTGTGCAATCGTACCAACATAGAAAATTTAGTCCGATTAAGTTCTGAATGACGAAACGTGTCACAAATCAATTTTTTTCACTTTTTCCCCCGATCTTGATGTATAAAATATATATCGCTATATTAGATTTTTCTTAAAAACAAAACAAAAAAAAAAACAAAAAAAAACGAAAGAAATGAATTTTTTTATTATTATTCGCCCTGTAGGTTTTCTGAATAAAACCCTTTTTCTCCCACTTCCCACTTTTGCATCTCTCTTCCAGCTTCTTAAATATATTGCCAATTTTCATCGTTTGTCTCTTTGAATCTTTTATTTTGTGGACCTTTCTCAAGGTTTCTTTGGCTTTCAGTAACCCCCTAGTGTCTTAGCGGATTTATCATCAGTTACATTCAACTTTGATTGAGAAAGGTCCACAAAAGAAAGAAGATTCTTTTTCTTTTGTGGACCTTTCTCAAAGTTTCTTTGGCTCTCAGTAACCCCAAGTGTCTTAGCGGCTTTATAACCAGTGACATTCAACTTTGATTGAGAAAAGTTCACAAATGACAGAAGATTATTTTTCTTTTGTGGAACTTTCTCAAGTTCTCTTTGGTTCTCAGTAACCCCAGGCATCTTAGCGGCTTTATCACCAGTTACATTCATCTTTGATTGAGAAAAGTCCACAAATGAAAGAAGATTCTTTTTCTTTTGTGGAACTTTCTCAAGTTTTCTTTGGCTCTCAGTAACCCCAGGCGTCTTAGCGGCTTTATAACCAGTCACATTCAACTTTGTGTTACTTATCCGTTATTCTACTGAACAAAAGTATACGAGTTTTCAGCACTAGCAAACCCAGGGGTTGAACCCACATCTACTTGGGAACTAAATCACTTTTAATGCCATGCCTTTTCCGGGTCTCATCCCAGGTTTCTTTCTTTTATTATCTATGAATTTCCATGCATTCTAAGTGTTATGGTCCAGGTTAGGACCAAGGAAGAACAACAGGAACACAAGAGTAGAAATAACGAAGGTATATTACACGAAATAATAATACAAGATGTGGAAGGTGTTAGTATGACTGTCAGTTTGGTTTGGAGTGAACTACTATCGGCGCAACTCGATTCGGTATCTAGAACCCCCCCCTTACGAGGGTTACATGTGGCACAAGGCCGAGATTAACGTGGGTTTCCCGAGCCAGTAGGCTCGGCCAAATATGCCCGTAGAACCCGTATAAACGGGATCGGGTTGGTCAACCTCCCCGAACGAGACCCTGCCCTTCGGCGGAGCCTCGTCCAGGTTCCTCTCTGCTCAGAGGCAGAGAGTTCGACCGTCAAGCCGAGAAGCTCGGCTTGATTCGTCCCTCTCTCTTGGGAGGCGTAGTATACATAGTGTTAGGAAGAGTTTATTCTGTAGTCATAGGTAAGGACCCATAACACTAAGCAAAGATAATGCAATGGCTACCGTTGTCTTGTTTGAATCCCATGCTTTTCTGATCGGTAATCAACCAAGTTTAGTGAGCCCTGAGTTTCTTTCTATTTAATCTATAAGTAGGAGAATAATTGGATTCATGCCTTTTTCCAAAAGCACTGTTGCGAAATTGAACGTATCAGACTAGCCAGGAATTTGAACTCGGCTGGATGATTCCGTTTAAATCACCGATGTCCGTTACCCTACCCACACGTTCAGATATGTTTTTAATCGACGGTTTAAACCACTAGGCCATGCGTACCTACATAGATGACGGAATCGGAATACCAGGTGCTGTAAGATTGGATGTGCCCGTGGTGTGACGGATAATGTCTCGAAATTGTTAATCGGAAAACCAAGTTCCAATTCCAGTTGAGTTCGTTATGTTCGCTTATGTTCAAATACCCTTGGGTAATGGATGAATCCATATGTCCACTCAGCTATGGTTTAATTAGTAAAACTTGAATCATTAAAACAAATTTTTAAAAAAAGGATTCTTACGATCTAAAAAAATATTTTTTGGGTTTTAAATATCCTGCAAAAGGTTCATAAACCGTAGAAAAAAGAACCACTCAATCAAGGTACGAAGACAGGTATCTGAATTAGGTCGCAAGATCAAAAGGTAAAATTGATAATATTAAAAAAGATGACTATGCTACTCTGAATAGCAAAGGGTATCTAAATTTATAAAACAAAAGATGTGTGTGTGTCTGTGTGTGTGTGTTATGTATGCACGTCTACTATTTCAATGAAATTCTACACACGCATTGAAAACTTATTACAATGCTTGAAGACCAAATGTTCAATATCCAGATCCCTAAGGTCTTGCAGGAAAATCGATAAAACTGAAGATGGTTACGGCTTTTTGTAAAAACCAATGCAAAGTTACACGTGAACAAAATGTTTACTGGATGAGCTGATGTTTTGACTGCTTAATGCAAAACATAATCCATGTCACAAAGATTATGTAGAATGCGTGATAGTTTTTCCTGCGACAATTGCTTCATCCCAAAATTTGCAAAAGACTATGAAAAAATCGAGATTTTCTTACTACTTAAAATAAAAACTTGAATAACCTCCTCATTTTTTTTTATTCGATTTTCTTCAAACCTGTTGCAGAATATATGCCATCATGAAAGAAATAAGAAAAACCACAAAAACTTGTTTCAAAAACCCTGATTCTTCATCTGATGCTTTCCAGATCTGCCATGTAAATTACATATGACACCCAAATTGTCTTGCGTGAATGTTTGGTTTAGATTATTTAAGTTAAATGGACCAAATCTGCGACAAATAAAATCGGTTTTTGCCGTCTAGCCAATAGTTTCTTCATATGACTCCATTCGAACAACCATTGATGCAGTGAATGAGAAGTATTATTGAAGCGTTAAAAAGGAAAAAATCCCGAAGAATCTCTTATTATCCCCAGATTTACAGTAAACGTTCGAAGGAGGAGGAGGGGTCGTTCATGAGTTTGCACTTGCAGTTGAATCAAGCTCTGACGCTTAATCCCTGATTTTGTTTGATTATTAGATTTGTGAAAAATGCCATGCTATTTGAAAGTTAGTACTACCAAAGGAAATTAACTGAATATCTAAAATATTGAAACAATTTAACCCAGAACAACGACAACGCAATGTTTTACTGATGGAATTCCTTTATTATGAACAATCAAACACTTTCGAATTGACAATTCTAGATAGGGGGTGCGGCTATAAAGTGGGTGCGGTTATACAATTGCAGTCATGTACATTTGGGAAACGCCGGTTACCCCGGCTAGTTAATGATAATGCGTTATCTAAAAAATTCAGACAAAAATTACGTCCTTTGAATGTTATTTCTGTCCGAATTTCTTTCCATTTGCAGTGGATCTGTTTTTCTATTTTTTTGTCTGTTGTTGCCGCTTTTTTTCTTCTCTCCATTTCTCTATTTATTTCATTGGTCAACTCTCACATTCTGCGTAATTTGTTTTAAAAAAGAAAAAAAATCTGAATAAATAAATAAAATAAGAACTTCTATTTACGACCCACTGCAAATTGCTTCACCTCTTATTGTACGAATTCGAAACCTCCACTTCTCCTGCGATCTATCAAAACAGAGCTGGTTAATTACCTCATGCAGATTCCAATTGGTACAAACAGATCTGTTTAACCTTGTCTCTGGAGATGCGTTCGTTATTTCATAAATAAATGAAATAAAACTGTTACATCTGCTCCAAAATTAAGCTGAACTCCACGATTACCAAATAAATTTAATCATGCGTGCGAATTGAGACCGACAAAAATACGTTTTTTTCGCCGTCGTATAAATGTTGGATGACATTATGATCGTGACGTTTTGCTGGTTTCAAATGAAACCCTTTTACCTCACGTGAGAACGTGCAGGACGTTAAGATTATGCATAGAATTCCGGATTCTGCGTGCTAGTGTTTAACCTCTGCCCTCCTTTCCAGGTTATAGAGAATTTGTATTCATGAAAATCTGGGATTTAATTACATTGTTCCCGGAATTACTCCACCAGTTATTCCAACGAATATCTACATTTCTGTTGTTTTGATAACAATATTTTGGTCGGAGAATTTTCAGGCTTGTTAATTCTGACACTGTTATTATTCTGTTATTATTTTGAGCATATCACGTTGAAACATCTGTTCCAGTACGATCATTGAAGTTAAGCAACGTCAAGCCTGGTTAGTACCTAGGCGGGTCAACACTTCCAAATACCAGATGCTGTCAGTTTAGATACAATTGTACATTTGATTTATTATGCGTAAACATACATTCACAGCTAGAATTCACCATGTTACGTACACAATTCAACAGTATCGAGAATGGGGATAATTTGGAAATACCAGTTGCGGAAACTATTGATGTAGAGGTGGCGTGATGGATAACGGTTCTACATTGTTAATCGGAGTGTCGAGTTCCAATTCCAGTCGGGTTAGTTGTATTCGTTTTCACAGAGGTAGCATTGGGAAAGGTATTAATCCATCTTTTCTTCCAAATCTATGGGTTAATTAGCAGAACTTTAATAAATAAATCATTATTATCTCCAAAATATTCCTACGAACTAAAAATCTTTCTGGCTTTAAATAATCTATAAAAGGATGATAAGCTGTAAAAAACAAACCAATCGTATTATTTTGAGATCCTCTTCGATTTTTAAATATTTCGCTTACGTGATGATGGCCATGTTACCCGCAGATTAGAAACAACACATTTTCCTTAGCAGAAGACGGATTGCGAGAAAGAGAGATTCATGGAAATTTTCTCGAACAAAAGTGAAAACTTTAGCTGCTACTTGGTACATTTCAAAAGGGTTCACAAAATTCTTCTTCTTCTTCTTCTTCTTCTAATTATTATTATTATTATTATTATTATTATTATTATTATAATTATTATTATTTTCTTTGATTTCTGGCGTTTACACATTTCTTTCCGGGTCCCGCCCAGGGACCTAAGGTTAGAAATGCCATATCAATAAGAAGGCACCGTTTTGTTTGTGGTCTTTAATAACAATATCTGGGCGGTTGGTTTTGATTGTTCTGTCAGTGTGTATTGTGTAGTCCCATAGAATTGTAACAGGCCCTATCTCCGTAACCGGGTCTGGGTGGTGTTCATACCAGTTTCTTTCAGTTTTTCTTCCCGTAGAAGTTGCAGATTTTCCAGTGCAGATATTGGCCCACTCTGTCATGCCGGGTTTTATATTCAGTGGGTGCCAACATCGTGCAACCTGATACAAGATGATCAATCGTTTCTGGATATTTATCACAGAATCTGCATTTTGGGCTGACACAATAATTTAGTATATGTGGTTGATATTTCCTAGTTAGCAAGCATTGTTCTTGCGCAGCAAGGATAAAACCTTCAGTTTCCGCTTTCAACCCTTCACTACGTAGCCACTGATGGTTACGGGTTTTGTCTACGTCAGCTTGTTTGGTACGGGCAGAGTATTGGCCATGAAGCGGTTTATCTTGCCATCGCTTCTGTATCTGGTTGTTTGCATTCGTCTTTTTTAAGTATTGTGCAGTTTCAGCCGGTGTATTGTGCTGTAGTTGCATCTCTACGCTTATTTGAAACTCCATTTTGAATTTGTTGGCTTCTTTCATTACGGAGTAAAGACGCTTACTACTTTCATGTTCCTTGACGCATACCATCATCCAGACTTTTGTAGTTTCCTAGTATCTTTGGAGGCCAATTGTTGAAGTTTTGTAGGACAGTTCTAGTTGAACTAATCCTCTGCCTCTTTCAGATCTGGGCACATACAGACGATCAACATCAGCTTTGGGATGATGCATGCGATAGCAAGTGAAAAGATTTCTCGTTTTGGCGTCCATTCGCTTAATTTCAGCTATAGTCCAGTTAAGGACATTAAAGCTGTATTTCACCACAGGGACAGCCAATGTGTTTATGGCTGATACTCTGTTTTTTGAGTTTAGCTCAGTATTTAGTACCAGACGTACACGCCTGTAGTACTCTTTTCTTATTTTTCCTTCATTTGAGTGTGTTGTATGCCATCTCCTTCGCTAATTCCTAGGTACTTATAAGCTTCATCATGCTCCAGTTCCCTAATCTTTGTGACAAAATCTAAATCTATTAAGGGTGTTTCTGTAATTCTACCTTTCTTGAATGTTACTTTTGCACATTTATCTAATCCGAAGTCCATACCTATGTCGTCACTGAAGTATTTTACAATATTGAGGAGGCCTTTCAACTCATTGTCGTCTTTGGCAAAGAGTTTGAGATCATCCATGTAGAGTAGGTGATTGAATATTTTCTTATTTATTTTGTACATTTCCAAAGTCTTAAGGATCCAAGAATGTGGACCACTATCAAAGGCTTTACGATAATCAATCCACGCTGCACTTAGATTCCTGCGTCGTCTCCTGCAATTTTCCAGGATCATTTTATTTATCGGAAGTTGATCTTTGCAGCCATATGAAACTCTTCTGCATCCCTTCTGTTCCAGCGGGAGAATGCTGTTTGTTTCGAAAAAGGAATAAGTACGGTTCGTCAGTACAGACGTATTATAGTTATTATTATTATTATTATTATTATTATTATTATTATTATTTATATTGTTATCATTGTTATTATTATTATTATTGATTTGATATCCTCTCGAAGATGTTTCGGCCAGGTGATGATGATCAGACCTAATCTTCTAGATGTACATTATATGCATGTCACTTTTCTTGGCCCGTAAACTCTTCCAAAAGCCAAATGCGCATTCCCAATGATATCATACGTCCCTCAAGGCGTCCTGCGTAGCAGAAAACTTCTGGAAACAGTCCCGAGTGTTTCAATCACAAACAAGACAGCTTCATCTGCTAATGTGTAAATTTCTCCGATTAGATATGCCAAGTTTTGATACCTCTATATTGTGGCCCTTTCTATCTTCAGAATGTTCTCTTCGTCTTCATCTTGTAATTGTTATTATTATTATTCATATTAAAATTAATAATAATAATAATAATTTACACTTGGAGAAGGCAACGGAAAACCAAGCCACTACTCATCTAATAAATCATAGCAATTCACAAACATATGAAGATTTTGACTTCACTGCCTTGCTTAGTTTGATTTCAATTAAAGCAAAAAGATATGGAGAAACAAGATCCTGAAGAAACATGGAATTTAAAGAAAGGAACCAATCTTAGCAATGTAAATTATTCTGAGAATCCCTTTGCCATTTATTCAAAACTTAGTAAAAATTAGAACTGGTTATTACAAAACTATTCGGACTATTGTCCTCATCATTGTCGCCATGTTTATCACAACGTTTCAGCCGTTGTACACTCCGGCCTTCTTCAGGTGGTTGGAATGTCGAACTGAACCCTTTATTTCGCTCACTGGTGTAGGCTGTTCTAGTTCCACGTGCCATATTTAATGGATGTTAGTTATCTCCTGTTAATTCCCCTCTCAAGGTATTGACCTCACACTCTTTGGGTCCTGTCACGGGATCTAACTAACGCCTTTATCCACTGTACCATGTGTCTTTGAGGACATCTGTGTTTGAATTTCTAGGTATTATAAACCTAATGTATTCTCAACTTATTTTTACCAGTGCTCATATTGCAATTTTTGCTGTTATCATTGTATTTTGTTGTTGTTGTTTTTTTTTTGGTTTTTGACAGGACCCAAAGAGTGTGATTTCAATAGCTGGTTAAGGTGGTGGAGAACTTTGAGAGGGGAAATAACCTGAGATAAGTGACATTCATTAGACATGGCACATGTAACTAGAAAAATCTAGCCCAGTTAGCAAAATAAATAGGTCAGTTCGACATTCCAACCACCTAAAGAAGGCCGGAGTGTACAACGGCCGAAACGTTGTGATAAACATGGCGACAAAGATGAGGACAATAGTCCGAATAATGTAAACAGTGTACATAATACCACATCTCAGAAATAGAGACAGATACTGGTTGGTACCTGTTGTAGAGTAGTTTTCATAATGGAGTCTTGTATTTCCCTAAGTCGGTCCTAAAAAGGTTCGACGTACAAAACGTTAGGAACTTGAAATAATAGGTAATGACGCAGCAATCTAGTTGTGGTGGCTGAAACTTTAATGTCCGACATCGACTGACAGACCAACTCACTGAACTCCCTCTGGCGACTGCTACTACTACTACTTATTATATGTGGGAGAGTCTATTAATAATAGAATAGGTATGTTCTAGTATAACAGTACCACTAAAACAGAGCGGAGAGAAATTTAAATTCCAAACTTACCAGTGTGGATAATGTCATGGATAAATGACCAAATGGAAGATTGAAGAGCCAGTTACTGTTTTACGCGCACATGCGTTTGGGAAACGCATGAATCCACATTTTCTCACTCCCAACCAGCTATGAATTAGTAGAACTTGCATTAGTAAAATTGTTACACTAGTTTACCAAGAAATTTAGGAAAGCATAAAAATAGCTGTTAGAATCTAATTTTTAGGTGCTGATTTCAGATATGGAATTCGTTTTTAAAGATATTAAAACGACTCATTTGTTCTGTTTTTAAGCTTTTATCTTGTTCTCAAATTTTATTCTAATTTCTTCACTCGAGTTAGAACAAATGATAAACAAAAACCACAACACACCTGTAAATACAAAAAAAAAGAAAATGTAAAAAACATGTGAAAAAATAACATATTTTCCCTAAGATGTAAGATTTTCTCTGACATATAACCTGAAAAAAAAATGCATTGTTACAACTGAAGAATACATGTCCCTATAAAATTATGTAGTTACATTCCATCATATATATATATATATATATATATATATATATATATATATATATATATATATATATTGTTGGGGATTCCGTGGAATGGAATCCTGCACAGTAATTGAGATACAAAAAAAAAAAAGTATATTAAACGTAAAAATACAAACTTGAAGTGAAGATTAGCAGTCCAGGAATGCGGGTTAGTAGAAAGTATATGTACAAGTCTCTGTAAGTAAACCGGAATCATCTCTCTCTCTCTCTCTCTCTCTCTCTCTCTGGACTCTTGTATAACTCTCTGAGAACACTCTGTGTCTGTCTCCGTATCTCTAAACCTGTCTCAACCTAACTCTACGTATCTCAACGTATCTCAATATTTAACATTCCACCCACGAGGAATATATGTGGCATAAGGCCGAGTTTAATGTGGGTTTCTCTGAACCCGTGGCCTCGGCCAAAAATATACTCTTTGAACTCGCCTAAACGGGTTCAGGGCCTGTCTACCTCCCCGGACGAAACCTTGACCTTTCAGCAAAGCTTCGTCCGGTTTCCTCTCTGCCAAAGCAGAGAGTTCGACAGACGTCGAGACTGTATCACGACGTAACTCAACAGCAGGTATTCTCCTTGTCAGTAGAAGTATACTTTGGCCGAGTCCATCTTATGTTAAAAGGGGAGAGCCCCACAACATATACCAACCAAATTATTTGTACTGTATAATCTCTATAACTTTGTCTCGGCATTTATTGAACACACACACATTGGAACGTTAAGGTCGTTTCCTTTGTCCGCTGAATATATTTGTCTTTAAGATCAAAAAATGAATATGATTTGGGCTCAGAATTTCAGCTTTACAATTGGATGCGTTAGAAAGTTAGGACATGACACCTTTTGCTGGGACTTTTTTTTCATCCATTTTTCAAGTGAGCAAAACTACTAGGAGACATGTCTGACAGGTGTTTCTTATTGTCTAGGTGTTGCCTTTTAGAATGATTGTTTAAACATTAAACAGTCCTAGATGACTATTCTAGGTTTTAGCCTTGACTTTTTCTTGTAATTGCACCTTCTTAAAGAAAAAAAAACAACATGAAAAGAGAGCTGTCTATGGAAGGAAATCAAGCAATTTTGATGCTGAGAAAAAGGAGGAAAATCGATCAGAGCCTTTGGATAAATATTGTATAGCCAACACAATAATTTGGAATGTCCTTACAAAGAAAGAGACAATTGGTGTACTGAAAAAAAAAAAGCCATAGAAAAAGTCGACCAAGGAAAACAACAGAAATTTATGAGAGAAACTTTGAGAGTGTTGTGAGAGAAAAACAACAAACAATAGTCAGTGACATACTCAAGAACTTCCTCAGTGCAGGAGTTAAGGTTTTCAAATCCACATGCTCTCATTAGGAGCAGCGGTGGTAGCGTTTTTGCTCTTGCTATACAAACAAAATCGAACGTGTGATGAATGTAAACGTGGCGCCAGTATGTGAGGGATGCATGGTAAATGTGTTGTTGCATGAGAATGACTTTTTCTTAGAAAGTTCGGTGCGTCTTCCATGCCGCAGCGTCTTATAAGCCAGAAAAAAACGGTATATATATTTTGATAAATATCTTAACTATTCGATCGCTTTCTCTCTACTGACCTATTTGCAAATATATGTACAACTAGCAGTAGAGCCCGGCGTTGCCCGGGGATGTAACAGTCAGAGATAGATCAAGTATCGACAATCATAAAGACGGAAAAATAAGATTGACAGAGATTATTGTTTAGGGTTGACGGACACGCATATCTTAATTAGTTTTTTTTTTGTTGTTTTGTTTTTTTTACGAATTGGTCAAACCCAAACTCAAACAAAAGCATTGTTTTCAATCGTTATGAGTCTACCGATTGAATAGAATTTTAATATAAGCAATTGTCTTGTAAATGGAATTTTTAAAGCATTATGAATGTAAAAATAAAGAAAAAAGTGTGCAAGACAATAAGAAACACTACCTGCCAAAAAAATGTAGGAAATCCAATCCCAAATATAAATGAACACACACACACACACACACACACACACACACACACACACACACACACACACACACACACACACACACAACCTGGGTTTTATAATAAGTATAACTCGATATGAGTTGTCCTTCTTTCATTCCACGAAAGCGATGCCTCTTAATTGTGATTTCAAATTGATTTCGTGCAATATAAATTGTGTTTTTCCCATTTTTGGCGCTGTCAGAACCACCTCAAAGTAATTTTACGTAGTCCTGTGAAGTTTTGTTGAAATCGGTTGAAAAATGTAGGAAATCTGATCCAATATATAAACGTACAGACACACACACACATGCAACCAAGGTTTTATAATAAGTATGATGCAGTACAAAAATTTGACGATACCCTGGTAAATTTGTTTAAATTGGCCTATAACGTAGTTGTTTTTTACTTTACATGAGAGAAAATGCTTAAAAAAATGAGACAATTTTTTATGAGAAAGTTTGATTATGACAAAAAGAAGCATTTGGTTCTCGACATTTTTATCCTCCCTCAGCCCTGATTACTGCAGCACAATTTTTTTGGCAGTCACTGTAAAAGTTTCTCAAAGTATAAGTTTGATAATTGATTCCATTCTTTTTTCGGTGACTGTAAGAGCTCTTTTTCATTTTTTTCACTCTTCTGTCAAATTCAACCTATGCTAATTCTGGGTGAGGTTCAAACTTTAGAACTTTACTGTATATATATATATATATATATATATATATTGAGGAATTGCAGAGCCGAGTTCGAATTCCAGTCGGAGCCATTACATTCACTTACGTGCTAATACCATTGGGGAAGGTATGAATCCTCTTCTTCTCCCTCCAGCTATGGGTAAATAGCAGGACAGACTGGGTTCTATAGCCTTGGATGGCAACTGGTCTAGGAGAAGGACAACTCTGAATTCAAAACCGGCGGAGGGTCGTTTGGGGACCTTGTGGCACTTAGTGCACCAGGTCTCTGTATTCGTCTCTTCAAAAAGTGTGGATGATCCTGCACGAAGCCTTCACCACTATAATCAAATCTCATGTGCCGGTGTCGGGCTGTCGGTTTCTTGAAACTGATCTGTTTGACCCTCATACGTCGAATTCGACGGGAGAGTCGACTATATATATATATATATATATATATATATATATATATATATATATATATATATATATATGATGGACTCTCCCGTCGTTTTCGACGTATGAGTGTCTTTCAGTTCAGTTTTTATGTTTATGTTTCATATGAGACAACAATCCTGCACGGGATTTGCAAACAAGTCCACACGAGGGACATGCTGAAGGGTTGACCGTCACATGGGTTGATGTATTAGCGCGAGATTTAGCGTTAATTCTTAATTCACTCATAGGGTTGAGACGATTCTTTTCAAAGTTACTTATACCTCGGGAGCAGGTATTTCTCCAGTTTGCTCGGTTTTCAACAGCAAGTTCGAACTCTTCTATAGGGATGTTTGCAGCATTTAAATTGTATTCAAGTTTATCCTTGAAGCGTAACCAACGATGGCCTACGTTACGCTTACCATGAAATAGTTAGCTATACATGAGGATTTTCCGCATCCTAATACACACACACACACACACACACACACATATATATATATATATATATATATATATATATATATATATATATATAAACTATAATTGAGAGAATAGAAAAGTTCAGAGCAGATAACATTAGAAAGATTTTAGAGTTCCATGAGAATAAGTGGATATGACGTTTTAAAAACGCACTATCCAGCCGGGCTTAACCACAAATTTAACAATATAGATAGTATTAATCTATAGCCCCATAAATCAGGGCCTACACACATTTCTCACCCACACAAGACAGACATGATTACGGAGTGTTGAGGCCTCACACTTATACACACCCCCACAAAAATATACACACATCATACTCACTCATTCCCTAATCAGCCAAATGATAACACATACGCATAGTAATATACACGCTTACACACATCATACTCACTCACTCCCTAAGAACCAAATAACACACGCACTTAACAGAGACACATCCCCTTTCCAGGAACCGATATAATTGTAAAAATGACCAAGGGAATTACGAGCAGTATGAATCCATTCAGCTGTTATCTTAAATAACAACTTAAAAGAGACTGTTTCAACAACACAAGCACTGACCCAAATTCATGTTAAAAAAAAAAAAAATGAAAACTACAGATAAATGTTCATTTTCTCCATCAAGATATTCATTTTTTTTCTCCTGATGATGGCAATGTTGGCCGAAAGTAGTCAGGGAATCAAACTGAAATAATAATAAGAACGAAAGAACATTAATATACAAACCCAGTGTGTCTGAAGATTTAAAATTTTTAATATTTTTTATTGTTCAATATATATATATATATATATATATATATATATATATATATATATATATATATATATATATATATATATATACACCTAGTGAGCCAGACAAACCTACCTAGGTTTCACCTAAACGGATCGTCAGGGAAAGCTTGGCTAACGAGGCAAAGAGAAACACATATTTATAGGTGATAGCTAAAATCATACCACGTGACAAAAAAAACAAAAAAAAAAGAAACAACCTAAGTGGGGGGGTAAATATTTATTCAACAAAAAAAAAATCCTCAGTGGAAAGTCAATAACGGGAAAACGTCTAATTTAGTAGCTATAAATATGTGTTTCTCTTTGCCTCGTTAGCCAAGCTTTCCCTGACGATCCGTTTAGGTGAAACCTAGGTAGGTTTGTCTGGCTCACTAGGTGTATCTAGGTCTGCTCTACGATTGTATTGAGCTCTTTTGTTAGTTGTTACTCGTATCGGGGTTTTTTCTTTGGGCTTCAGACCTGCATCTGTGCGATTTTTTGTCGGTAGAAGTTCATGTTTGTACTCTTTCTTTTTTTTAAAACCTTTTTTTCCCTCGAAATTGATTTGATTAACAAATCAAAAATTCGAGGGTTTTTCGAAACGAGTCTAGTTATCTATATTTATATATATATATATATATATATATATATATATATATATATATATATATATATTCTTCTCCTTCTTCTTATATGTACCTTGTCTATTCAGGATTTGGGTGATCCTGCCCATACCGAATGTTTTAACTTTTGTAGACCTTAATAAGTTTTGTCTTTTTGCTATCTCTCCAAATCCGTGTTCTGTCAACCATTTACATAAACTCGTTAGGGAGGTCATTCGTTACTTTCCTCTTGCATTCAATATATCATGTTAGTGTCAAATTCTCCAGTCTTTCCTCAGCATGGGCCCGAGAAATTTCAACTGTCTTTCTGATTCGAAGTATAAGTGTATATTTGCTCCCATCTTCAGTCTTTGGTTTTCGTAGCATCCTTCTGTAGATCAATGTTTCCTTTGCCATAATTCTCTTCTTCATCTATCAATAAATTGTCCAGTATTCGCAGTCTTATATGGCTGTCAATACTGGAAAATTTAATCCTAGTGATATTACGTAACAGTTCAAAATCTCTTCATTATTTCTAATGATTTTTCTATCGTTTCTTGATACTTTTCCCAATAATGTACAACCCACAGAATACCCGGGAGCAATTCGATGTAGAGAGCTATAGAATAAGCGGTTAGAGGCAAAATTTAGATGTGTGGAAGAAAACGGTTAACTCTTCAATTGAACAAATTAAGATTGTAATGGTCGGGGAAGAATCATTTTGGAAATCGTTTCCAAAAAGCAGCGATGAAGAAGCCGTTCTAAACCTCACCAGTAGAATACGAAGTGAATAGGGGTGGTACGCTACAATGGGCATCAAATGACGGATTTTCTTTCTTTTTCTGTTAAGATGCCGCTTCCCTTCAGGATGTAAGCGATCATGGTTCTTCTCTTACCCCTATCCCTGGTAGCTCTCAATAAGTTTTGTCCCATTGGTACTTCCTCCAGGCCATGTTCTCTCATTCACCTGCTTAAGACCGCTAGGCATGTCATGCATTGCTTTCCCTTGTCTCTCTTTCCCTTTATTCGATACGTGAGTATCAGTCTGTCCAAATCCTCCTTCCTCATTACGTGTCCCAGAAATTTCAGCTGCCTCTTCCTGATGTTAAGTATATGCTTCTTCCTTGTTTGCATCCTCTCAAAAAACCTAATCGTTGCTCACATATTCAGTCCATGATATCCTTAGCATCCTTCTGTAGAAGCATATCTCAGCCACCTCGAGTCTCTTGTTCATCTTTGAGGAGACCGACTAACATTCGCTGCAGTAAAGGAGGACCGATGTCACGTAGCAGCCCAGTAATCTTTACTTTGTTACCAAAGAAATCCTCGTAATACTCAGCCTAGCTTTTGGAATGTGTCTTTGGCCATGCCAGTCCTTCCGTGTCTGCTATCAGTACTGTGTGATCTGCGTATCTTATGTTGATATCCTTAGCATATTTCTGTAGAACCATACCTCAGTACCCTCGAGTGCTTTCTTCATCTTTGAAGAAACTGTCCAACATTCGCTGCCGTAAAGGAAGACAAATGTAACGTAGAAAGTCAGTACTCTTTTCTTTCTTATCAAATATTAAGTTGGTGCAAAAATAATGACGTAATGATGTCGTTTTTTAGCGTTAAAAATACGTCCAAAAACGACATTATTACGTCATTAATTTTGCACCAACCTAATAAATCCTGCTGTCTCGTAATACTCTGCTTAGCTTTTGGGATGCGTCTTTGGCCATGCCAGTCCTTCCGTGTCTGCTATCAGTACTGTGTGATCCGCGTATCTTATGTTGATATCCTTAACATTCTTCTGTAGAAGCGTACCTTAGTACCCTCGAGTGTTTTCTTCATCTTTGAGGAAACTGCCCAACATTCGCTGCCATAAAGGAAGACAGATGTAATGTAGCCATTCAGTACTCTTTTCTTACCGTTACCAACGAAATCCTCCTGCCTCGTAATACTCTCCCTAGCTTTGGGAATGCGTCTTTGGCCATGCCGGTGCGTCTCAGCGTTGCACTAGCCGTCCTCTGTCAGTACTGTAGTTGTTTGCGTATCTTATGTTGTTAAGATTGTGGCCGCCAATGACGAATCCCAGTAGGACTTCCAATCGTCTCATTATTGCCTCGCTGTAGTGAATCGGTAAAACTAAGGAACGTGGTTCGTTTGAATATTTTCCATGGAAATACCGATAGAATAGCCAGAGACTGTCTGTTTATTTTTTTTTTTTTAATCATTTCACCCCAGGCAAGGCAGCTGGTTACAGGAAGTGAAAATGAGAGAAAAGACTGAGTATTGGGAGGATTGAGGAAAGGATAAAAGATGAATGGGATTCAAGAAGATAGAAGATGGCAGTTAATGTTGCATTTAAATTTTTTAAGATTCTATTTATCAGGTAAGCAAGGAAAACGGAAATGAGTTCTACTGGCGGGAAGTGTGAGGAAAAGAAAACTGTTGCAGCAGAAGTAAAGGTTGCCTTTAGCTATTTCAAAAGTAACAGTGTGGGACCTAAAAGCCAATCTAGTAACACACTTAAATTCATGTAATCTGAGCACCAAGGATAAAAGCTCGTCAGAGCAGTTACCATGGAAATGTTTGTAGTAACGACAGAGGGAAGTCACGCAACTTTGATGAGACAGTGACTAAAGTCGAGGTGCCAGGTCAGGATAGATTAAATTACAGATACTTCTTTGGATTTTGTCAAATTCCTCGAGCTGTACAGAGGGAGAACCAGACCACATATGTCAGCAGTATTCAATGCACGAACGATTTCTAGATTTGCAAATATGAAAGATGGATTCTGACGAGAAAAAATTCTTTGGCACGACACAGTGACCCAACTTTCCTTGCAGTAGAAGCATCTATTGATTCGATGTAATAAATAAATAAAGAAAATTATATGTTATTGAATAGGCTGAAACGATTACTTTAAATTGTTCTCCTGGCTATTGAATAGACCCAATTATAGGAGATAAAATAATCATTTTCTGGTCCATAATTAGATCTATTCAATAGCTACGAAGAATAATTTTAAATAACCATTTCCGAATATTCAATAGAATTTAGAATAACAACATAAACCGAAAATAAGTGATGTGCCTACTCATAATGCTTCAGAGTCTACATTTATAAATAGTCGAGCCACAATCCAAAACACATGGCCGGAAGATCGCGTCAAGCCCGAAAAAGGTTATCGCTTCTCGACGTTGATATCAGTGACATCACATTATTTACACACATTCTATACTAGATAGTGAGCAATATTTTCTAATAAATATAGCATAAATGTAATTATTTAAAAAAAAATTAAAATAAAAGTTCTTTAAAAGATTACTGTTCTTTACGTTTCAGCTCCTAAACTGAAGCAAGCATATATGAATTGGAGTAAGTCATAATGATGAGATATGTGCTTTCGTCAGACGGGAATTTCAAACTTTGCCCTATCAAGCTGGATTCCATGGCCGAACAGGTAGAGGCGCACATTGGCTCAAAAACCGTTTTCACTGATTTGTCGGGTGGGGGGAGCGTGTAAAAGAGGAGGCACGTTCGATTGCTCACGGATGCACGATTTATCTTTCGCCTCGTTGGCATTAATTTCACAGTTTTCACAGTCGTATTAACTCAAACAGGTGCCCCACGAAGCTGAACATGAATAGTAATTACAAATACCTTAAAACTATATTTTAACAGACACACGCACACAAACACGCTTGCACACACACACACACACACACACATATATATATATATATATATATATATATATATATATATATATATATATATATATATAAATATTGAAAATTGGTAATTGGTAGGGATAATTCCAAGGAGGGCATTAATCTAAAGAGAGCTCAATATAAGTAACAGAGCAATAATAATAATAATAATTAAAGACAATCCTTAAAAATCGGTTTAATTTATTTCATGAATATTCCATTGTTATATTCAGACCGAATTTTTATTAGAAATAAAATCTATTTGTCCAGACAAAACTCAACCAATCGACTCATATTAATTGTTTTTACTTTACTTTCTTTTCTTTCCCGCCATCTCTCTACCTCTTTCTTTAGATCCTGCTCTCTCACTTCCCTCTTTCTTTCTTTCTTCCCTAAATTTTAATAACAGAAATACTTCGTAAAATTTTATTACCAGCAATAAATTTTTGTAGAAAAAAAACAACCTATTACCAGCAATATACTTTTGAAGGAAAAATATGTACAGAAATAGTTTTTTGACCAAAAAAAAAATTAGTACCAGTAAAATAAATGTTGTCGGCATTAAATAACCCATTGATGTTGATATACCGTAAAAAAAACAAAATATATATATATATATATATATACCAAACCAAACCAAACAGACCAGGACCAATAATATTGCTGATTCTTCTTTGGATCATATCGAGGAGTTCTAGAGAAATGCCAGGGAAGCGGACCATCTCTGGCAGCAATATTCTAAGCATGGACGAATATTAGACGTTGTAAATAAGCAAGATAGATTCAGGAGAGAAGAACTGTCACGCCCGACACAGTGAATCGACTTTATTAACTGCTGGCTTAGCAATGCTTTCGATATAGTCTTTCAACTTCATGTTAGCTGAGAATGTTAGTCCGAGAAGACGCAACGAGTGACTTTCCTAAAGGATAGCATCAGCCCTAGCAGAGAGGCTTAATCGAGAGAAGTTTAGTTTTAAAGGAGTTAAAATTGACAAACCATCTTTTGCCCCAGTTAACGACGATCACGAGGTCCGTTTTGTACATCAGTTGCCATTTTAATCTTGTCGGACTGATTGGTCTTAGTATTGAGACAGGAGTAAATGGTAGTGTCGTCAGATCCAAGGATGAGTCAGAAATGACATTTGTTTTGTTACATAAGAAATAAGGAACATAATCAAACATATCGTATATCAAGATTTAGCTGTGTATCAGAGGTTGACATCGCTACTTCACAAATATCGTCGCCATTTTTTTCAATGGCAGTGTTCCACCAGGAAACGAGGGCATGTAACCCAACTTCAAAAATTTCAGCAGCCAATTACTTACAGCCAATTAATGCAGCCAATTCCTTATAGCAGTTTTCGCTAGTGTATCACTACCATAATGTTTGCCCCTCAGTAACTTTTCCATTGAACTAAAGAGATGGAAGACTAGGGTTACTATGTCTTCTGGTGATGAAGAAGGGGAAACTTTTGCAAGGAATTGACCAGTTGTCAAATTTAGAAAAAAAATCAAAAGCAGGACAAAGACTGGGCTCTGTCTATATATCTGAGTTCAGGTACTATGTACACTATTTACATTATTCGGACTATTATCCTCATCTTTAGTGCTATATTTATCACAACGTTTCGGCCGTTCGGAAGAAGACCGGAGCATACAACAGCCGAAACGTTGTGATAAATATGGCAACAAACATGAGGAAAATAGTCCGAATAATGTAAATAAAGACAGGGATCTGTAAAAATTAAAACGAACATCTAACAAGACACACAGATCTGACTTTTTCGGGCATTGGCTCCCTCAGTCCTTTTGCACACGTGATAATCTTGGACTTTAACAACAAAATTCAACTGAAGAATCCAGGTGTAGCGATACAGAAGTAGATTATCTCCCTTTGTGAAAATAAGATACATAGGTCACGTGACGGAACGCTTAGTAACGTCTCTCGATATATTGACGAAAACATCAGTTCAATTCAGTCAGTTATACAGTAGCAAAACCTCGAGGTTGCTTTCTTGAGCCTAGGTCCCTCTCATATCCTTGGCAGAGGCTGAATCTACCTTCCCGGCAGTGTTGTTTCCCATTGCGAATAGGTATTTCCCGGGTATAGAAACTTCAGCCCGCAGTCCTCATTTTGGGAAAACCCAAAATTCGTTGTTTCGCATTCGTGGAATATATCCTCGCCTTTGACTTAGATGGATCCTGTCCGTTTGAATCTGGTGTCCGAAACATGGCTTCTCCAGACACAGGA
Source organism: Acanthosepion pharaonis (assembly GCA_903632075.3). Lineage (NCBI taxonomy): Eukaryota > Metazoa > Mollusca > Cephalopoda > Sepiida > Sepiidae > Acanthosepion > Acanthosepion pharaonis. The sequence continues at coordinate 750,637 of CAHIKZ030000404.1, read as the reverse complement.
ATATCTTCATATTATATGTAAGACCATTCCTTTTTGTTTGTGCTTACACTGCTTTGCCATGCAGATATGTGTGATATATTATTCTTTGCATAGTACACGTGTATTTATGTAAATATAGTTTTAATAATATAAAAGTCTATCTGAGAACAAAGCATATTTGTCATTCTTTTTCTTTCAGTTATTCTGTTCCGTCCATAAACAACGGTGTTATTTTATCATGGATATTATAATGTCGATTATGGGGGAAACGTCTATGGGAGAATAAATGTTTCTTCCTTCGCTCTAACCTGTTGCACAAACATTAGAATTGAGATATTACTGAAACCATCACAGGTGTCATATACATAGTCCGTATAAGAAATGACAGTGCGAGTCAAGCAAGAAATAGGCCCGCTGAAAGACATCATAAATGCCGTTGGGAAGAGAAAGTTGAAAGGTTATATACACGTCATAAGTGACAACATTTTTTCTTCTGCCATATTATAAGGTACGGCCTTGGGGAGAAAAGTGGCAGACGGATGAAAATATGGGCTGAAAAATTCTCTCTAAACTGTAAATCATTGACAGAGCCTAAGATATTGGCACGCAACCGAGACAGACGGAGGGAACTAGTCATGTGCTAAATTGTACAGCGACC
>CAHIKZ030000404.1:682500-745000 GCA_903632075.3 Acanthosepion pharaonis | reverse complement strand
TGTAACACGGTGGTGGAAGCAGGACATGTTGGAAATTTTCGATGACGACAGAGCTGAAACAGAATTAAATAGCAATTAACAAACATTAACTACAGAAAAAAAAAGTTGCCCTCCGTTCATAGAAGGTTTTGCTAAGTTTATAACCGCTGTCTTCTACTCAATTCGCTTCGCGCAACCGTATTTATGGACATTCACGCAAACTGGCATGCGGGTATGACGAGGGAGAAGCATTTCGGTGAATCCCCTCCGGCCTACGTCATAACTTTGGAGAATTCCCTCACTCCGCCCTCTCTGTTATTATCCTCTCTCACCGATTGTGAGCGTCGGTGTTTCCTCCATCCTCCTTGATGTCTTATCTGCGCCTGCTACCTCGACCATTTGCCGTCCAGAAAAATCAGTTCCAAATTCAGTTATTTGCAAAATCTACTTTCACTTTACAGCCCGCATTTGCAGATATGTCTCAATCAACAGTCCTCTCCCCAAGTCTGGGTCACTATTCCAGTGTTCAAACTGCTCCACATATGACGTTTTTGCGTGAATTAAATACTCAATTCTTCAAAATAAAGGGTTCAGTTCGACATTGCAACCAATTGAAGAAGGCCGGAGCGTACAACGGCCGAATGGTTATAATAAATATGGCGACAAAGATGAGGACAATGGTCCGAATAATGTAAATAATATATATGTATATATATATATATATATATATTATTTTTTTTATTTTTCTCGGCTATTTATATATATACTGGTCAGTTAGAATAAACTACAACAATCAACGCCAAAACCGAACAAATGGCTTTAATTAAATTCTCAAACCAAAACAAAAATATTAAATAAGTGATATAAACAAACTTTTACTACGTTAATAAAAACACCGATTAAAAAAAAACAAATATAAATAAATAAATAAATAAAATATGAAACAAAAAATAAAAATAAATAAAAACAATCAAAATAATTTAATCCAAATAAACAAATAAACGACTTCCGGTAAAATGACCGCCATAATAGACTACCCACAATGCACCACTGACCCGTATATATATAAATAGTCGAGAAAAATAACAGCACACGTGGCCTGACGATTGCATATAGCATGAAACAGACTGTCGCCTCTAAGTGTTGACTTCTATGTTCACTTTTATATTTACACACGCTCTATATTGAGCACTTTATCCGAATTTTCTTGATGGCCAATACATTAAAAGTGAGTTCATGATTCGTGGTCATTTTGTAAGAAATATGGTAGATCTGGCTGAACCGTTTCTAATTTCGCATCCCTATTTTCGAGTGGGAACTTGGCCGAGTGGTTAGGAGATTTGCTCTTAACCATGAGATCCGGGTTCGAGTCTCACCTATTTTCAGGAAGGTGGCTTCTTGACGTCAACCTAACGTTGATCTAAGGCTTTACGAGTGAAATTGGATATTTGGGAACCGTCGGTGCTTGAGCCATCACGAAGTCGCAAGTCATCGTGACCGATCATACTGGCCTTGTTAATACGCTCTCCCTCCCAGATAAGTGCATACTCTCCCACAAACTGTGACTATGATCAGCTGGAGTATCGACGTGGGGCTCTGTGTGTGTTGAACAAACACAGGTGTGCCACTCTAGCAGAGAGGCGTACTCCGATATGAGCGGTCTCGTGTTGCTATTATTATTATTATTGCTAGCTATTTGAATATAACAAGCTTGGTAGCTTATATTCGATTTGAATGACTGATTTCATTCCGTTGAGTTGTTTTTTTTTTTCTTTTTCTTTTAGAAGGAAAACGTGATAAAGCTCAAACAATGAGTTTGCCTGTTCATCTCAGAAAAATGTCTCTGAACCCTGATTTAATTAAAAGTATAAGAATTACTTGCTTCCATGTCAGTTCACAACAAATTGAAAATGTTCCCACTGCACGCATGCGCAAATTGAGCTTCAGAAAAGTCTCGACTCTCACCTTGCGAGGGAAACATTATCCTTTGTGTAAAATGCTTTCTATATTTTTTATTCTTAGTCACGTATATTCAAGTTTACAACAATGTTAAGAAAATATGTTCTTGTTTTTATTACTATTTGAATTATTTTTCTAATTAATATTTGAGATTAAACGAATTAGCCGATTGAATATCTGATATCTAGTCAAACTAAGATATTTTTTATTTTCTTTATTAAACGTTAATTATAAGAGTGATGTAGTCATTTTCCGCATACCTAGAACAAACCCTAAAACTAGTAAATTATACTTCGTAATCAATCGGTGTTTTTAGGGGTATTTTTTTGTAATTAGTTTTTATATAAAAATAGACTGCTGAATTAATTTTTGTTATCAGAAATCATAGTCATTTTAGAAACATATTATAAGCATTATAGGATCATCAGCACAAATGGGTTACGGCGAAATCACATGGAAACACTGGTCCTCGTATGATCGCCGAAGTTAAGCAACATTGAGTTTGCTTAGTACGTTGACAACAAGGACTTTAGTTTTGGACGAGTGAAGGCTGTAATCGATAACGGCTTGGATTTGGAAATCGTAGAGCGGAGTTCTAATTCCAGTTGGGATCGTTATCGTCACTTACGATGTCTGGGAACGTATGTGTGTGTATGTCTGGGAACGGAATGAATCCAACTCTTCCCCCCCACACAATAGTGGCTGATTAGTAATATTTATATCTATAAATCTTTATTTTTCTCCAGAAAGCACCCTTACAAACTAAAAAATATTTTTTCGGTTCAAGTAACTCCCAAATGTTGAAAAGCCTTAAAAACCAAACCGAGCAATCAATAAATACAATGTGAGATTTAAAATATTTATATATTCTTTTTTACAATATGAAAATGAAAATGAATTAATCTCGAACATTACACACCAACATTTTAGTCACAACAGTGATAAGCATATATATATATATATATATATATATATATATATATATATATATATATATATTTATTTATTTAAAAATATGATTCCAAAACGCGTGTTGGAATCATATTTTTAAATAAATAATTATATTTATGCTCTACTCTTGTATCGAGCACTATTTTTTAAAAATAATAACAAAAATACTAAAGAACGTGGGATTATTTACCTAACGAGTTCTTTCCTATTTTCTATAAATTTTTCACATATATATATTCGCTTGAGGATGAAATGGAACTAATGTCTTTAATTTAATTGCAAAATTAAATTCGTGGCTTTTAGCTTCCATTTTTGAAACATGGTTAGAACTGTGTAGCGAAAAAAACATATTTTAAATCAATTAATTTATATATATATATATATATATATATATATATATATATATATATATATATTCGTAATTGTTCACCTAATACAAGTCCCAAGAAGTTCCCAATGTAGTCGGTTATTGTATAAAGCTGTTGTAAATTTTACATAAATTGGGCGGGCGCGCACACACACACACACACATATATATATGTATATAAAAGCGTGAAAAACCCATATATATATATATATATATATATATATATATATATATATATATATATATATATATATATATATATATATGTATGTATGTATGGATGGATGGATGGATTTGTAAAAGCGTGAAACCCAAGATCACAAACTCATATCCATACAAATGAATATATATATATATATATATATATATATATATATATATATGTGTGTGTGTGTGTGTGTGTGTGTGTGTGTAAACAAAGACTTGTAGCTACAGAAGAAGAATAAATAGACTTAAATAGAATGGACTTCATTATTTTACCTTGAGGGGATCCTTTCGGCGAACACTTTCTCAAAAGGTGAACTTTGGCGAGAAGCAGGAAAACAATCAAAGACACATTAGTAAATAGCGAACGAGATGGGAAAATTGGAAGACGATTAAAATAGGTTTTAATTATAAATAAATTAACGATTAAAACAAAATACAAAAATCTTTTTTAATTGTGTTCCAATTTCCTCCTCTCCACCTCTTCCGACTACCACCTCATTCCCTATTTACTAATGTGTCTTTGATTGTTGCCTGTTTCTCACCAGCGTTCACCTTTTGAGAAAGTATTGGCTGAAAGGGTCACCTCAAGGTAAAATAATGAAGTCCATTCTCTCTCTCTCTCTCTCTCTCTCTGTATATATATATATATATATATATATATATATATATATATGTGTGTGTGTGTGTGTATGTGTGTGTGTGTATATAATAAAAAGGCTTAAATACTAATATTCCATTGTCATAATTTATTCCATTGGAATGGTAAATACGAATAAATTATGACCAGGGAATATTAGTGTTTAAGCCTTTTTATTATATCCTTACTCTATCCTGGACATTGAGTTCTACCTGGATTCTATCCTCTTGTAATTTTTTATTCAAAAAATATATATGTATGTGTATGCCTCTATGTGTATATATATTTATATATTTTGCATATGTATGTGTATATTTACTACTAATATTATCTATCTATCTATATATATATATATATGTGTGTGTGTGTGTGTGTGTGTGTGTGTGTGCGCGTCCGTTACTAAACGTTTCTAAGTGTTTTCTGATTTACGCTTTCTAAAACCAAAATGTCAGGAGACGTTCTTAGAAGAATGAGTGAATGTTAAGTATCGATATAATCGATTAAAACCTGACTTTTGTACAGTTTGAAAATCGCCACGACTGATACACAAAGCGGTAATGGAGAAACAAAATGGCAGCTCCCATTTCTACAATAAACGAAGATATTGCCAGTAAAAGCTGAGCTCAGGTGAAAACAATAGGGATAAAGGCTATTTAGGTTATTCCGGACCAAATAACGGTTTGAATAGACAGTAAGTTGAAAGTGCTTTATGGAAGAGAATGGCTGATAACCATGATGGAAGATCATCCTGAAATGTTAACGCCACATATCCTGTATTATTATGTAGCCAAGAAATTATTGCCTAATGAATAGCAATGAAGAACTTGTAGCTTGAAACAATGACATCGTCGCCGACATTTTCACTTTTTCCATAAATTGTCTAGATACAAGCACCTCCAACATGGTTACATTTGTCTATCATAATAAAAATCTTGTTTCGTCTGCCCCTCAGTGGATGCAAAAGGTTTACCATTTTAGGCAGTGTAGTAACCTATTAGTAGTGGTACTCAATTAAGAAACTTTACAAATACCAAAAGTATGCCCTCTGATTCATAATTAATTGATAACCTTGTGGGCTCTGCATCTGTACGCAGCTGAAAAAATATTTAAAAAATTGTGTAACTATGAAGTGGTACTTATAGAAAACTATAGTTTGTTTCATTTGTATATTAGTAAAAAAGAAGGAATTTGCGTGTAAAAAGTACAGAGTGGTCCGACAGTCATGGAACCCCTTACCAAAAAGTAATGAAAAAAATAGAACAATTAATATAGTCATACAAAGTACATGTACTGGATTTAGTTTATTCACTTTGATTTACGCTGTCACACGTCGAGAACGGCGATATAAACATGTTATATGCCGTGCTAATACGAATATATACTTGAAAACAAGGTGGATAAAATAAGTAAAGTTTTATTGTAAGAAAACACTACAATAAGAATAAAGGTAACAGTTATGCACAAGGTCATAGCAAGTCAATGCAGTAGTGAGTGCTACTATCTTAAGTTCGTTAGTTCTCGCGTAAGTATGAATCCTACTCAACAGATCCTAGCTCGTAATATTTACCAAGTTCCCCGTGGCACAAGGCCAAATTTAATGTGGAGCAATCCGATCCCGTAGGCTCAAACAAAAATTCTCTGCAAACCCTGCATAAACGGTTTCGGGTCTGTCTACCTCTCCGGACGAGACTCTGCCCTTCGGCATAGCCTCATCCGGGTTCCTCTCTGCCAGAAAGCAGAGAGTTCGACAACAGCTAATAGTTGAGTAACAGATCCCAGCTAGTCGATATTTAGCAGCCTCCCCACGATGTAGGATGTGGCACAAATCCGAGTTTAAAGTGGGCTAATCCGAGCCCGTACCCTTGGCCAAAATTTCCCCCTAGACCCCGTATAAAACGGGGTCGAGTAGCTGTTTCCCGAGACTGGACTGGACTAGACTGGACTTCGATATAGCCTCGTCCGGGGATCTCCTCTTCCTGGAGGCAGAAAATTTGACCAGCACAGCTGGAACAGATCCCAGATAGTAATATTTACAAACCTCCCCACGGGGTAGGATGTGGCACAAGGCCGAGTTTAATCTGGGTTAATCCGAGCCCGTAGGCTCGGCCAAAAATTCCCCATAAACACCGCATAAACGGGATCGGGTGTGTCTACTTTCCCGGATGAGACTCAGACCTTCAGCATAGCCTGTCCGGGTTCCTCTCTGACCGAAGGCAGAGAGTTTGACTGCACAGCTGGAGCAGATTCTAGATAGTGTATTTACTAACCTCTCCACCCGATCAGATGTGGCACTAGGCCGAATTTAATGTGAGGCATCCGAGCTCGTAGACTCAGTCAAAAATTCCCGTAGAACCCGTATAAAACGGGGTCGATTAGCTGTTTCCGAGAGGAGACTCCGCCCTTACGCACAGCCTCGTCTGGGGATCCTCTATGATCGGAGGCAGTGAGTTGGAACAGCACAACTGGAAGAGTTTCTAGCTACTATATCTACTAACCTCCCCACGCGATCAAATCTGGCACAAGATCGGGTTTAATGTGTGGCATCAGAGTCCGTAGGCTCAGCCAAAAATTCCTGTAGACCCCGTATAAAACTTTATATAGCTTTTTCCCGAGACGAGACTCCGCCCTTCCGGAAAACCTCGTCTGGGCATGCTCCCTGCTCACAGGCAGAGAGTTTGAGCAGCAGAGGTGGAAAAGGTTCCAGCTAGTCGGTATTTACTAGCACCCCCCCACTAGGGTAGATGTGGCACAAGGTCGGGTTTAACTTGGGTCTTCCGAGCCCATAAGCTCTGTCAAAAAATGCCCGTAGAACCCGCATAAACGGGATCGGGTTGGTCAACCTCTCGAACGAGACTCTGCCCTTCGGCTGAGCCTCGTCCGAATTCCTCTCTGCTCAGAGGCAGAGAGTTCCAGCTAGTCGATATTTACTAGCCCCACCCACGAGGGTAGATGTGGCACAAGGCCGAGTTTAACGTGGTTTTTCCGAACCCGTAGTCTCGGCCAAAAATATTCCCTTTCGAACTCGAATAAACGGATTCAGGGTCGGTCTATCTCCCCGAACGAGACTCTGCCCTTCGGCAGAGCCTCGTCCGGGTTCCTCTCTGCCTAGAGCATATAGACCGTATAGCTGAAAAAGTTTCAGCTAGTATATTTAGGTCCTACGAGGGTTGCATCTGGCACAAGGCCGGGTTTAACGTGGGTTCTTCGAGCGCGTATTTTGATTGTATATCTGTCTTCAATTTATGTTTTAAAATAGCATAGAATTATAAAAAAAAAATTCTAAATCTACAAAAAGGCAGAAATCTTTGTATAATCGTCGCTTGTGGTGAGAAAAAAAAAACGGTTGTACTGGTAATCAACGCGTCAAAACGAATGAAACTCAACCAGCGTGAATGGCATGTAGTTGAAACGTGCGTAACAAGATGGCGATCGTGCTCATCTTGAAATTTTGCGTTATTTAATTAGTTCGTAAGAAATCTCATGGATCTCTCGCATCATTCTGTTTCTTTATCCCCTGCCCGGAGCTGGAAGTTAATAATTTGCATACGTAACTACTATCATACTTTTTAAGGTGACGTCATTCATTTTGTTTATTATTATTATTATTTATTAATTCATTGAGCGACTTCGAGAATAGAACGCAAACAAAATGGCGCTGGAGTATAAATAGGTCAACACTAATATGGTCATCAGGACACCGAGTTTGATAAGAATACCATGAAAATCCCTATTGATTTATTTACTGTTGAAATCAGTTTATTATTATTATTATTTTTATTATTATTATTATTATTATTATTATTAACCTTTAGTGGAGAGCGCGATTTAAGAAAAGAAAAAGAAAGGACATAGTGTTTGACAATGTTCAACAATATTTCGGCAGTACGTCTGTCTGCTTCAAGATATGTTTAAAACTAGCATACAATTATAAAAAAGGATTTTTAAAAATCTACAAAAATAAGAAGTCTTTGTATAAATGTTGCTTGTCATGAGAAAAAAAAACGGTTGTTTTTAGCATCAGTCAGTTATGTGCCATGCTTGATAGACACTTAGACGATCATGTATCTTTCGATACATGACTGACGAGGCAGATTTTTTTTTTCCCGCGGTAGGTTGCCATTTCTTTCTGCGGTAGACCAGTTTCTATTCAAGGATACAGAACCCGGTCTGTCCTGCTATTTACTAGAGATGGGGGGAGAAGAAGAGGATTCATACCTTTCCCCAGCTATAAGGTGAATGCAATGGATTCAACTGGAATTCGAGCCTCCGATTCCTCAATCCGAACCACTATCCATTGCTCCACCGCGACTCCACTTAGCATACAATTACAAAAAATTTTTTTTTTTTAAATCTACAAAAAAAAAAGTAGAAGTCTTTGTATAAACGTCGCTTGTTGTGAGAAAAAAAAAACGGTTGTACTTGTAAGCAACGCGTCAAAACGAATGAAACTCAACCAGCGGGAATGGCATGTAGTTGAAATGTGCGTAACATGATGGCGATCGTGCTCATGTTGACATTTTCCGTTACTTAAATAGTTCGTAAGAAGAATTAAACAGTTTAGTATAAATCTTATGGATCCCTCGCGTTATTCTGTTCTCCACCCCTTCCACCGGAGCTGGAAGTTAGTAATTTGCATACGTAACTACCATCATACATTTTAAGGTTACGTCATTCATTTTCTTTATTATTATTATTATTATTATTATTATTTAGTAATTCATTGTCCGGCTGCGAGAATAGAACTAACAAAATGGCGCTGGTGTATAACTATATAAATAGGTTAAAACAAATATGGCCATCATGGCAACGAATTTGATTAGAATACCATGTTTCGAACATATGAGCAACGACGAAGTTTTAATGAACATGAAAACAAAGATGACACTTATACATCAGGAAGAAGCAATTGAAATTCAAATGTCGCGTAATAAAGAAAATCTGCTCATATTATAGAGTGCAGGTATCAGAGTCAGAAAAAAAAAAACCGCGTAACGTGTCCGGTGTGATGGAGAACAGGGTTTAAGAAAGATAACAAAAAGACAAAATTTATATTGAACTACATGAATTCGCGGAGAGCCAATATAGAGACATGGCGCACCGAAGAAAGAAAAAAACGCTCTTGTGCAAATTGTTGGCAAAAGAGGTGTTAGGAGACATTCAAAAAATATTAAGCGTTACAAAAGACAGGAAATTGTGGAGAGGTTTGATCGTTCGCCCTGAAGGAACATGGTACATCAAAGACGAAGAACGAGCCAGTGTTAATGATTGGCAAAATAGCGTTTAGGAGAGATAGTAAAAAATATTTAAGAGCTACAAATGACAGGAAATTGTGGAGAGCCAATTATTGCCATCGCCCTGAAGGTACACAGAACATAGAAGATGAAGGAATTGGTGTAAATTATTGGCATAACATAGTTTAGCAGAGATAGCAAAAAAAATATTAACAATTACAAAGGACAAGAGATTGTTCAGACAGTGCTTCTCTGGTTGTATCTTATGTTGTAGAATTTATTTTGAATTTACTTCGCTTATTCCAGTTTTTCAAACCTTTTTTTTTCACTATTTTCTTCAGTTTCTCCTTACTGTTTTCTATATGATTCATGTATTTAAATTATTTCAATCACACGCACTGACTATACTCTGAAAATACAACCTGTCAATATCCACTTGTTGATAGTAATGGTTTACGGTGTATCATACCTTGTGCTGGAAACACTACTAATTTTATACGGCTGTGCCTACATTTTTTTTATTTTATTCTTAGTCACGTAAATGAAAGTTTACAACAATGTTAAGAAAATTGTTTTCTTTCTTTTCTTTTTTAAATATTTGAATTCTTTTTCTAATTAATATTCGGAACATCTTCAAGCACGAATTAGTGATTTCAATATCTGCCATCTTGTCAAGCTAAGGTATTATTTAAAGTTTTCATTATTGAAGCTTAATTATAATACTAATCCAGTTAATTACCGTACAAATTGAACAAGCCCTACATCTAGCAATGCGTACGTTAACAAGCTGTGTGTAATTTCCTTTTCTATATCAAAGGAAACTTCTGAATTATTTTTTCTCTCAGATAGCACAGTCGTTTTATAAACATACTAACCGAATTAACTTCACCTTGCTGCGTGTCACGTCTTTTTTTGTAACAAAATGATGACTGATTTTATATCATTGTTATAATTTGTGCAGAAAAATGATGCATTTCAGTATTGCTCAATGATTTTTCCAATGTGACCTCCATCTTCTGGCTTTCTCCGACTATATTTTGGATAGGATAGGAGTCATTCCTTTGTTCAAATTTAAATTTAATTTAAATCAAAAGGAAAATAAATCAGTGGGGGAATTGTGCAAAAACAGCTTGATCTGACCCCTTATGTATTTGATACAATACTTGATTAAATGAATTTATGAACAGATTTAAACGTTGATATGACAGTTAAATGGCCACAACAATATATATTGTAAACTACTACCCACTGATTGGTGATTTCTTGCTTAACTTGACAACCATAATTTCTCATTTTGATCTTGCCCATGTAACCTCCATCTTCTAGCTTTCTTTTTCTATATTTTGGATAGAAGTCATTACCTTGTTCAAATTTAAATTTATTTTAAATCAAAAGGAAAATTTCAGTGGAGGGGGTTATGCAAAACAGTTTCATCTCTTCCCTTTGGTATGTATTTGAATGCTTGATTGAATGAACTGATGAGCAGATTTAAACATTGATATGACAGTTGTATTGCCGCAACAAATATGTATTATAAGACACTACCCACTGATTGCTGATTTTACGTGCTCAACTTGACGACCATATTTTCTCATTTTGATCTTGCCAATGGGACCTCCATCTTCTGGTTTTCTCCTTCTATATTTTGGATAGGAGTCATTCCCTTGTTCAAATTTGAGTTAAATCAAAGGGAAAAAATTCATTGGGGGGTTGTGCCGGACGAGGACCCCCTTTGATCAAAATGAAGTATATTTATTCAAATATCCTGAGTAATATAGTTTCAGAATATATATAGTTATGACGGTCTATCTACAAAACCTTAGGAGGAGTTTGATAACAGACAAACAGAGGTTACAACTTTAGATAATATATATATATATATATATATATATATATATATATTGATTATTAGCAGCACGGATATATCAATTCAGACGGATTTCGACCGAGCCCAATTAAAACGTGTGCTCGCGTACTATTATCGAAGTTATGCAGCGTCTAACCTGGCCAGTCTCTAAATGGGTGACCGCTTGAAAGTTGGTACTGTAAGCTTGGATGTGCGGGCGGTGTAATAAATAATGGCTCAGAATTGTTAGTCGGAGAGCCGAGTTTCTATTCCAGTCGTGTTCGTTATATCCACTTACGTGCAAATACCATGAGTTAATTAATAGGACTTGTATCAGTAAATATTTATTATAATCTCACAATCTAAAAAAAGTAATTTCTTGATTTAAATAATCTTTTAAAGATGGATAGGCCGTAAAAATAAATCAATAAAAAAATTCTTGCTGTCCCCAGAAGATATAAACTGTCAATATGCATTTGTAGATGGTAATGTTTATGGCAGTATTAATCGTTTCCTTATAAGGAAACATTCGGCATTCGTTGACCGAGCAGCTGTCGGTTGTAATGTTACAGAAACTTTCTCTTAAAATAATAATTCATAGATTTCTCGAAGCCAGTAGCTATTATCGCTCTTTCTATTATAGATGGGGGTTTCCTTCCTAACCTTTTATTTGAAGTAGTGTGGAATATCAACATCTTGATTATGTCATTAGTTTCTCTTCGAGTTAAATTCGATATCCATTTTAGTTGTTCAAAGGGCTCAAATGTTGTGGTTTTTGTTAATTGACAAAGTTCTTTTTTGTGTTTCTGAAGCGCCAGTTCACAATGTTCTAAAGAGTAGCGTCTTTGTACGATTAAAAGCATTTTTAACAATTGATTTTTAGAAATTGGTTGTGTACAGCTGACTCTTTAGATATTATGGAGTTTTCTACCATGCATGACACCCATATGACAGTTTCAATCTGCTGAATTTATTTAATTTAATGTTTTGGTTTTGTAGCAACTGGCGGTATTGGGCAAAGATACTTCTGGCGAAGCAGAAACTATGTTCAATTTCAATTTCCTTATCTTTTACACTAAATTTGTTATAACTGATCACTACACCGAAATATTTTAAATGTTTGGTATTTATTGATTCTAGACCGTGAATTTTTATGATGGATTCAGGGTATTCCAGTTTCAAGTCCAGATCATGGTTTCTGGAAAGATTTATCTCATATTCTATTTCTTGGAATTCTTGGTAGAGAGTTTTTCGATCCAATTCTTGTGATTCTGCGCCAGTCTAATCATGGACGCTATACAATAACGTATTATCGATACAGCACGAGCGTTGATAGCTGAACTTTTATTTGCACAATTCATGTTTTTTTATTTCTGAATCATACGAATGCACCCAACGTACTCTGTCTTGATTCTATCTCATTTCTTTGTGCTTTTCCCATCTGTTTCTAATGTATGTAGCCTCGGTCTCTCTCGACTACATGATTTTATCAACATTATTATTATTGTTTTTATTTTCTTTGATTTCTGGTGTTTACATATTTCTTTCCGGGTCCCGCCCATGGACCTAAGGTTATTAATGGCATTATGGCACTTTCCACTGACAAAAAAAAAAAAAAATTACATAGATAAAGCCCTTCGTAAAGTGTGGGCCGTACTCGTCAGAACATCTTCTTGTATCTCCTTGAGGCATGGACTTCTAGGAATCCCTTCAATTAGTCTACTGCAATCTTTTCCAACCATTCCTAGGGCTCCAACTGCAACAGAGATTGTTGATGTTCCCATATGCCACATTTTCGAGATTTCTATTTCAAGGTCCTTGTATTTTGACAGCTTTTTGAATATCTTCAAAGATACATTGCAGTCAGCAGGGACTGCTATATCAATAAGTTATATTATCATTATTATTATTATCATTATTATTATTATCATTATTATTATTATTATTATTATTATTATTATTATTATTTGTGTATGTTATGTTTTCTGCTTTGTATCCTATCGAGCAGGGTCTAAACTTTGGTCCTTAGGCCCTATAGGAGAATTGTCATTTAATTAATAACACATTTCTTAGTATATGCGATGTTCCTAGTAGAGCGATTTTCTGTGCAACTTATATGTTGTTGTTACCTGGGACATTGGTAGTAAAATTGTCCATTCCTTTTTTACGAGGCTCAAAATTCCGATTACTATTAGTACAGTTTCAGTCTTCATTCTCCCTATTATGTTAATCTGAATCTCCAGGTCCTTGTATTTGGACAAATTCTCGGTAATATCCATGGAGGTGTTTCTCTCAGATGTTACCGCTATGTCAATAAGCATGCACTTCCTGTATTTCTTGCCTTTTATGATAATATCCGGTCTATTGACTTTTATTTCTCTGTCTGCTTGAATTGGCATGTCGCAGAGGATAGGTACCTTATTATTATTATTAATAATAATAATAAAATAATAGCATTAGTAGTAATATACTGCAAAATCCACTAACCCACAAAGCGTGATACAGTTTATTTCTGTCTGAATATCTAGACTAGCCTAATGGGTAAAATTGTGCACTTATAAAATTAGAGGAATAGTGGTTGTGAGTTCAATCCCTGGGCCGGGCACTGTCTTCTTGAAAACGGTTGAGCAATAACTGAACATTACTCAATAAAAATAAGAACTGCCCGATATCCGTAGACATCAGCAGTAAAACGGAAACAGTCTAATCCCGTAGATTAAATAAAGGATTCAGTTCAGAATTCTCTTTAGGATACCCAGATCGATATACACCTGAGGAAGGACGGAGTGCACAACGACCGAAACCTTATAATAATAACAACAACGATGAGGACAGCAGTCCGAATATGACTAGTGTAAATAGTGATACAGTTTTAAATGTTAATTTTGATTTTAGTATGTAGGTTGATACTTATGTCCTTTCACCTGAAAACACTACGAAACGCTTAGCAAGAGAGACACACATCTCTCTTTCTCTCTCTCTCTCTGTATATATATATATATATATATATATATATATATATATATATATATATATATGCATTTCATTGAAAACGACAGGCAAGGTGTTTTTATTTAGTTTTTTATACAATTTCTCATGCGATCTAATAATTTTTTTCTTTTCGGATGATAAATTATATAAAAACTGTCCGAATGTTCTTTTTCTGTTTTCGGCTATACATTTAGCCATTTTCAAGGATTATATTTTAACTGTTAAAATAATAAATAGTTTGTTGTATGTATGCTTTATAAAATGTTTTCATTTTTTAAAACACGGTCAAGATATTATGTCCATGTTCAATGTTAATATTACTAAGTGTGTGCTTGTTTGTTTTTATTAATAAGGCTTCCATTATTTTTAGCCTTCATCTTGCATGTAGATGATGCTATTACATTAGTGTTGTCAACAAATATGTTACGGATAGTGTTCGGTAGTTCTTCATGAATATTTAAATGAGATCTAATTTAGCTATTATTAGAAACGTGTAGAGTGAGTGTCTGCGTGTCAAAGATGTTGTAGTGTGGCCTATATAATTATTATTATCACATGAGAAATTGTATAAAAGACTAAATAAAAGCACCTTGTCTGTCGTTTTTAATGAAATGTGCATGGAAGAAGGATTGCTGCCTAAATACAAAATATATATATATATATATATATATATATATATATATATATATATATATATATATATATATATGGCATCAAATGACAATTGGAAAAAAATCTTACATTTTGCCGACGCGTTTCGTCTTCCGTCTTTTTTTCAAGGCAAAAATGAAATCGAAATGTTTTTGTTGTTATAGTTACATTAAAAATCCAAATTTAAAAAAGTTAGACCCTTCTGTCTAAGCCTTTTTTAATTAAATTACTTTTATAATAAGGGATTATTATTATTATTTTCATCTGGGAATTTAACTATATATATATATATATATATATATATATATATATATATATGTGTGTGTGTGTGTGTGTGTGTGTGTGTGTGTATACTTAAATAGAATGGACTCCATTGTTTTAACTTGCAAAGACCCTTTCAGCAAAGCATCGATTCTATTTAAGCATATTTTCTTCTGTGAGTACTGTGGGTACAAGTCTTTGTTTATACACAGACACACACACACACACACACACACACACACACACGCACATATATATATATATATATATATATATATATATATATATATGTGTGTGGGGGGTGTATTTAGGTAGGAATCATTCTTTCATGCACATTTCATTAAATACGACAGACAAGGTGCTTTGATTTAGTTTTTTATACAATTTCTAATCTGATCTAATGATTTTTTTTCTTTTCGGATGATAAATTACATAAAAACTGTCCGAATGTTCTTTTTATCCGGGTGCTTTCTATTAGAATTTTCGGGTATTCTGGTATACTAGTGAGCCAGCCAAAATGAGCTGACTTATTTTATAGTTCACCAATAGAAGGGTTAACCAATCAGAAGGCTCAAAATATTCAATGCGACGTGAATAAAGGCGGCCATGTTTTCCCGAATATTCATTGTCCGCCTTTGATATCGAAGACTGAAGAATTACGGAACAGCTGCTGGTGGTATTGGCGATATAGTCAGATTCAGTAGAGTGTCTGACGCGTGAGTGTTAATCTTTAACGTTGTTTTATTGAACAGATTACGTACTGCGCTGTATTCTATATTCATAGACTATGGTGAAAATGGTCAACACTTTAGGCTATAAATTTAGCCATTTTCAAGGTTGAAATATATTAACATTTAACAAGAAATATATTGTTGTATATATGTATTTAAATAACGTTTTTATTTTGAAAACACGGTCAAGATATTGTGTCCATAGTTGATATTATTGAGTGTTGTTTTATTGTTTTTATTAATAAGGCTTTCATTACTTTTTAGCCTTTTTTGCATGTAGATAATGCTATTATATTTGGGCTGTCAACAAGAATGTTAAATGAATATTTAAATGAGACCTAATTGAGCTATGTTCAGAAAGGTGTCGTGTGAGTCTTCGTGTCAAACATGTTGTAGTATGGCCAATGTAATTATTTACGAATTTTAATTGATCAGGAGTAAAATTTCTTAATGAACATTTAAATTCGAAAATAATATTTGTCCTATTTAATTTTGTTCTAAGACGTGAATTATTATTTTTAACGTTAAGGTTAGAGGTTTTAATTTTTTTGTAATAAATACTTAATCTAATTTTTCCCTATTGTCGACTGGTGTTGCGCATTTTTTATAATATTCTTAATTCTAATTTCGAGTTGTCTGTAATTTAGTTCCATTTGATTTTTATAAAAAAAAATATTAATGTTATTGTTTATGTTTCTATGCTCGTCGGTGCCATTAGCTACCTTAGACAGAAAAAAGCATAATATGGAAATCGAACAATATATATATATATATATATATATATATATATATATATATATATATATTTAAGTTACGAAAAACTTGGTAATCCGTATGGGTAATCCCAAGGAGGATGAAATCCTGAGAGCTCAATGTAAGTTCAGAGTTAATAATTTAAAGAAAAACAGACCATTTTAAGGCTCCATTGTAATAGTTTATTTTACCAGAGACCTTTTAAAGTACCCTGGATCATCAGACATCACTTCCAAAAGATGAAACGAAAAATGAAATGAAAATTTTCACTTTTGACTGGTAGTATTATGTTTATGTAATTTAACAGAGAGTGTATTGAGGAGTGGTGTGAGAGACATGGTCGGCTTTAGAGAGGGTTTATTTTAATATTTCTTTCTATCATAATTAGTATTGAGGAAAGAGATCAGTATATATATATATATATATATATATATATATATATATATATATATATACACTTGACTCTCTCGTCGAATTCGACGTATGAGGGTCAAGCAACTCAGTTCCTAGGAACCGACAGCCCAGACACGAGCGTATATGATGTGATTATAGTGGTGAAAGTTTCGAGCAGGACCATCCACACTTTTTGAAGGGCCGAATACAGAGACCTGGTACACTACGTGCTACAAGGTCCCCAAACGACCCTCCGCAGTTTTTGAATTCAGAGTTGTCCTTCTCCTAGACCAGTTGCCATCCAAGGCTATAGAACGCAGTCTGTCCTGATATTTACGCATGGTTGGAGGGAAAAGGAGAGAATCCATACCTTTCCCAAGGGTATTAGCACGTAAGTGAATGTATTGGATTCGACTGGAATTCAAACTAATCTCTCCGATTCCACAACCCAAGCCGCTAACCATAACTCACTCGTGCATATATATAATGCGTGTACATAATATGTAGCTCGTGGAAATGAAAATAAATAAGAAAAATCTTCAAGCTTTATAATTATTTCCTGTGTATCAATTGAGACATTGTTGGATAAAGACGTAAGTTTACATTTCATAGTAAACAGTTTAAAACCTGCATGCATGAATAGATATTATTGCTTACGTATATTTTTTACACTATTTTTTTTTTTTTTTTACTGTTGTACTCATCTTTATTGTCGTATTCAGGACGTTTCGGCCGCTGTACGCCCCGGCCATCTTCAGGTGATATACGTTGCAATTTCGAATCGAACCCTTTATTTAGTCCACTGGGATAGGTTCATCTAGTTCCACATGCAATACCTTTTCTGAATGACTCATTTTCAGTTATTTCCCTTTACTTAATCAATTTTTGAAAGTTTTTTTTTTTTTTTTTTTTAATCTGCTGTGGCTAATTATTGAACTCACAACTCTTTGGTCAAGTTACTCGATTTCTTCAACAAACGATTGTATCCCCTGTGTCCTTGGTGGTATTAGATTAAGTAATTTTGGTATACACCTTGTGTATATATCAAGGGGAGATAAGTTAAAAATTAATAGCTTGAAAAAAAAACAGAAAAGAAAAATAAATACATAAAATTCAGAGAGAGAAAAATCCAACAAATTGGGAAAGAAATATGTGTGTGTATATATATATATATATATATATATATATATATATATATATATATATATATATATTTTTTTTTTTTTTCTCTCTCAATTTTATGTGTTTATTTTTCTTTCCGCTATTTTGCATTTCTACCAAGCTTTTAATTTATCTCCCCTTGATTCGTTCGTTTTTCTGCTTTCAGTATTTTTGGGGTTGTTTGTTTTTATTTATTCTTTTTTCTGTTTTTCCATTTCTTTTCCATTTCACATTTTTTATTTATTCTCGTCCTTGGAATTTATTATTTCTTCAGTTTTCCAGAACATTTTTTTCTTTTTTCAACAATACGACTTTACATTTGATTTCCCTCCGAACGTTTTTCCTGACATATTCACTGTTTTGCAATCACCCCTTCCAATCTCATGTTTCAACATTTTTTCTCAATTTTATTTTGATGAATTCCACTCTTACCGCTATATTTTTTTTTCATTGCGCAATTTTAGATTGAAATTTGTATTAAATTGTTCCTAAACATTCCTTGCAGAAACAGCACTGTCCGTCAATATTTTGAAAACTGATCAATTTACGAAATTTGCCAAACCACATTTTGACGTCCAAAGAACTGGAAAACGATCCGAATAAAATTTTTTAATGTATTTTTTTGCAGTTGCAATGCTTACACATTTTCGAATTTATAGAGGTTAGTATGGAGAAAGCACATCTTTTTATCTTTCTTCTATAAATGTCGACATTCAAATGTAAGGTTTCAATCTAGAACACAACAAAAATTGGCAACAAAACCGTGTCCAGTAGCTGTCATTTTATATTAACAATGACCATTTTCCAATGATTTGATATCTATCAAAATCTATTCACACACACACACGCGCGAGCACACAGACACACACACACATATATATATATATGTGTGTGTGTATGTGTGTGTGCGTATATGCTCTGTAGATTTGCATTGAACACTGTTTTGTAAAAATAAAATAAGAACACCGCATTATATATCTTACTGTTTTTTTCTCCTTATTATAATATATATATATATATATATATATATATATATATATATATATATATATATATATATATATATAAGTATATCTATATAAGTATATTTTATTTGTAGAGACACAAATATTTAAGTAAATGCTCTATTTATAATAAAAAGTGTTAACAACATTTACCTGCCAGACGTGCTATACTATTTTAGCTACAGATGGGCGTTTGGTTAGCAAAGTCGAGTTTACGGCTTTTAAACTACAATTTTCCGTGAACAATTCGAACAATTCATATCTGCTCGAAGCGTATCTAAACATAAACAAATGACGTCACACAATGTGAAATGAACAAATTCAGACAACTATTTTAATATATTCAATTGTTGTACGTTATTTTTATAGACACAAATATTTAAGTTAATGCTCTGTTTAAAAATAAACATTATTAACATATATATATATATATATATATATATATATATATATATATGCACACACAGACACAGAAACACATACACAAACGCGCGAGCACACACACACACACACATATATATTTGTATATTTACATGATACATTATAGTTTTATGATATGGTATGTTTATGAGTTAAATTGCCCAATATCAAGGATATTACGGATGTAAATATAAAAGCGGACATTAAGTCGACACTCAGAGGTGTCTGTTTCGCTTAAACCCAATATATATATATATATATATATATATATATATATATATATATATATATATATATATATATATATATATATATATATATATATATATATATTACCCACTGTGCCTCCGGCTTGATTGTGGAATCGCAGAGCCGAGTTCGAATCCAGGCTGAATCCATTACATTCACTTACATGCTAATACCCTTGGGAATGTTTTCCGGAATCCTCTTCTTCTCCCTCCAGATTAAATAGTAGGACAGACTCGGTTCTATAGCCTTGGATGGCAACTGGTCTAGGAGAAGGACAACTCTGAATTCAAAACCTGCGAAGGGTCGTTTGGGAACCTTGTGGCACTCAGTGCACCAGGTCTCTGTATTCGTCCCTTCAAAAAGTGTGGATGGTCCTGCACGAAACCTTCACCACTATAATCGAAATCTCATGTGCCGGTGTCAGGCTGTCAGTTTCCTGGAAACTGATCTGCTTGACCCACATACGTCGAACCCGACGGGAGAATCGATTTATATTTTATATATATATATATATATATATATATATATATATATATATATATATATATATGTAGTTTAATGCTAGGTGCAATCGACAGGTCTGACGATTGCATCCAGCATGAAACAGCCAGTTTGCCTCTGAGTGTTGACTTCAATGTTCACTGTTATATATATATATATATATAATATTATAAATTAATTGATTTAAAATATGGTTATTTTCGCTACACAGTTCCAACCATGTTTCAAAAAATAGAAGCTAAAACCCCTAATTTTATTTTTGCAAATAAATTAAAAAGCATTAGTTCTATTTCATCTTCAAGCGAATTTTGGAGTAACTTTTAAAATTTACCGGGTTTTAAATACACAGCTAAAATCACGTTTCCATGGTTACAGAATATTCTACTCAAATTGAACACGGGGTGTCTAGATTTTCCTTATGACAGTATCATTGTATCAGTTATTAGCTACAATTTGGTAAGGGGTGAGGATGTATTTTACACTGAAACCTGACATCAGTTGAATGGATGTCGTCTGAATTTTAAAAAAAAAAAAAAAAAAAAAAATTGTTAACGGTAAAAATTTTCAACGTCATCTTTTAAAATTAAAGATTTTTTTTACAATACTTTTTAACTACGATTTGAAATATTTTCCTTTTTAATTTTTATTTTACTATATTCTTTTTAAGAACAGTTAAATGTATTAGAATCCATTATATTATGTAGGATTATTTTAACATTAAGTTTAAGTATGTATATGAGGTTACATTTTTTTTTTTTTTTTTTTTTTTTTTTGTATATGACTATGACAGCAGAAATGGTTACTTAATTTCACTGATTCAGTAAACTTTTCTTTTATATATAAACCTATTATTATAATATTTCACATGTAAGTACTGAGGACATGGGTCATTCAAAAGCTTACATGTTATGGTATTTCATATTAATTTTATTTTACTCTAGGTGTTATTTTTGGATTCTTTTTAATGCGTGTAGTATTATTTAAAAGAAATTTAGGTTAGAATTCATTCAATTTAACTACAATTTTAATTACAAATTCAAAATTACAACTTTAAAATTTTAAAATATTTTCATTGTTTAGTTTTAATAGACTATATTACTTTATAACAGAAGGAAAATTACTCATATTAAGTAAGATTATTTTTTCCATATCAAAGTATATAAATTTTTTTTTTTTTTTTTTTTTTTTTTCCTTTCTTCTCTTTAAATTTAAATATTATTTAAGTAATATTAATGGCACTTACTACAAAACTAGCTAAGTCATTTCTCAGATTTAGTAAACTTTATTTATTTATTAATTAATTAATTTATTTATTTCAAATATATGTAACCTAATTAATAAAAGTTTCATATGTATGTATAAATAACATGTTAGAATTCATTTTATTTTACTACAATTTTAATTTCAATTTTAAAATTTTAAAATTATAACTTTAAAATTTTAAAATATTTTCATTGTTAGTTTTAATTTAGACTATATTACTTTATAACAGAAGGATAATTACTTTGTTATGGAAAATAATTATACTTACTATGAGTAATTATCCTTCTGTTATAAAGTAATATAGTCAATTAAAACTAACCATGAAAATATTTTAAAATTTTAATGTGGTAATTTTAAAATTGTAATTAAAATTGTAGTTAAATAAAAATGAATTTAACCTGTTCTTGGTACATACATATGAAAACTTTACTACTTAGGTTACATATATTTAAAAATAAATAAATAAATTAAGTAATAAATAAAGTTTACTAAATCTGAGAAATGACTTGGCTAATTTTGTAGTAAGTTCCATTAATATTACTAAAATAATATTTTAAAATATAAAGGTTTAAAATTGTAATTTCATATATATACTTGGATATTGAAAAAATTTTACTTTACTATGAGTAATATTCTTCTGTTATAAAAGTAATATAGTCTAATATAACCAATAATGAAAATATTTCAAAAGTTTAAAGTTTGTAATTTTAAAATTGAAAACTAAAATTAAAAGTTAAATTGAATGAATTTAACCTAAGTTTCTTTTAAATAATACTACACGCACTAAAAAGAATCCCAAAAAAAGCAAATATAGTAAAATAAAATTAATATGAAATGCCATAAGATGTAAGCTTTTGAATGACCCATGTCCTTGTACTTACATGAGAAACATTATATCACTAGGTTTATATATATATAAAAAAAAAAAAAAAAAAAAAAAAAAAAAAAAAAAAAATGTCATATACATACTTAAACTTGAATTAATACATAAAGTTTACTAATTCTGAGAAATGACTTAGATAGTTTTGTAGTCTGGGCCATTAATATTACTTAAATAATATCTAAATTAAAAGTTTAAAAATTGTAATTTACATATACTTTGATAGGAAAAAATTTTTTACTTACTATGAGTAATTATCCTTCTGTTATAAAGTAATATAGTCTAAATTAAAACTAACAATGAAAATATTTTAAAATTTTAAAGTTATAATTTTAAAATTTTAAAATTGAAATTAAAATTGTAGTAAAATAAAATGAATTCTAACATGTTATTTATACATACATATGAAACTTTATTAAATAGGTTACATATATTTGAAATAAATAAATTAATTAATTAATAAATAAATAAAGTTTACTAAATCTGAGAAATGACTTAGCTAGTTTTGTAGTAAGTGCCATTAATATTACTTAAATAATATTTAAATTTAAAAGAGAAGAAAAAAAAAAAAAAAAAAAAAAAAAATTTACATATACTTTGATATGGAAAAATAATCTTACTTAATATGAGTAATTTTCCTTCTGTTATAAAGTAATATAGTCTATTAAAACTAAACAATGAAAATATTTTAAAATTTTAAAGTTGTAATTTTGAATTTGTAATTAAAATTGTAGTTAAATTGAATGAATTCTAACCTAAATTTCTTTTAAATAATACTACACGCATTAAAAAAGAATCCAAAAATAACACCTAGAGTAAAATAAAATTAATATGAAATACCATAACATGTAAGCTTTTGAATGACCCATGTCCTCAGTACTTACATGTGAAATATTATAATAATAGGTTTATATATAAAAGAAAAGTTTACTGAATCAGTGAAATTAAGTAACCATTTCTGCTGTCATAGTCATATACAAAAAAAAAAAAAAAAAAAAAAAAAAAAATGTAACCTCATATACATACTTAAACTTAATGTTAAAATAATCCTACATAATATAATGGATTCTAATACATTTAACTGTTCTTAAAAAGAATATAGTAAAATAAAAATTAAAAAGGAAAATATTTCAAATCGTAGTTAAATAAAAAATAAAAGTATTGTAAAAAAAAAATCTTTAATTTTAAAGATGACGTTGAAAATTTTTTACCGTTAAAAATTTTTTTTTTTTTTTTTTTTTTTTTTTTAAATTCAGACGACATCCATTCAACCGACGTCAGGTTTCAGTGTAAAATACATCCTCACCCCTTACCAAAATGTAGCTAATAACTGATACAATGATACTGTCATAAGGAAAATCTAGACACCCCGTGTTCAATTTGAGTAGAATATTCTGTAACCATGAAACGTGATTTTAGCTGTGTATTTAAAACCCGGTAAATTTTAAAAGTTACTCCAAAATTCGCTTGAAGATGAAATAGAACTAATGCTTTTTTAATTTATTTGCAAAAATAAAATTAGGGTTTTTAGCTTCTATTTTTGAAACATGGTTGGAACTGTGTAGCGAAAATAACCATATTTTAAATCAATTAATTTATAATATTAATGCTCTGTAAATTTACATTGAGCACTATTTTGTAAAAATAAAATATCTATAAGAACACCGGATTTTATATCTTACTATTCTTTTTTTATTTATATATATATATATATATATATATATATATATATATATATATATATGAATATATAGTGTAGAATAATGTATATTTAAGCAGCAAGTATTCATTCAAACAATCCAAACAATGTTTTCATCAAACGATTTTGATTTAAAAGAACCGACAAGGTCTGTCTGTATATTTCTATAATATTTTTCCCAATTTTCGGATAAGATGTTGAGCAAAGTTATACATTTATCTGTTCGAAGTTCATAATTTTTTATTTTTTGTTCAAGTTCTTTCGAATTTCGTAGTCATTATCAAGAACAGATGTGGTGCCTGTTTGGTAGTTAGAATGGCTTTGTCTGTATCCTTGTATTCTTGGGATTAATTAATAAAATAAAATAAAATATATAAATTGGCATACTTTTTATGCAGACTCGTTCCCAATCGAAGTTACACATGACGTCACGCTAGAGCATTTCAAGCTTCAAGCTTCCTAAAAACTGCAGGATGCAGACAAAGGAATTCTAATTACCATACAGACAACTTATCCGATAATTGGAAAAATATTAAAAAAAATTAAACAGAGAAAATTATGTATGTATGTGGTGTATATATATATATATATATATATATATACACACACACACACACACATATACATATATATGAATGCGTGTGTATACGTATGAATAAGGTATATTTAGAAAGTAAGGATTCATCTAAATAGATTTGATTAAGAAAGACGATATAAAGTCTGTCTAATTTTCTATTAGATTTTAGAATATTCTGGATAAACTTTCGGAAGTTCTTTTGGGTTGCGGTTTTGATCAAGTATTTTCGAATACCTAAGTCTTTTTCAAGAAACAAGTGATGTCTCTGTGTAGGGTAGAATTTCTTTGGTATCATTTGGAAAGCTGAAAGTTTGAAATAATCTATGGTGTCTTGTGTAATGGTTGTTGTGATCAATCTATCCATGTATCTTAATAATGTATTAATGTATATTAATTATATATATATATATATATATATATATATATATATATATTATATTAAGAGATCATCATACAAAAATTAATTAGCAATGTCAATGTAATCAATGGCGAAATAACTATCAGACTTAATAAGGTAATAACTTAATAACAATTAATTGAATGTCAATATCCTGATGTTTAAATTGTTGTCAGATGGATTTGATGTTCCTAGTCCGAGTACTTTCGAGAATTACACATTTTCATCGTCAGGGCTTGATTTGTTCCATTTACAGGTAAACTCCAAGACGAAATAAATATATAGTAGACAGATAGATGTTTTTTTTTTTAAGACTGTGTTATTATTGACGGGTAATATGATGTAGGAACGATGTTGCAACGCTAGAGTTCTACTTTAAATAATTCAAGAGATAATTTTTTGTTAAATTCTGTAATATGGTAAACCCACAATCTTTTGTTGCATGTGTTTTTCAGTTAAAGTGACCAGGACTAAAATATGTAGTACAATTGATAGAGGAATATTGCCTACTGCGGATTCACATTCATAAATATATTAGATTGTGCATATATATATATATATATATATATATATATATATATATATATATATATATATATATATTAACTACATATATTTAATTGTGCAGTATATATATAAAATATACATATATATAACTACATATATATTTTAATTACATATATAAATGTATTACTTTAACATTGCTAATTAATTCTTTGTATGATTACCACGTTATCATATTATATATATATATATATACTACACGATCTCATATATATATATATATACATATATATACATATATATGTTAATTACATATATATTTTAATTACGTATATAGATATATTATTTACATTGAGATTGTTAATTGATTCTTTTGTATGATTATCTCTTTTATAATATATATACTCTACAATCTAATATATATATATTATATTAATTACATATATATATATATATATATATATATATATATATATATATATTAATTACAAATATAGATATGTGAATTTCATTAACTTTGCTAATTAATTCTTTGTTTGATTAGCTCTTTATAATATAATATATATACTATAATTTATATATATATATATATATATATATATATATTAAGAAATGGACAAGGTCCGACAATTTATTTATTAAAGACATTTTTATGTTTAACGTTGTTATTTATAGATACAAGTATTTAAGCAAATGCTCTGTTTATGATAAACAGTATAAAATAACACTTACCGGCCTGAATGTCCGAGAAATTTTCATAGAAAATATTCGTTCTTTGACAGGATTCGAACCTGCATCCTATACGGAACCGTCACATACGCTGACGTGCCTTAACCGTCTCGGCCACAAAGAACCTATCGGTAGACAAGGTCGAATTTACTGCTTATAAACTTCAATCTCGTACATTCATAACTGCTCTGGCGTATCAGTAAATTGTCGGACTTTGTCCATTTCTTAATATATGACGTCATTTGTTTACATTCGATACGCCAGAACAGTTATGAATGTACGAGATTCATGGAAGATTGAAGTTTATAAGCAGTAAATTCGACAATCACAATATTGTTCCATATTTTTTAATCCAATCTAATTTTTTGGACAGTAATTAACATCTTTGATGATGGCATATGTAAGCCGAAAGCTTAGATTGGATTAAAAAATATGGATCAATATTGTGAATTTCTTTCTTCGTTTTATGATAATGTTATTAAGCTTATCAGATGTTATGAAAAGAATTTACATAAAATAGATAGACAACATTTGTTTATATTATTTAATAAACATATATGAATATATATATCTATATCTATCTCTCTCTCCTCTCTCTCTCTCTATATATATATATATATATATATATATATATATATATATATGGTAAACACTAATATTCCATTTAATTTATTCGTTGGAATCCGTAAATACATCCAATTCATTAGTAGGTCTGATGAATTGATCGTATTTAATTCCAATGGAATAAATTATATTCATGGAATATTAGTGTTTAGTTTCTTTTATTATATCTCTTATCTCTGTCCTGGACATTGAGTTCTACCTGGATTCTTCCTCTTGGAATTTTTCTGTATATATACATGTATGGGTATTTATATATTTTGCATATGTATGTATATTTTCCACTAATATTATCTATCTATCTATCTATCTATCTATCTATCTATCTATCTATCTATCTATCTATATATATATATATATATATATATATATATATTTGCTTATAATGGATCACTGCAATCATATTTGGCAAAGAGCTGCCCAGTCCTCAATCTCTAGTTTCGATAGAGCCCCAAAGCGTCTCCTCGTCCTTGTGGGTGACAAATTGTTTTCCACCCCTCTCTTATAGACGGGATGTGGCAAGGCTCTCAGTGCTCTATCGTTACTTCCATGGAAAATATTCGAACGAACTGCATTCCTTGCTTCCGACAGTTCAAACCTTCAAGGCTATGACCCGCCATGTCACTCATATTATTGCAAAACGCCCTCATTTCCTCCGTATTCGTTTGATGAGAAGTAAGTTCCACTCAAACAGTTTCTTCCCATGAACAACTACTCTGTGTAACCGACTCACAATAAGATGCTTTTCTTTAACACTGCAATCTTAACTTGTTCAAGTCTAGAGTTAACCGTCTATTCTTATTCTGTAACCCTCTACCTCGAGCAGCCCTCGAACCATATGCAGAGTGAACCTCACTGTAAAACAATAATACCTTTACATATATCCTTCATTTCCCATTTTGTTGTAGAAAATCGGCTAATACACTATTTACATTCGGACTGATCTTTGTTGCTATATTTATCACAACGTTTCAGCCATTGTACTCTCCGGCCTTCTTCAGGTGGTTTGAATGTCGAACTGAACCCTTTATTTCGCTTGCTGGGGTAGACTGTTATAGTTCCACGTGCCATGTCCAATGGATGTCAGTTATCTCCTGTTAATTTACCTCTGAAAGTTCTTCCCTGCCTTTACCGGGTATTGAACTCACACTCTTTCAGTCCTGTCACTGGATCTAACTAACGCCTTTATCCACTGTGACACATGGCACGGTGGATAAAGGCGTTAGTTACCCCAGTGAACGAAATAAAGGCTTTAGTTCGACATCCCAACCTAGTGAAAAAGACCGGGGCGTACAACGGCCGAAACGTTGTAATAAATATGGCGACAGAGGTGAAAACTGGATCTAACTAACCTTTTTATCTAGCCCCTGTGCCATGTACCCTGAAGGTCACATAGCACAGTGGATAAACAGTGATACAACGGTCGAAACGTTGTAATAAGTATGTCAACAATGATTAGGACAATAGTCCGAATAATGTAAATAGTGTCCATAATACCTCATCTCAGGAATATAGGAAGATACTGAAGTCGAACTATACACGAGTGCCATCAATTAATACATCCTTCCTCTTGTTTATTTCCGTATAACATAACCCTAAGGACAATTAATCAGGCAAATACAATTAATGTAATAACTACGAAACCAAATAAATAAATAAAAACCGGCTTTCTGCGCCACTGAATACTTGCCTGTATTTCTGTGTAAATTTAGATCCATTCTCTCATTTCATAAATCACGAACGCCCTCACATTGCGCCGTAGTCGAACAATGACAAACATTATATTCTCATTCCAGACACCTCCGAATTTATCCATCGAATTTGCCATTCACTAATTAATGCGCCGCTCTGAGGAGATGAAAGACAAGGGATGATTTATAAAGATAGAAAATGTCTAAAAACATCCATTACTTCTGGATTATAGGCGTCTGGTCAGGCCCCAATGGAGTCATGATTAGACGTTTTTGTTCAATATACATTACGACGCCGGGGAATGACCAAAGGTTAGTCTCGGACGCGGTATTTGTCATGTTAGGCATTATCGTGTTTTTACATTGTTTTCTTTCCTTGGCTCCCTTTCGTTTCTAAGTCTCTCTGATATATATATATATATATATATATATATATATATATATATATATATATATAAAACACACACACATACACACACACATATATCGTATATATATATACAGAGGTAAAATGAGAACAAATGGAGTATAATTCCAATATACATAACATTTAATTCAAAAGAGGTTCAATACAGAGTTAAATATTATTTATTTTAGGATATTTAAAGATGTGTTAAAAAATTATTGTAACTATGTAACGATTTTTAACAAGTTTTTATTTAAACATCCTAAAATAAAATTACATATATACATATACATACATACATATATATATATATATATATATATATATATATATATATATATATATATATATATATATATATATATATATATATATATAACTAAAATTTAAGTAAAAGAGATTACCTATCTAGAAACAGTCACGAGTTAAAAATTTATGAACAAAATTAAAAATTAAATTTTTTTGATTTATTATAACAATTACATTTCGAGGTTATTATGCAGATTAAACTAATATTGACTTTGGGCATCTAAAATCTAATTAAAACTATTTTTTTCTTTTTTTTTTCATAAAAAATGTTGAAACATGTGTAATAGAAAGGATCTAACAAATGTTGAAAGCAGAAAGTAACAAAGTTATTCAATGGAGAAATGTTGACATTGGATATATCAAAGGAACTTTGCAGACATTATTGAACTGTATCGAGCACTGTTGAAAATATTGTTAAGTTGAGAACGAGAAACAAAGGGAAAGGCTTTAAGAACTTGTATCCTCATGGGGGAATGTAAATGAAAGCGGTTTATAGCGAAACCAACCAATTTTTACCAGTGCTCAAATCTTTGAACAGGTTGGAATTAAGGGAGACAAGACGGACAAAAAATGGAATACCTCGCATCTACCATGAAATCTCCTAAGTAAAGCAAAGAGTTTAAAGTGTCAATAAAGCAATGTTTTAAAGCGTCAAAAAAGCAAATGTTTTAAAGAGTCAAAATTGTGCCGAGAATTACACGAAGATAGACTTTTCAAAAGTAATGTCCACGGCAGAATGTTAGGTGACCTGGCGCAAATTATGGATTTTATCCGATGCAGTTGTGCCTGCGGCTAAAAGAATTCATTAAGAAGGCAGCTGTCTGATGATATGGGTTGGAATTGTCGACCAGACCATTATCGAACTATTCATATTGACGAAGGGGTTAAACAGAACAGTGCTAGCGATTGTGATTTCATAGACAATAATTTCTTTGAACGGTACAAGTCCCAGCCTCGCAGTTTCAAAGTGAAGTGTGTATTTATTCATGACAATGCTCCTTCTCATGTATATAAGGTTACCCATGATTCTTTTAGCGTAAGAATATTACAGAAGAAAAGATAAGACAATGGCGTCTATCAAATCCCGATTTGAATCTGATTCAAAATCTATGATCAATTGTGATTATTTTCTAAGCGTAGTTTAGATTTGGAACAAGGCCGAAAGTATTGGGTACATAGTGAGGATCGGACTCACTTTTCAGTCGTAAATAATCTAGACAGACAAGCTTGCTAACCATTACACCACGACGAGGAAGCCAATCTATGATCGATTGTGAAGAAAAAATTATATGAACCTAACAAAACAATTTAACTGCAAAGCAGTACTATGGGGAGCATTTTAAACCATCATGTCGGAAAACGAACCAACTGAGGTAAACAAATTAACAAATTCAATTGAGAATTGATTGCTGGTTGTTAAGAAGAAGTGTCATTATATTAAAATGTAAATGCTTCAAAGTCTTTACATTATTGTTTTTTCTTCCTTTTTTATAGTTGCTGGTCAATTGTTGATGATTTTATTAAGTTGTTATTGAAATAAAATGTGATTTGCTGGTTTTGCATAAGAGCTTTAGACAACTTTTTTATTAATGTAGTGAAAAGTTTGCAGAACTGTAGTTTCTTCTGGCTTATAATCAATACCTGTGTTATATACCGTACCTACGAACACTAACGGGTATGTCCCAATCCTCATTAATACGTGGGACACTATTGTAAGTGGAGTTAATATACTGTGTAAGTAGTCTATCACTAGTAGCGGGTTAACTACTTTACGCCACTGGCGAGTATTGTATTTTGTTGATGTTATAAAGATTAGCATTTCATTTCCAACATCCGTTTTGGTTATTCCTCATTCAGTAACCCTTTCTAGGTTACAACGACCTGCAACGCGTCTTCTCAAATCAAACACTCCACTAACCGCAACCCATATCTCCTGTTCGATACGGCAACCACAGTTCTGCCTGTCACGTTTTATATCGTCATTGACAGCCAAAATTTACTCATGTGAAAATAAATTCTCGTAAGAGTGTATCCGACACCCGGATCTATGTTTTAAATATGTGACCGGCGTAGCCACCATTTTTCTTTTAAGACACTTTACCTACTAGACCTGTCCTAAGGGCAAGCTATTTTCTGTAATGTTACAGTGACCGTAGCAAAAAATTCATGCAACCCTGGATCTCTGTGTCCTCTGCGGTAGTTCAATAAATATAATAAATACAATAACTTTCATGAACATGCTGAAACTACCAAAAAAATAACTCCAGAATCGTTTATAATTTAACAAAATATTTTCAAAGCAAAATCAGTGAGATATGAATAATGACTTCAGACTGACTGAATATATATATATATATATATATATATATATATATATATATATATATGAAATGCGTCACAAAAAACATATATATATTTTTTCAATATATATATATATATATATATTCAAAGCAAAGTCATTGAGATTTGCATAATAACTTCAGACAGACTGAATATATATATATATATATATATATATATATATATATATATATATATATATATAATGCGTCACAAAAAATATATATATATTTTTTCAATATATATATATATATATATATTCAAAGCAAAATCATTGAGATTTGCATAATAACTGAACAGACTGATGCGTCATGCATATATATATATATATATATATATGTATATTCAGTCTATCTGGTTATTATACAAATCTCAATGATTTTGCTTTGAATATATATATATATATATATATATATATATATATATATATATATATATATATATATATATTGTTATTCTAATTCATTTTTTAATCGGTACTGTGGATGGATACTCATATTCGAGTAGAAGCTCCGTTTTTTAATTAAACCGTATTTATTTTTATAAAACTGCATCTACCGGTCTGAAAATTCAAGAAATCTTCCATCCAATATGAAAAACTGTCATTGGATCTGACGTGGTTAACAGCTCGGACACGTAGAACTTATGGTCAAACAACAGAATCGAATGCTCATTCCGGAATTGATTTGATTTTGTTGAATGCGGAATGATTATTGGATTCTACTTAAGAGCACTCAGAATTTGCAGCCCTTAATATTTCTTAAAGAGGAAAAATATAAGAGATATTTAAAAAAAACACACACAAAACTCATTGGTTGTTCACCGTAACAAAACGGACCACAATTTTGACATCGGTAATGCTACTTTTATTAAAAGAGAAAATAATCGACTACGGCGAAAATGTATGGAAAATGCCATGATCGCTATTTCAGCCCCGGTAAATATGCATCCAGACCGCTGCAATATATCACCATTTATGGTAGATTTTCTGTTGTCACAATGTCAGATAGTCAAGGACAAAGATGATGGAGAGAAAGCGATTACAAATGAATTTGACTAGACTGAACGAATATTCTTTCAAAAGCAAATAATATTCTTCCGAAAATTTTGAAACTACCAGCATCTCTTGTTTCGTGCGCATGTGTAGACGTGGCAACATCAACAAACACAGTTCGATGAAATCCTAATGGATAAAATGCGTCACAAAAAAACATTTTCAATTTGTCATACTATTATTTCTGAATACAGTTTGTCGATTATATAAAATTATATATCGTTATATCATATATAAATATACATACATATATATATATATATATATATATATATATATATATATATATATATATAATATATAAAAAAAAAACAAACACTCATATTCCACAGTCATAATTTATTCCATTGGAATCGTAATTACGATCTAATTCATCAGACCTACAAATTCAAAAAGAAAGCAGAAGAAATCAACTCCGGAAATAAAAACAGAATTTAGAGAGAGTGTAAGTGTGAGAGTGTGGGACGAATGTTAGAGCTAAAGAGAGGGGTAACAGAGAGAAGGTGGAAAATTAAAACTTAACAGAGAGAAATTTTGTGAGGTGAGTGGAAGAGCTTTAAGTGAGAAAAACATGAATGTTGTCGGATGTCCAATACATTAAAGATACATTTCGTGGTGACATACACTCCATAGACGATCTAATGTTAAAGATCAGAATAAGATGAGGCATCCATATATGTATATATATTTACATATGTATGTATATATTTACCACTAATATTGCTATATATATATATATATATATATATATATATATATATATATATATATCATCATTTGTTAAGTCACCGAGAGTGTTGAAAGAAAATGGCTATTTTTGTAGTGATTTTATAACATATTTATGTTATAAATTTTTTTTTAAATAAATAATGCTAATGTTGCTTTCCAAAACCAAAATATATCTTGTGGTCCATTCTTGAGTATAAGTATAAATGAGAATTATTGATCCATAAGAGGTAACAATGAATCAGTTTGGTAACAAGCTCAAGTGGATATCTAGGACAAAGTGCTCACCCATTTATGGCAGATAAATATAATGTGTCTATGAAAATTACCTTAGCCTAGTTCCACCATTACCTAATATCTAGATTTTTCTCGACTCCTTCCCATTTGAACAAGCACATTAATATAACTGCTAACAAAATGTAGCGGAAAATGGTTGTTCTACATTCGGTTTTCCGTATATATCAATTTCAGTGTTTCATTTTTTCTTTCCCACTCATAAATTTTATTTTAGTAATCGGGATGTTTAAATTGTTGTACTTGTTTGATTTTGGGAAAACGGAAGATGTCTATTAAAACTAAGTAAAGTAGTTACAAACAGAAAAATGGGTTAGAAACAAACAATAGAATAGTAAAATTTTACTTAATATTACTCGTCCACTATAGTAGTGAATGCTGACTTAAAGCAACAGAAATGAGGTTCTACAGAAGGATGTTGAGAATACGATGAGCCAAACATGTAAGCAACGACGAAGGGTTAGGGAAAAAGGAAATGAAAAGGACATTTATAATTACGATGACGAAGAGAAAATTTAAATTTCTACAGCACATAATGAGGAAAGAGGTATGGACAATTTGATACTCACAGGACAGATTGAAGGCAAGTGGGAGAGAGGTAAACAAAGCCTGACCTACCTAGCGAGCGTGATCATTTTTTTTTCCAGTGAGAGTTACTCTTTATAAGGCTCGGTGGCCATTCGAGGGAGTCATTTGTGTGTATAGATGAGGGAGATAACGATTAACCCTAGGCTTGAATATGTTAAGATTGTAGCGAAACATCTTGTTGGGAGTCGATTCTTCAGGGCAGGGTTCGCGCGACGAAGCTGCTCCAGTGGAACTTACTATAGAATAAGGAGGAAATGCAGGTTGTTTACTAATATGTAAGTGGCATGGCGTGTACTGGCCGTGAACATTTGCCTTTGCGGGACCACATAATGTAGTTCGTCCGAGCACTTCCCATGGAAGTAGCGTTAGAGCAGCGAGAGACTTGCCACATCACGACTGGAGGACGGAGTTTGAAGGGTGGAGAATAATTCGTCACCCGCAAAAACTCAGGGGATGCATTTAAAGTCTATCAAGGCTGGAGAGTGGGGTCTTGGCAGCTCACGCACAGATATGAAAAGCAAGGGTTAGGAGAGATAACAAAAAGTCAAAATGTATTAAAAACTACAAAAAAAAAAAAGAAAAAAGAAAATGCGTAGAGCCATCATCATCAACGTCCACAAGGGACACGAGACATAGAAGAAGAATCAGGATATCCGGTTACTATTTGGAATGAATAACGTTGGGAGAATTTGTTACAAGACATGTTTATATTATTCAACTAATACCTACGGATCCGTCCACTATCTCACTTCTTCAAGGGAGGAAATCTATCTATCTATCTATCTATCTATCTATCTATCTATCTATCTATCTATCTATCTATCTACAAACACACACACACACACACACAAACACACACACACGCACATATATATATATATATATATATATATATATATATATATATATATAATTATCATAATGTGTGTTTGTCTGTAATGGGATGTTGTTTATGCGTTTCCGCAGTTTTCATCCGATTTCGATGAAATTTGTTTGTTTGATAGATAACTCTTCAGTGCCGGTTTTGAGCCCAAATTCTTCGCGACAATGGCTCTCCACTACTTCCTGTCTATTATAACTCTCAGCAACATTTTATTATTTATTTGGATATACATCTTTCTGAAGAATTTTAATAAAAATAAAAAGTTTAAATTATTACAATAATATTATCTATATCTATAATTCTCAAAATGTGTGTGTATGTATGTGTGTGTGTATGTATGTGTATGTGTATGTATGTGTGTGTGTATGCATGTATGTGTGTGTGTGTGTATGTATGTGTGTGTGTCTGTGATCGGATGTTGTTTATGCTTTTCCACAGTTTTCATCCGATTTCAATCAATTTTTTTTGTTTGATAGATAATATCTCAGTACAGGTTTTGTGTCCAAATTGTTAGCGACAATGGCTCTCTACTACTTCCTGTCAATTATAACTCTCAGCAACGTTTTACTATTTATACTATCTGTTCTTGGATATATATCTTTAATAAAAATAGTGTAGATTATAATAATAATATTATCTTCGACATTATTCTAAAAAATGATTATCAAAGGACTTAATGGCTGAGGGGAAATGCCTTTTCAATCGCTACTGCGCGTGAAGCTGAAACAAGATTGAGAAAACAAAAACGGCCATTTTCAGGGTCCCTCCCCCGCATATTAAAATTGTTAATTCCTCATTTGGAGATGTGCCTCAGTTGACCCCAGTTGTTGTTACTAATGTTAATTTTCGGGTTGGCTGACTTTAAACTTAAACTGCTCCAACTGAACGGCAAAAATTCCCATTAATGAAACACCGGGGCGAAGACGGGTTATACTGCTAGTTGCTAAAGTATATGAAGCAATTACGCTACCCTTATCCACAGATCGATAATTAAACACACACTTCCAACTAATGAGGGTATATCATATTACGACTGATGTCAAGATGAAGTTCTTGTGCGCAAGGTCTACGGTCTTGCGTTAATGTTTCAGAATTGGCAATATCCGTCGGAGTCCAGTTATTAGATATCAGCTAAAATCTGTCTGTTTTGTTTTGTTTTTGTTTTTGTTGTCTATAGATTTGTTTTCTTCTTTTTTCTTTTTTTTAGCAATCTTCCAACCATATCAAAGGTTATTCCTAAGTTGGTAAATGTCACGCTAAAAATTTCGCGGTTCTTATCGTCATGAACAACATTCTCCGCTATAATCGATATTTGATCGATAAACGAAGAATAAGCCAATTTTATTAATACTTCATCATTTCTACAAAACCGAGCTACTTCAGAAGATAACGCTGGGCTAGCTTGTTTCAAAGGCCGTCGCGAATATACTGGTTTCGATCCTGCTGGCTTGCCGTTGGAAGATTAAACTAAAATTATAAAGTAGGTCTACAAGAAGGAATCCCTATTGTATAACCGCATGAACATATAGGACTAATTAATGAAGCTCATCTGAACATTTGCCATGGAAATAGCGACTAAGCAAGCACTATTAGGTGGAAGTCGAGTAATTGAAAAAAATATATTAATTGTACCAGTACTTTCCTTTTTTTCATCATGTTGATCCTGAGGAAGCCAAGATCGAATCATCGCAGGTATCTTCGTTTCCGGCTAGTCCAAGCAGAACGAAGACGCAAGGGAAAAAAATAACACACGTATAAATTGAACAAAAAGTCAATATTGTTTTTATATCAGTCTTTAGTACAAAAATTGGTCATATCAAAGTTCGCATGCATTTAATTATCAGAACAAAACGCGTCTGTCGTTGATGACTTGGTAAAGTCTGGGTTGTTGTTTTGGTGAAGTCGGTACAAAGCTGAAATCCGGGGGTTCTCATCGGCAGGCAATGACGTGGGGTGTATCAAGACCGGTGACTGGGACAAACTCTCTGTCATCACTCTCCTGTCTCTGGTCTCCGTCTATGGTCTGACGAATTCTCTTCGCGCATTCATATTTATTGACATTTGTTCAAACTGGCGCGAGGCGCTGCGCATAGGGGGGGGTTCGGTAAATCATTTTCGTTGTCAACTTACTTCATAATTCTGGGAAATTCCCTTCTTCCACTCTGTCATATTATTGCCAATCACTAAATCCCCTCAGTGAACGTGGGTGGCATATCCACCCGCTCCTGGTATTTCAACTAAACTTTCGACCAGGAGATATCAACTCCAGATTCGTTGTTTACGAAAATGAAGTTTTCGCTTTACAGCTTGCATTTTCAGCTGCATAAAACACATGTCAGTCATCATTGCCATCTAATTCTGGGTCATTTTCTACTGTTCAAACCCTGGACACATCAAATCCAGGTGTCGTCTATATGTGAATTAAATCGTCAATCTTTCCCACGGATTTTAGGTATCGACCCATCTTGCTGCAAAATCTTTCAGTATATTCTACTTCTATCCATAAGCAAACTATCCTGTGTTTTACCGCGGTAACCACAAATTGCGAGGCGATAATATCACCAGGACGTAGGGTGTTCTGGGAATGAATGGTATAGAGAAGAATTTTACGGGGGAAAGAGGACAACAAAAGAAAAAATTTCAGGAAGACCGGAGATGACAATTGACGCTATTTGGTACCCAAGAGAAACAGTTCCTTTCAAAAGATCGCAATTTCTGATAACTTTTTAAATTCTTGGAGAAACGCGTTCTTTTCATTTTTTTTCCGCCGTTCAGACAAACGAAGTGAAAGAAAATCACATAAAAATGTTTACTGAAATTGTTTTCCAATGAATTTTTATAATTCATCTTAAATGATCATCGAGATTATCCAGGTGTTTACGATAATCACGGTAATGGATAAAGAATTACATATTATATGAAATAAACAAGACAAAAATAAGAATAAACTTTATTTTTTAAATCATTTCACCCCATGCAAAGTAGTAAAGCCACTAAGAGAGAAGAGGTTACCAAGTGTGAAAAAATAGGAAAAAAGTAAACATTATTAAGGCATGAAAATAATAGAATTCCCCCACCCCCTGTTATGGGTAAATAGCAGAATAGACCGGGTTCTATAACCTTGGATGGCAACTGGTCTACCGCAGAAAGAAATGGCAAACTACTGCGGGATAAAAATCTGCCTCGTCAGTTATGTATCGAAAGTTACATGATCGTTTAAGCGTTTATTATGCTTGGAACATAACTGACTTAAACAGGAAGACAAAAGATAACTTTTGAAATTGCATTTAAAGTTTTGAAGATCAAAGTTGCCTGGAAAGCAAGGAGCAGGAAGAGAGCTCCACAAACGAGGAAAGAAACTGGTGGCATAGAACTTACGGTTACATCCAGCCGATGTAATTACGAATTTAGGAGACCTTGTTGCCAATCAAGTACTGTGATTAAATTCATAAAGGTACTATTGCGAAGTGCGATATTTATTCCGCTTATGCACAGAAATGGAGCACAAATCGATAATAGGGGATGGGGAAAACGAATAGTCTTCTTCTGTCTTAAGATTAAACTTAACTAGTCACGATCAGTGACTTAAACATACAATATCCCTTACACCAAAACAACGCATTCTTACTTCCCATTCTTACAACAATCACCATAATGCCTCACTGTCTCTAAAGCAAGTTCAACCGAATAATTACCATGAAATATTTATAGAATAAAAAACATAGGGAAGCTACATTATGGCGGTCGGACAGTGACTGAAGGCGAAACGGAAAATCAGGAACCTAGTTAAGAATTTTATCTGAAGGGGTAGCAGAAAAAGGACACAGACGGGTGTTAAAGTGTCAAAGGTTACTTAAGGTAACAAAAGACAGGAGAACCTTGATCTGACATATTACCCATGAGTCCTCCTCCACGATGAATATTTTGAAAGACTTTTGAAACCGCCATTGTCTCGTCTGCAGGTTGGCAGTTCCTACTCTTAAAATGCCAAATTGATTAGATTTCTTCTTCTCTTTATGAATTCTTTTTCCAAATGTCAAATTTACATTTCTCCCTGTCTCAGCCAGAGACTACAGCCATATCACATTGAAGCAACGGTTCCTGTACGATCACCGAAATTAAGCAACGTCAAGCCTGCTCAATACCAAGATGGGTGACTGCTTGGGAATACTAGGTGATATTAGCTTGGATGTGCAGGGGGTATAATAGATAATGGCTCGGTATTATGAATCGTAGTACCGAGTTCTAATACCTGCTGTTTTTGTTATATTCAATTACGTGCAAATACCCTTGTGAGAGGTATGGATCCACATCTTCACTCTGTAGCTATGGGTTAATCAGTATAACATGTATTAATAAATCATTATTATCTAAAAAGAATTCTGACAATTTAAAAATATTTTCTGGCTTTAAATAACATGCAAAAGGTTGATAAGCCGTAAAAAAAAACAAATCAGTCAATAATAACCTATCAGGAAAACTTTTGCAAACCATTTGACACATTTCTTCATTAATCTCAGAGAAATGTTTTCAGAAATTGCTTGTTTTAATTTGTGAATCGTTGCGTAGATGGGTGACTTCCACGCAGGCATTTGTTCGCAGAAAGAAATGGCCACCTACTGCGGGAAAAATGCCTCGTCAGTCATGTATCAAAAGACACCTGATCGGCTAAGTGTGTATCACGCATGACAAACAGCTGATTGTGATGGATGCTGCAAATTTGGATGTGTGGATGATGTAAGAAAAACAGCACGGAATTGTGAATCGGAGACCCAGGTTCCAATTCCAGTTAGGTCTGTTATATTCACTTACGAGCAAATACATTCGGAAAAGTTATTCATCCACCTCTTCTCCCCCGAGGCAGCCATAGGTTAATTAGTAAGCCTTGTATTACTGACGGATTATTATCTAAAAGAAAAAAAAATCATCCAATGTCAAAATATTTTATAGCTTTAAAATAATCTGTGAAGTGTTGATAAGCACTAGAAAATAAATTAATGTTTCAGCTAAGATGCATCCAATTTAAACTCATACCCATTTCGAGGTCGAAAAAATGTTTATGGTATTTTGACATGAAACGCGTGTACAACAGTAGATAAGCCAAAGTTTCAGCAATTGACAATAACAAAGTAACTTTGTCTACGTGGGAAGCGTCGTCAGTAAAATGGGAGGACAGATGAAAGAGATCAAGTGTCGAATCAACAAAGCCTGACACGCTTTCGACAATTTGAGGACAGCCGTCTCACTTCACAACAAAATCCGGATTTTCAGCACCAACTTCAAGACGGTCCTACTTTACGACTCAGAAGCCTTGAGGGTAACCAAAACCCCCACCCACAAACTTCAGACATTTACCAACCGTTGTCTCAGGAACATCCTTAATATCAGGTGGCCGGAAGTCGTCTCCAACGACTAACTGTGGGACACGACCAGGCAAAACCCAATCAAGATGGACATCAAGAAACAGAAATGGGGATGGGTCGACCACATTCTCTGTAAGCCTGCTTCTAGTGTCAGCAGGCAGGCCCTTGAATCGAATCCACAAAGGAAACGAAAAGGGGGTTGACCAAAACAGATTTAGCGCAGAAGTATTGACACATAGGTGAAGGCAGCCGGCAGGACATAGGCCCAGCTGAAGAGGATCACCCGGGACCTCGGCCGTAGGAGAGATGTTGTTGCGGCCCTATGTTCCCAAGAAATCAACAGGCATAATATATATATATATATATATATATATATATATACATCTATCAGTCTTGACGGCTGAATGTTAGTTTCACCTACAAAGGCAGACGCAGGTTCGATTTTATGTTTATTGATAAGTTTCAAACAGCAATTTGTTTTTTAAGTTTGTTGAAGGTGGATCAGCCAGCTTTTAAATAGCAGAGCAGATATTTCTCTTCGGCTTTGGTTAGCAACCAATGTAAGAAAAGTAAAAATAGTAAGTAACGCTGTTATACTTCATGCTATATGCATCTACTGAAAGGATTTTATAGGTTACAATCACTCTATAATCCTGAAGCTGCGTATGAGCGTTCATTTCTTCTTTCTTGGTCAAGTTTCCCGATATGTTTTGGAGTTATCATTCTATTTCTCTTTCACTTAACAACATGATGTCCCACTGTACACACATTAATTTCTTCCGTCAACACAAACTTCACCTAGATTATTCATTTTCCACTCCCCTTTTGAATTCTATAACAGCTTGTGATCTTCTTGTTTCGGGGTATTTTATTAAAAAAATTATATTAAAAACCAAAAAAAAAAGAAAGAAGATGTTTCTGCTATTCTTCCTGTCACATTACTTCTTTTTTTACATTCGTTCCAACCTTGCGGGATCCAACTTCAAAGAATTCCGGTCACGTAAAATCCCGGAAGTTGAGTTTTTGCTCGATTCCGCGAAGGTTTGATCGAATTTGTCAATAACCTCGGGAAAAATGTTTTAAAGATTGGCTTGCGACAATTACCGAACGTTTTACTTTGCCTTCTATTCCTTACCTAATTGAATTTCAAGATTATACAAGGGGTCTGTAAAATCGTTGTACGTGTTTAAACTTGTATTAGCTTCTCTTCAGTGCCTGCCATAAATATTCAGTAGATTTTTATCCCCTCAGCAGATGTTGAAAATTCGTTTAATCGCTAGAGCATTGGTCACATTGCTTTGGGATTAGCTTTTAACATAAAAGAGCATCAGATATTATTCACTGAACAAGAAAGACATTGATGAAGATTATACATTAAGGCAGGTCGATTTTGGAACTATGGTATTGCACTCAATTTAAAAGATGACGATTGACATAATA
Organism: Acanthosepion pharaonis; assembly: GCA_903632075.3. Classification (NCBI taxonomy): domain Eukaryota; kingdom Metazoa; phylum Mollusca; class Cephalopoda; order Sepiida; family Sepiidae; genus Acanthosepion; species Acanthosepion pharaonis. Next base: position 702,944 of record CAHIKZ030000404.1, on the reverse strand, counting down.
AATAACGACACAAAATACTTTTTTTCTGATTCATTGTCATTTTGAGGAAACGAATTTTAATGACTAAGGTCAGGTTCAAAATCGTAGAGTTGAAATTTCATTTCGGTGATCAGTAAAAGCCTTATAGCATAGCCTTATCAAATTTATAATTTACTGAAGATTTTAAAAAAAATATATGGACAAGATGATTGGCACAAGGAAATTATTACTAAATCAGCGTGATATCGAATAAGACCTTCATTTATTCCAAACGGAAATTGTACTGAACAATGTAGCTATATTATGATGTAATATATTATACAGTGTAGGTGTTTTAGTGTGATCTTCGATAAATAATGCAAATTTAAAAACATTTTGTTTTATAATTTGTACCCAGCAGTATTATGGTGTCATATACACGCTTATCTATTTTTTTTTTTTGTTTTTATTAATTATGATTTATCAAATGATCTAATACATCTTATTCATCGAGTAGATTTTGTAATCTTTTACAATTTTTTTACACAATTTTTTTACACAATTTTTTTACACAATTTTTTTACACAATTTTTTTACACAATTTTTTTACACAATTTTTTTACACAATTTTTTTACACAATTTTTTTACACAATTTTTACTTATCGAATACAGAAAAAATTCCATACTTTGCTTGTGGTGATTCATAATTAGAATTTTGGTTTGAATATATTTTCCATTTAATGTATCTAATACAAAAAATATGAAATTCATCTGGATTTATTCTCTAGAAGTAGTAAAAAAATTCAATTCAGTTTGTAATCAAAAACCTGCGGAAATCAGTTATTTCTGTATATTTTTTCAGGCGATCTTTCAAACTAAATGCTGCAAAAATTGGCGAATGCTATGAATCTAATGTTTGGTTTCAATTTCATCAAACTCCATCTTTCACACCGAGTAAATTATTGATTTCCTAAAATTTGGAAAAGCAACCAGCCCTAATATCCACGTGTTTCGCTCCAATGAGCAAGATGTTCAGATGTGTAAAAAGAAATTTCATTACTCGAAAAGTCCTTCATCGCTTTGTGACTGAAGTTATTTCTTTAAAAGAAAGGGACGTCAGAATGATTTTGTTGAACTATAAATATGATGCCATGCTTACTGCTGTCATCACTAAACTTGATCTTCAAAAAGCATCCGGAATTGATAGTCCTTAAAAAATATACTCCTGAATTGACTCCTGGTATCTCATAATTATACAACAAATGGGCTGTTTTTTCTTGCTTTCCGACTTATTGGAAATACTCTTCTGTAGTTCAACTCAGTGGAAAGGTCTGATCCTTCTAACTATTGGCCTATTAGTGGTCTACCGATTACGAGTGTCTCGAATCAACTCTGAATTCGCAAAAGCAATATGGCTTCTCTAGGTTCAACTGCTGATGTGTTAGCTGTTACTGCTAAAAGAGTATCATACTTTAGATAAGAATGGTGAACTTCGAGCCGTTGATCTGGATATCTTGAAAGTGGTTGACAAAACTTGGCATGCTGGTCATCTTTGGAAGATGAAAGGCTATGGTATTCTGGGCGAAGGTTTGATCTGATTCAATCAAAAAGCGAACTGAAAATTGTCTTGAACGGCCAGTCATCTAGATCGTTTTGTATTAATGCAGGTATTGTCTTAGACCTAAGGTGTTCCTAATTTTCATAAACGACCTTGCCGAGGTCATCAGTCTCCAATCAGTATGGCATATACGGATGACAGAACTACCGCGTGTAACAGTAAAATTGTCCAAATCGTGTAACAGCAAAATTGTTCAATTGTTAGATTAAGCTGTGAACCGTTGTATCTTAGAAATGATTAAAGATATCTTACTGGAATTCCATGAGGTTTTTATGACATTATTGTACTCTACTTTGAGCAATAAGAATATATAATTACTCTCCCTGCTTAACAGAAGTCTCGTGATGAAATCGATCGTAAACGAAAATGTCATGTTCATAATAATTGATCATAACTAAGTATCGATAGCCCATGAAGAATTTAAATAATTTCATATATATATATATATATATATATATATATATATATTATATTACATCAGGATCATTTTTTAACTTATTCAAGATGATCTCCGCCCTCTATCACTTACTAATTTTTTTCCTGGAGTAACAAACTGCCTCATGTGTTTCACGTACGATTTCATCTACAAATAACTTTTTTTTTTCACTGCTCAATGGACTGCCATAGCTGAGACTCCTGTCTCATGTGCCAAACGTCATATGAATTGAGTTGGATCTTTTCTAATTGATCTCTTTAGCTGTAAGTTGAGATGATAATCCCTCCTCCTGCTGTGACCTCCTGATCCAGTTTTCCTCTCTACTGTTCCTTCAGTTTCAAACCTATTCACCGTTCTCTTGATGAATTTTGAATGACCTGTGAAGACTGAAGCCAGAATATGAATGTTACTGAAGGCCTAAATAATATTTTCCTCTCACCGTTGCTCAGTTGGGAAGACAGTGGGGATGACACAAAATGATTTTAACCTGTTCTCTTTCTAGCTGAATAACTTCAATTTTCTTTCAGCGATTCTTACGACAAATAGTTTCAAGATGGCTAAGCTGAAAACCTGGAAACAAAAGAGTCAATTAGTCTTGGGGTTTGTTATATATTAATCAATTTAGGGGATGGGCTGGATGGACAGTTTTGCTGTTACACCCGGTATTTATTCTTGTTTGATGTTGAGTCTCGATATGGTCAAATTGTCTTCTGATCAAAACGCTGACCAAAATGTAGCAAAAATGGCCTATTAATTTTACCGTCTCCAAAATGAAACTGCTCGATTTAAATCGTCTTAGAGAAAGTTTTTTTTTTGCCTTCCATCAACACGTCTGATGCTAATATCCAGGAGAAGAACTGATAGCGTCTTCTCGGGCTAGCGTTTTCCACCGATATTGAGTGGAAACGACTAAATTCAATCAATTGCTAGTTCAATTGCTCGGAAAGTTTGTTTACTAGTGCTAGACAATTTTTTTCTCAATAGAATCTATCGTACACATATATAAATGTACCATTTTTCCATGTACTTGATATTGCAGTCGCATGATGCTACTATGCATTTATAATTTTTTGATAAAATTCAAAGAAGAACCTGTAGTGATATTAAAGTAACCTAAGAAAGATTACTGAATAGAATAATCAAACAAAGGTTGGTAATGAACGATAATACTTAGGACAAGAACAACACATATAAGATTCGCCAGCGGCGCATAGAAGAAGTAGTCATTTGCTGGAAGTGAGTCAAATTAATTCAATAATCTCGAACTGCAGGATATGTACCAACCGCCCCACGCAGACAGTGTGGCACAAGGCCGAATTTAATGTGGGTTATCCGAGCCCGTAGGTCAAAAATTCCCCGTAGACCCCGTCTAAAACGGGGTCGGGTAGCTGTTTCCCGAGACGAGATTCTGCCCTTCGACATTGTTTGGGGATCCTCTCTTCCCGGAAGCAGAGATTTTGGCCAGCACAGCTGGAGACGAATCTCCGACTGCAGACCAATATACAGTAATTACTACTGTATTTATGTGAATGGGGACATACCAGTTACTGTTCGTAGGTATGATACAACAGTTATGGTTTGGTATCTAGGTTTTACTCACTTTCCCAACGCTATAACAATGCTTCCCTGTCGCTTTTCTCTATATATTATCACGATAATTGTTGTGATGAGTTTTCCATATTAGTACCGTTTCTTAACGAATTTAAACGCAGTACTCGATTGGAAGCTAGGTCTCATGATTTCCATGTTGAAATTGTTATTTGCTACCTTAAGTCCCGTCTTCTCTCGCTTTTCTCGCACTTCTCACTTGTGGAACTCTCTTCCGGCTTATTGCCTTTTCTGTCAACTATAATAAAAAATTTCAATGCAATGTCAAACGTCATCATCTGTCTCCTTGAAACCTTTGTTTTTATTATCTTCTCTGTTTCTTTAACTCTCAGTTTACAAACTTTTATGCTAGCGGCTTTTATTGTTTGCTTGGGATGAAATAGTCAAAAAATAAATCAACGTAAAATTAAGAAATGCAAATTTAATGGAACAAGAATGAATATTAAGAGAGCAATTCCATTGTACTTAGTTCCTTAACATTAAAGATAAAATGATCTTAATGCAGATTACTAGATGGCAGATGAAGTAGTCTTCACAATAAAAACAAGTTTGCTTTCCTAATATTAACATAAAATAATTATTTTCCAGCGGCACACACTTTAAAAAATCTCCATAAGCGCTGGGAATATCAAACGTTTAAAACCTTTGTAAATACATGAACCTGTCATTAACTAATAAAAGAAATATTAGTCTTTAAGCATTAGATTAACATTCGATTATAAATTCTTTTCAACTTGCGCTCCGAAGACATTGTCAATAATCTTTAACCCTTTCATCCATGTGTTCTTGAACAATTTTAACCCTTCTACGTGAGCTCCTGTGTCAAAATTCTCAAATAATTGGTATGTATCTGTCTATATTTCTGAGATGAGGTATTATGTACACTATTTACATTATTGGGACTATTGTTCTCATCTTTGTCACCATATTTATTACAACGTTTTGGCCTCTCAGTATCTGTCTATATTTCTGAGATGAGGTATTATGCACACTATTTGTATTATTCGGACTATTGTCCTCATGTTTGTCGTCATATTTATTACAACGTTTTGGCATTTCAGTATCTGTCTATATTTCTGAGATGAGGTATTATGTACACTATTTACATTATTCAGACTATTGTCCTCATGTTTGTCGTCATATTTATTACAACGTTTTGGCCTTTCAGTATCTGTCTATATTTCTGAGATGTGGTATTATGTACACTATTTACATTATTCGGAGTATTGGCCTCATCTTTGTCACCATATTTATTACAACGTTTTGGCCTTTCAGTATCTGTCTATATTTCTGAGATGTGGTATTATGTACACTATTTACATTATTCAGACTATTGTCCTCATCTTTGTCGCCATATTTATTACAACGTTTGGGCTTTTCAGTAATTGTCTATATTTCTGAGATGAGGTATTATGTGCACTATTTACATTATTCAGACTATTGTCCTCATCTTTGTCGCCATATTTATTACAAAGTTTGGGCTTTTCAGTAATTGTCTATATTTCTGAGATGAGGTATTATGTACACTATTTACATTATTCGGACTATTGTCTTCATCTTTGTCGCCATATTTATTACAACGTTTTGGCCTTTCAGTAATTGTCTATATTTCTGAGATGAGGTATTATGTACACTATTTACATTATTCGGACTATTGTCTTCATCTTTGTCGCCATATTTATTACAACGTTTTGGCCTTTCAGTATCTGTCTATATTTCTGAGATGAGGTATTATGTACACTATTTACATTATTCAGACTATTGTCCTCATCTTTGTCGCCATATTTATTACAAAGTTTGGGCTTTTCAGTAATTGTCTATATTTCTGAGATGAGGTATTATGTACACTATTTACATTATTCGGACTATTGTCTTCATCTTTGTCGCCATATTTATTACAACGTTTTGGCCTTTCAGTAATTGTCTATATTTCTGAGATGAGGTATTATGTACACTATTTACATTATTCGGACTATTGTCTTCATCTTTGTCGCCATATTTATTACAACGTTTTGGCCTTTCAGTATCTGTCTATATTTCTGAGATGAGGTATTATGTACACTATTTACATTATTCAGACTATTGTCCTCATGTTTGTCGCCATATTTATTACAGCGTTTTGGCCTTTCAGTATCTGTCTATATTTCTGAGATGAGGTATTATGCAAACTATTTACATTATTCGGACTATTGTCCTCATCTTTGTCGCCATATTTATTACAACGTTTCGACCGAGTGACAGGACCCAAAGAGTGTGAGTTCAATACCTGGTTAAAGCGGTGGAGAACTTGGATAAGGAATTAAGCAGGAGATAATTGACATCTATTAGACCAGGCACGAGAAAAAATAACAGTCTACCCCAGGGAGCGAAATAAAGGGTTTAGTTCGACATTCCAATCACCTGAAGAAGGCCGGAGCGTACCACGGCGAAAACGTTGTAATAAATATGGCGACGAAATCTGTTGTTGATTTAGACCCGAAACTTCTAGTGACATGGGGGCAACAACCCTGACGACGCGACTAGATTCGGCACATAAAGCTGTATCTATAATAATAATAATAATCGTAACCTTGATAAGCATAGTCGTAATAATAGCAGATTGGATGCAGTAGAGGTTCATATGGTTGCAAAGATCAACTACTGATAAACAAAATGATCTTGGAAAATGGCAGGAGACGTTGTAAAAATCATAGCGCAGCGTGGATTGATTATCGTAAAGCCTTTGATAGTGTGCCACACTCTTGGATCCTTAAAACTTTAGCAACGTGCGAAGCCTCCCCTGTGGTAGGAATTTTCCTTAAACACAGCATGGAAATGTGGAGCACCACAGTATACCCAAATCGCACCAACGGCGCTGCCATTTCTAACCGTGTGAATATCCGACGTGGAATATTCAAGGAGTCTCCCTGTCACCCCTTCTATTTTGTTTGTCCTTAATCCCCCTTACGCATGAACTAAACAACAATAGTTAAGCAAGGAAGTATTAAATCACCTAGTCTACATGGATGATCTTAAACTTTTGTCGAAGACGACAATGATTTGAAAGCCTCTTCAACATTGTATGTTTCTGTGACGACATAGGTATGAATTTCGGATTAGATAAATGTGCAAAAGTAACATTCAAGAAAGGGGGAATTACAGAAACACCTTGAACGGACTTAGATTTTGCCACAATAATTAGGGAACTGGAACAAGATGAAGCCTATAAATACCTAGGAATTAGCGAAGAAGATTGTATACAGCAGAGAGAAGAGAAAGTAAGAAAGAAGTAGTACAGGCGTTTGTGCCTGGTACTGAATACCGTGCTGAATTAAACAAAAAAACAGAATATCAGCCATAAACACCTTGGCTGACCCTGCGGTGCAATACAGTTTTAACGTCGTTAACTGGACAATAGCTGACATTAAGCGAATGGACGCCAAATCGAGAAAGCTTCTCACTTGCTAACGCTTGCATCAACCCAAAGCTGATACGCGTTTGTATGTGCCCAGATCTTGGAAACTACAGAAGACTGGATGATGATATGTATCAAAGAACATGAAAGTAGTAAGATCCTTTATTCCGTAATAAAGGAAGCCAACAGGTTCAAAATAGAGCTTCAAATGGGTATAGAAATACAAGTAAAGCACAATACACCGACTGAAGCCGCAAAATACTTAAAAAAAAGGCGAAAGCAAATGCAACCGACCAGATACAGAAACGATGGCAAGATAAACCGCTTCATGGCTAATACTCTGCCCGTAACAATCAAGCTGAAGCAGACAAAACCCGTACCCATCAGTGGCTACGTAGGGCAGGGTCGAAATCTGAAACTGAAGGTTTTATCCTTGCTGCACAGGACCAATGATTGTTAACTAGAAATTATCAAACACATATACTAAAATATTGTGTCAGCCCAAAATGCAGATTCTGTGATAAATATACAGAAATAATTGATCACATTGTATCAGGTGGCAAGAAACTGGCGTCCACTAAATATAAAACCCGGCATGACAGTATAGGCCAATATCTGCAGTGGAAAATCTGCAACTTCTACGGGAAGGAAACTGAAAGAGATTGTTATGAACACCCCACCAGACCCCGTTACGGAGATAGAACCTGTAACAATATTATGGGACTACACAATATACACAGACAAAACGATCAAATATAACCGCCCCCGCATTGTTATTAGAGACCGCAAACAAAAAAATCTGCCTCCTTATTCATATGGCAGTCCCTGGAAACTCCAATGTATCTTTGTAGATCTTCAAAAGGCCATCAAAATACAAGGACCTTGAAATCAATATCTCAGAAATGTGGCACATGGGATCATAAAAATCCCTGTTGTAATTGGAGCACTCGGATTGGTTGGAAAAGATTCCGGTAGACTAATTGAAGGGATTTCTGGAAGCCCATGCCTTAAAGAAATACAAAAAAAAATATCACGAGTACAGCCGACACCTTACGCATGGCTTTATCTATGTAAAATATGTGTTTTTTTTTTTTTTTTTTTAATTGGTCAATGGAAAATATCATGATGCTATTTCTGACCCGAGGTCTCTGGACGGGACCCGGAAAGAAATGTGTACACACCAGAAATTCAAAGGAAATAAAATAATAATCATAATAATAATCATCACCATAATCACAATAATAATAATAATAATAATAATAATAATAATAATGATGATGATGATGATAATAATAGTAATAATAATCAAAATAATAATCGTAATAATAATAATAATAATGTGTAAACGCCAGAAATCAAAGAAAATAATAATAATAATAATAATAATAATAATAATAATAATAATAATGAAATTATCAAGCACACATACTAAAATATAGTGTTAGCCCCAAATTCAGGTAATGTGATAATTACCCAGAAACAATCGATCATCTTGTATCAGGTTGCACAATATTGGCACCCACTGAATATAAAACCCGCCATGACAGTGGGCCAATATCTGCAGTGGAAAATCTGTAACTTCTACGGGAAGGAAACTGAAAGAAAATGGTATAAACACCACACAGACCCGCCTACGGAGATAGGATCTGTTACAATTTTATGGGACTACACAATACACACAGACAAAACAATCAAATCTAACCGCCCAGGCATTGTTATTAGAGACCGCAAACAAAAAAGTGCCTCCTTATTGATATCGCAGTCCCTGCAGACTGCAATGTATCTTTGAAGTACCTTGAAATCGAAATCTCAAAAATGTAGCACATGGGAACATCAACAATCCCCGTTGTAGTTGGAGCCCTCGCATTGGTTGGAAAAGATTCCAGTAGACTATTTGAAGGGAGTCCTGGAAGCCCATGCCTTAAAGAAATACAAAAAATTATTCTCATGAGTACAGCCCACACCTTACGTAGGGCTTTGTCTATGTAATTTTTTTTTACAATGGAAAATGTCATGATGCCATTTCTAATCGTAGGTCCCTTGGCGGGACCCGGAAAGAAATGAGTAGACATCAGAAATCAAAGCAAATAAAGTACAGATAATAATAATAGTTTCGGAAAGAGAAATAGGTGGGCAGAGATGGAATTCAGGACGCGTTAGTTAAATCCACTTTTACACATATACCTTTGAAAAAGAGATGATTGTATTTATTTTCGCACCCCACCCTCAGGTATAGGTCAAGTTCTGTAGATTGCCACCCTTAACCTAAGTTTTTCAAACAGTTTAGGAGAAATAATTCTGAATTTAAAACCACTAAAATCCTTGAAAAGATTGCAACAGTGTTTTGTGGAGTCCATGACATCAAATGAAGTCGAATAAAACAAATGAAGCGTGCATAAATGTTCATGGACAAATCAAGAAGCTTTAAAAAAAATTAAATTATAAAAACTAGAAATTCTAATCATTTATCAGATTTTAGGACGTGGTTGGGCTACAAATTTTTCTGCAACCCGCTGTAGCTTTTAGTATTCGGTCGTTTGCTACACAAGCGCAGTGAAATATAAACGAATGATTTCTCTCCAAAAACAAAATCAGCGATTGTAGAATTGGAAGCCGGCTTTTAAAGGATAAAAAAATGTCGCCTTTTGACAATTGGCTTTGGGTTGCTACTGTTATTATTAATCAAGTAACTAAAACAATAAAAATAAAACTGAGTGAAAATAAAGATTCGGAAAAATTGTAGAAGATTGTTTGAGGTCAAAGAGCAAAAGAACGCCTTGTCTTAACACAAGGTCAGAATGATGAGGAACAAAAACCTATAAAAAATAATCAAATTCCCCATCTCTTCCAGGCGGTATTCAAACGGATATTGTAACAAATAAAGCGGTTATGGAAATTTCAGTTCTTTCTTTTTATTTCTTTCCTCTGAGGTATTTCCTGCTTTTATTAATATTACTAATAAAAATAGCAAGAAAATGTTTTATTAAAAAAAAAAAAACTGCTAAAGGTTTACCTAATATCAACCTTCCTATATGGGGGGGAAATGCAGGACAATTTCCTCAAAGACGGAGGAACTGGAATCCACAGAAACAAACAAATTAGTTTTGAACTTCTATGTAATATCAAGCGACATCTATGGCCGGAAATGCTGGTCAATTCCCTTCCAGACGAAGGGGGTCTTGAATCCAAAGAAACAAATTAGTATTGAACTTCTATGTAATATCAAGCCACATCTATAGCAAAAAATGCTGGACAATTTCAGCACAGACGATGGAAGCAATTTAATCCGTAGAAAGAAGCAAATAACTTCTGAAGGTCTATAGTATCAAGCAACCTCTATGGCAGGCCGTACTGGACAATTTCATCTCAGATGAAGATGGACTTGAATCCACTGAAATAAATAAATGGGTTCTGTGTAATATCAAGTGCGATCTATGATAGGGAATACTGGACAGTTTCATCATAGTCGGAGGGATTTGAATCCATAGAAACAAACAAATGAGCTCTGAACGTATATGTAATATCAAACCTCACAGGGAATACTGATCAATTTCCTCAGATACGAAGGCAGGGACTTGAGTCAACATAAACAAACAAACGTCTATGTAATATTATGTCTTCTCTAAGGTAGGGAATTCTGGAGATTTTCCTCACAGATGAAGAGAAGATTTGAAGTATCAGGAATGCGGTTCTGAGAAGAGAATGCTGACAAGACCATAGAGGCAACATGTGAGCCTCAAAGACTTTTCGAAGACCAAAATGTAACCAAAAATCAGGAAAAGGCAGTTTGTATTTATGGTATACATAATGAAGAAAGAAAGCTTGGAGAATTTGTCACTCAAAAGACATATTGCATGCAAGAATGAAGCGGCCAGTAACGTACCCAATGACCTTCAACGTTCAAGAGAGAAAACGCTAGGCAGATTAGTAAGACGAAAAACATTGCTAAGAGTTACAAAATTTAGGAAATTGTGGAGAGCCACATTCGACTACACTTTAAAGGTACATAGCATGTGAAAGAAGAAGCAGAAATAATACACAAGATGGCTATAAAAACAAAGTAAAAAATATAAATACTATTTTTCTATTTGCTAATTAATTTAAAGACGTATCTGATCATGGCTCTCCAAAACTTCTATTTTTTTTTCTCGAACTAATTTTTGAAAATTCACTATCATTATGTATTCAGCCGTCCATTCCCACAAACTGTTTCAATAAGTTACTAACTATTCCCCCATATCTATATTCTTCGTTATATCCTGTGAGTGTTATATTTTCCAAACACGCTTTCCTCGATACACGTCCCCGGAACACCAAATGTCTCTTTTTCATTGAATGCTTAAGTTCCTTTGTAGTCCCTGTTCCCTTAAAACGTTCTCGTTTCTCGTAAATTGTGTCCATATTATTCTTAGCAATTGTCAGTGGAACTCATCTCTGTTGTTTCATCTGTGGAGAAATTGGTCAGCATCCACATAGGAGAATACGAAAGTGTTTTATAAAGATCTCGGAAGAATCGAAAAACTGGAGAAATCGTGAAATCATTCAGTCAGAATAACGAATTTACTGCCACTTTCCATGAAAGATCCCAAACTATAAAAGTCGAAAGTGTGAGGTCTTTTGGCAATTTTAATTACACCTCATAATAACGTGAGGTGTGTTAAATCATATGTTATGGTAAATTACCCACGCACGCAGGGACTCACCCAGCTATAAATAGGAGTAGGTACTGCCTTTTGGGAGAAGGAAGCGTCCAGCAGTCAGCTCTGACAGTCGCATGGAACATTCTTGATGTAACACACTCTTTTGTATATGTTTGTATTACTGTTTCTGTTAATATATATGTTTAACTCAATTCCTCTCTTGTGTCTTTGTTTCTGGCCCTAACATGTCCACAGCATCATACAAAGAAATGTTTTTAGCAGAAATTTGATAACCCTCTTCTCAAAGTCGGTTTTCGGTTTCTTCTAAAAGCATTTGTATGTTTTAACATTTCATATTATTAAATATGTACTAGACAACTTGTGATCCGTTGGGCCACGTAATGTTCTGGTTATAAAACATCGAATCTGATTTCAACATTCAGTTGAAATGAAAGTTCATTTTGTTATGATTCAGTTACATATTTCAATTCGTTCTTGTCATCATTGATCTGGTTTACAAGTCCATGTTTAACGTTTTTCTGATTGTTTACAGCATTTATTCGGATAAACTTGAACTTTAAATCAGATTAACTTAAAATATTTTTTTATATGCCAAAAATATTTTAAAATCATATTAACTTGAAAATATTTTTAAATATGTCAAAAATATGTTTTAAATATTTAATAATATTGTTTGTATAAAAAAAACTGAAATACAAATAATTACTCTACAAACAATTGGACGAAACAGCAAAGCGGCATCTCTTTGTGTCTGTCTTAATTTTAAAATATTTTAATTAAAAGACTGTTTGAAGAAAAAAAAAATACATACTGTATAAACAATTCGTATTTTTAAATCTTGTTCCCTTGAATTAGATTGATTTAAATCATTATGCGCCGGACGGACGCACCTCAAAAGCGCGCATGCAATCACAGACTTAGGATTATATAAATACTTAAAGAATTCTAAACATACCTCGGCATGTGATGAAGGTTAAGGAGGCAAGTATAATCGACCATTTCGACTGATTTATGTGTTCGAACTTTACTTGGTAGCCGTTACAAGATTCACATTACACATTAACTATCCACTCATTGGTAGTAAAAGGACAATCAATACAGCACGATAAAAGTCTTAAAAACATTTTTGTATTGAAATTACCAACAATACATTTTATAATCTACCAATAATGTAAAAAAAAACCCCCAAAAAACAGACCTTTTGTTCTGAAAATATAAATTTATGTACAAAATATCAGAACTTGAAAGCATAAAATTGCGTACAAAATATTTAGATTTCGGCATTAAATAACCCATAGAGGTGTTGATATGCCGCTAAACAAAATTAAGCAAATAACTATAATCCAGACAGCAATGAAAACTAAATCTATCTCCTGGCTATGTTGTGTGAGCATCTGAATTCAGAGATGTCTTTCTCTTTGGCCCCTTTGCCATACCAAGGCTAAATTTTCCTACCATTTTATTACCCATACCCAGTTAGAGAAGAGACGGACATACTTTAATTAAATTAGCGTAGTGGTTATTGAGGTGCCAAATTCAAATTCCCGAAACGTTTCTTGTGTTTAATTTTTCACAAATAACGTTCTTCTCCCCAGCTATGGGTTAAATAGCAGCACAGACTGCGCTGTATAGACTCCGCTGGTAACAAGTAGGAGAAGGCGAAAAATAAGTAGAGATCACCAACAGACAAGAGTGGGAAGGTGAAAATTATTATAAAATCTTATCAATAATACATTATTCTAGTGAAATTACCAGTAATACATATCTAAATAAATTTACTAACAATACATTTTATCATCTAAAAAGAATATCTAAAAACAGACCTTTGCACTGAAAATATAAAATTATGCACAACATATCAGTAGTTGAAAAGCATAGAATTGCGTATAAGATATTTAGATTTCGGCATTAAATAACCCACAGAGGTTGATATGCCGCTAAACAAAATCAACTAACGAACTATCGAACAACTTGTATGCTCTTAAATAACTCTTGTCTATCTGATTCTTACTAACTTTTCCATTCTTTTGGAAAACAATGAGTTAACTCAATTAGATTTTGTACCTTACGCCATTTTAATGAATTTAATAAATTATTCAGAAAGTTCATATCTAGTGATTTCACACTGAATGACAAAGAAAAGTATGTGTAATGAGATAACTGATTTTTTCCATTCTTCTACAAACAAGACGATTGGTTGTTACGAAATAATGTGATCTGTCTATAGATATACTTGTCATAATTGAGATGTGTGTACTTTCTTCCTCATGTTTGTTTGTTTTTTTTTTTAGTTGGTCTGCAAAATATTTTAATTTTCTTGATTAAGTTCAAAAAAGTAAGGGGCGATAACTGTGTTAGTACTAGATTGGCAGCAAGCTCTCATAAATTTATCGTCCTGGATGTGATCATAAACTCTATGTGGCAGAAAGTCCTCTGATCTGGAGATTGGTAATTTTGAGAAATGTGGAACCGCCTCTTAACTGCTGTTGTTCCCTGGTCCTACCTAACCTGGGTTGGTAGCACCTGTTGGGGTCCCAGCTATGGATATATAGTGAACCCCTAAACAAAAATCAGCAGTACATTTTATAGTAAAATGACCAACAATACCTTTTTATATCAAAATGACAATCAATGCAATACTAAAAAAATATATAAAAAAAATTTGTAGTGAAATTACAAAATATACATTTTATGATCTACAATCTATATATCTAAAAAAACTTACATTTATTCTGAAAGTATAAAATTACGTACAAAATATTTAGATTTCGGAGTTATATGATCCATTGAGGTGTTGATATACCGCTAAATAAAATGAACAAACTAAATAAACTTTGTCAAATCGCAAAAAACAATGTAATGGTAATTCGGGGCGGAAAGTTAAATCTACGTACCGAGTTCAATACGCGGACGATTCTACTCTCATTTCATTTCGCGCTGAGGCTCTTGGCAAAGGTATGAATTCGTTTTTCTCAGGCTATGAGTTAAATAATAATGTATATTGTGTAAATAACAGGGTATATTCTCTTCTCGTAGACAGTTTGATGTAGCAAGCTGTCTACGACAAGGGAAACTCTGAATTCAACTTAGATGAAAAGGGATGGGCTCCGTCATATTATCTTGCCCAAGAAACACCAATACTGCTATGGCGGCTGTCCATATGGTTCCCCTACGTCTTTAATGGATTAAGGACTCGTGACTTGACGAAAAAAACAACCGACTTAACCTCGAGGTTTGTAAATATGAATGACACATTTTATCCATTCCAGATGAGGTGATACAGGTATCGACAACACGGAAATCTAAATTCGGTAAACATTGGATTTACCTGATATCATTATTATGAATTGCCTCTGTTACATTTTTGTTATAACGCAAAAACGAGACCAGATTATGCTGTGTTAATGAGAAACCGATTTTTAAAATTATCTTCCTTTGTGAAAAGCTGATTTTTTTTTTATATATATGTCCTCCTGAACAAAAAATGCACAATAACACGAATAGTTAAATCTGGTGACCTAATTACGTATTTGCTCATCTCTTGAAAAGGATTTATATCGCTATGTAATACGGTGATTTTATTTTGAGGTCAGACGACTCTGTTGAATATAATCTCTGCAGAATGATCATTTCATAAAAAAACCGGATACGTTTTTAGAAACACCTAATGAAAAGCGGGCTCAAAGGATACGACCAACGAAAATTATAATGAATCTGGTTACATATTCTTCCCTAACGATAGAAGTTGAAAGCAAAAAAAAGAACAGAAGAAAATTTGAAAACGCGTTTGGGATATTAAGGAATTGAATATGCTGATAATATTAGTAATCTCACACGTTAGAAAATGTCATACTGATTATAATATTAGCATGAATATAAGAAAAATTAAAAAAAAAACTGCGATAAGAAAGTAGAAAACGCAAAGGACAAATTGGCGGAAATCTGATCGAATAAATATGGCGAAGATAATGAAAGAAAAGATTCAACAGACTCAATTTTGCAATGACAATCGTTATCTTCTAATTTCTTAATAACTGTTTTTTTATCCTTCTCTCTTTTTATTAGTATTCCTTTCATATTTTTTTGGTTATTCTCTCACATTCAGTTTCCCCTTGTGTCTTAGTGGCTTTATTGACTTGCTTTGGGTGAAATGATTTTTTTAAAAACAGAAGAAAGAGAAAGAAAAGGATGATTACAATGAGTCATGGCGAATTTAAGGAAGAATAAATGTCAGGACATGAAAAAGAATGAAGAGAGAAAAAGAAAGTGTCAAAAAAGAAAGAGTCAAAAAAGAAAGAGATATATTGACGAGAGAATAGAAAAAGTGTAGGCAGGGAAAGAAAATGGAGTTGTTTTTTCATTTAATTAGAGTAAAAAAGAAGTAAGAAGAATGCAGTGAGAGCGGTAAGTCTGATGATGAAGAAGAAGAAGAAGAAGAAGAAGAAGAAGAAGAAGAAGAAGAAAAAAGGAGACGAAAAAGAATAAAATGATAAAAAGAAAAAAAGAAAGAAAGAAACAAGAGCTCAAAAGCGAGGAAAGAGAGGTAGAAGTAAAAGAAAAGAAATAAAAGAGGCGGAACGAATTCCTTATATGTAGACGTACAGAAATGAGAAATATGGTTAAAATAATGATGATTAGGTTTATTAAGAAAAAATAATATTGCGAGAAAATTGAGAAGAAGGAAAACAATGGGAGAAAGAAGAAAATGAGGAGCAGAAAATGGAGAAAATGTAAATGAATAAACAGTTAATGGAGAAGAAAGAGGTGGGGAAAAGAATGAGAAAGAGAGAAGAAAGTGAAAAAGAAAATTGCGAAAGACAGGAAGGAAGAAATAAAAGAGTGAAAGACAAAAAGTGAAGAGGGTGAAGGGAGGAAGAAGATTGCAGTGAAGAAGGAAAAAGTGAAGAAGTAAAAGGGAAAATGAGAGGAAAGTGAAGGAAGAGGAGATAGAGGTGAAGGACAAAAAGAGAAAGAGAAAAAGAGATAAAGAGACAAAGTTGAAGGAGGAGGAGATAGAGGTGAAGGACAAAAAGAGAAGGAGAAAAAGAGATGAATTTGAAGGAGGAGGAGATAGAGGTGAAGAACTTAAAGAGAAGAACAAAAAGAGACGAAGTTGAAGGAGGAGGAGATAGAGGTGAAGTACTTAAAGAGAAGGACAAAAAGGGACGAAGTTGAAGGAGGAGGAGATAGAGGCGAAGGACAAAAAGAGAAGGAGAAAAAGAGACGAAGTTGAAGGAGGAGGAGATAGAGGTGAAGTACTTAAAGAGAAAGAGAAAAAGGGACGAAGTTGAAGGAGGAGGAGATAGAGGTGAAGGACAAAAAGAGAAGGAGAAAAAGAGACGAAGTTGGAGGAGGAGGAGATAGAGGTGAAGTACTTAAAGAGAAGGAGAAAAAGAGACGAAGTTGAAGGAGGAGGAGATAGAGGTGAAGTACTTAAAGAGAAGGAGAAAAAGAGACGAAGTTGAAGGAGGAGGAGATAGAGGTGAAAAAAGAGAAAAAGAAAAGAACGTGAAGGACAAGTTTATTGAATTGAAGAATGAAAAGAGAAGGGGGTAAAAGGGAAAATATACGAACATAAAAGCGGTAAAGATAGAGGTAAATATCAGAAAAGAAGGAGATGGAGGAGGAGGAAGAGGAGGAGAAGGAAGAGGAGGAGGAGATACTGTTAAAAAATAAAAGGTATAAGGAATAAAAGAAAATGTATGACAGAGTGGAAGGAAGTGTAAATAGAGTTGAAGAACAAAAAGAGGAGTAAAAAAGAAGAGGAGATAGAGGTGAAGGACAAAAAGAGAAAGAGAAAAAGAGACGAAGTTGAAGGAGGAGGAGATAGAGGTGAAGGACAAAAAGAGAAGGAGAAAAAGAGATAAAGAGACTAAGTTGAAGGAGGAGAAGATAGAGGTAAAGAAAAAAAAGAAAAGATAAAAAGAGACGAAGTTGAAGGAGGAGGAGATAGAGGTGAAAGAACAAAAAGAGAAGGAGAAAAAGAGATAAAGAGACAGAGTTGAAGGAGGAGAAGATAGAGGTAAAGAACAAAAGAGAAAGAGAAAAAGAGACGAAGTTGAAGGAGGAGGAGATAGAGGTGAAGGACAAAAAGAGAAAGAGAAAAAGAGATAAAGAGACAAAGTTGAAGAAGGAGAAGAAAGAGGTGAAGAACAAAAAGAGAAGGAGAAAAAGAGACGAAGTTGAAGGAGGAGGAGATAGAGGTGAAGGACAAAAAGAGAAGGAGAAAAAAAAAGATAAAGAGACAAAGTTGAAGGAGGAGAAGATAGAGGTAAAGAACAAAAGAGAAAGAGAAAAAGAGACGAAGTTGAAGGAGGAGGAGATAGAGGTGAAGGACAAAAAGAGAAGGAGAAAAAGAGATAAAGAGACAAAGTTGAAGGAGGAGAAGATAGAGGTAAAGAACAAAAGAGAAAGAGAAAAAGAGACGAAGTTGAAGGAGGAGGAGATAGAGGTGAAGGACAAAAAGAGAAGAAAAAGAGAAACTGAAGTAGGTAGAGACTGAGGTGAAGAACAAAAATAGAAGGGGATAAATGAGGAGGTGATTGAGGTGAAGAATTAAAAGAAAAGGAGAAATAGAGAAAAAGAGACAAGATTGAAGGAGGAGGAGATAGAGGTGAAGAATAAAAAGAGAAGTAAAAGAGAAAAAGAGGGAGTAGACGATCAAAAAAAAAGATCAACAATAAGTAGTAATTGGAAGGAAAATGAAGGCGAAGGTGGAGGAGATAGTGGCGAATAATAAAAAAGAGTAGGGGTGAAAAGAAAAACAGTAGAGAGCGGGAGGAGATGAAAAACAAAAAGAGGAGTAAAAAAGGAAAAGAGAGGAAGGTGAACGAGGGGTAGATAGAGATGAAGAATAAAAGGAGTAAGTGAAATAAAGCTGAAGAATAAAAAAAAGGAGTAAAAGAGACGAGGTGAAGGAGGAGTAGATAGAGGTGAAATAAAAAGAGGAGTGAAAGAAAAATGTGACGAAGAGGAAGGATGAGTAGGTAGAGGGGAAGACCAAAAGAGTCGTAGTAGAAATAAAAGGAGTATTAGTTGAAAGCTGAGTAGTTAATGGTGAAGAATGAAAAGAGGAGTAAAAGAGAAAATGTGATGAATCTGAAGGAGGAGGAGATATAGGTAAGGAAGAAATGGAATAATGAGTACAAGAGATAGAGGGGAAGAATAAAAAGTGAGGGATTAAAAGAGAAAAAGAGACAAAGGTTGAGGAGGAAGAATTAGAAGTAAAAAGAGTAAGAATGAGAAACAAACTATGAGTAAGTAAGGAAAACAGAGAATATGATTTGGGAGCAGACAGAGGTGTATAATAAAAGGAGGTAAAGTAAAAGAGAAAAAAGATAATGTGTTTGAGGAGAGGATAGAGGTGAATAATAAAAAGAGGAGGAGTAAAAGAGAAAAAGAGAATGTGATTGAGGAGCAGATAGTGGTGAATAATAAAAAAAGGAAGTATTAAATGAGAAAAAGAAAATATGGTTGAGGAGCAGATAGAGGTGAATTATAAAAAGAGGAGGAGTAAAAGAGAAGGAGAGAATGTCTTTGAGGAGCAGGTAGAGGTGAATAATGAAAACAGGTAGAGTAAAAGAGAAAAAGAGAATGTGTTTAAGGGGCAGACAGAGGAGAATAATAAAAAGAGGAGGAGTAAATAAGAAAAAGAGAATTTAACTGAGTAACAGATAGCGGTGTATAGTAAAAAGAGGAGGAGTAAAAGAGAAAGAGAGGATGTCGCTGAGAGGCAGGTAGAAGTGAATAATAAAAAGAGGTAGAGCAAAAGAGAAAAAAGAGAATATGACTGAGGAGCCGATAGAGGTGAATAATAAAAAGAGGAGGAGTAAATGAGAAAAAGAGAATTTAACTGAGGAGCAGGTAGAGGTGAATAGTAAAAGAGGAGGAGGAAAAGAGAAAGAGAGAATGTGATTGAGGAGCAGATAGAGGTGAATAATAAAATGAGGAGGAGTAAATGAGAAAAAGTGAAGGTCTATGAAGAAAAGATAGAGGTGAATAATGAAAAGAGGTAGATTAAAGGAGAAAAAGAGAGTATGACTGAGGAACAGGTAGAGGTGAATAATAAAAAGAGGAGGAGTAAATGAGAAAAAGATAATTTAACTGAGAAGCAGGTAGAGGTGAATAGAAAAGAGGAGGAGTAAATGAGAAGAGAATGTGATTGAGGAGCAGATAGAGGTGAATTATAAAAAGAGGAGGAGTAAATGAGAAAAAGAGAATTTGACTGAGGAGCAGGTAGAGGTGAATTATAAAAAGAGGAGGAGTAAATGAGAAAAAGAGAATGTGCTTGAGGAGCAGATGGAGGCGAATAATAAAAAGAGGTGGAGTAAAAGAGAAAAAGAGAATAAGCCGAAAGTGAAATCGAGAAATAGTGAAAAAGGAAAAGGGGACGGTGTTGAAGGAGAGAAAGTAAAATTTAAGGAGGATATGGAGGCAATTGAGACAACCGTGAAAGTGAAGATGACAGCGAAGGAGAGAAATGGAAGAACGACAAATAGAAGGGGGAGGAGGAGGAGGAGAAGAAACAGTGTAGGTGAAGTAAGAGGGGGTATAAGAGTGAAAGACAAGGTGGAAAAATAAGAGAAATTGAGACGAAAAAAGAGAAACGGTCGAAAGAGGAAAAAAAAAAGAGGAGGAGAAATTGAAATGAAGAAATAAAAGATTTTTTTTTTTTTAAATAATACAATTTGAATTATTTTTTTTTTTTAGCCGAAAGTGAAGAAGAGAAAAACATCGAAGCAGAAAGGGGAAAAAATCGTAATATGATT